>JAMPIV010002059.1:592500-749488 GCA_024509875.1 Oreohelix idahoensis | reverse complement strand
TGGGGTGGTGGGGTTTTGGGGGGGGGGGGGGGGGGGGGGGGGGTTGGTGGGTTGGTGGGGGGGGTTTGGGGGGGGGGGGGTGGGGGGGGTGGTGGGTTTTTTTTTTTGTGTGGGTGTTGGGGTGGGGGGGGTTGGGGGGGGGGGGGGGGGGGGGTTGGGGGGGGTGGGGGTGGGGGGTGGGTGTTTGGGGGGGGGGGGTTTGGGGGGTTTTTGTGTAGGGGGGGGGTTTGGGGGGTTTTTTGGGGGGTTTTGGGGGGGGGGGGGGTGGGGTTTTTGTGGGGAGTGTGGGGGGTTAAAATATTGTGGAATGGGGGGTGGGTTTTGTTGGGTGGGTTGGGGGGGTGGGGTTGGTATTTTGGGGGGGTGGGGGGGGGGGGTTGTTAGGGGGGGGGGGTTTGTGGTGGTGTGGGGGGGTGGGGGGGGGGGGGTGTGGGGGGGGGGGTTGGGGGTTGTTTTTGGTTTGGGGGGGTGGGGGTTTTTGGGGGTTTGGGTGGGTTTGGGGTTGTTTGGGGTGGGTGGTGGGTTGGGTTTTGTGGGGTTGGGGGGGTGGGGGGGGGGGGGGGGGGGGGGGGGGGGGGTGGGGGGGGGGGGGGTGGGGGTTTTTTTTTTGGTTGGGGTGGGGGGTGGGGTGTTTGGGGGGGGGGGGGTGTGGGGGGGGTTTTGTGGGGGGGTGAGGGGGGGGGGGGGTGGGGGGGGGATAGGGTGGGGGTGGGGGTGGGGGGGGGGGGGGGGGGGGGGTGGGGGGGGGGGTGGGGGTGGGGGAGGGGGGTATGGGTGGTGGGGGGGGTTTTTTTGGGGTGGGGGGGGGTTTTTGGGGGGTGGGGGGGATGGGGGGGGTTGTTTTGGGGGTGGGGGGGTGGGGGGGGGGGGGGTTGGGGGGGTGGGGGGGTTTTTGGTGGGGGGGGGGGGGGGGGGGGTGTTTTTGGGGGTTGGGGGTGGGTGGTGGTTTGGGGATTGGGTTGGGGGGGGGGGTGGGGGGGGGTGGGGGGGGTGTTGGGTGGGGGGGGGGGGTGTTTGTGTGGGGTGGGGGGGGGGGGGGGGGGGGGTTAGGGGGGGGGGTTGTTGGGTTTGGGGGGGGTGGGGGGGTGGGTTGGGGGGGTTTTTTGGGGGGTTTGGGGGTGGTTTGGGGGGGGTTTGGGGTTTTGGGGGGGGGGGGGGGTTTTTTTGGGGGGTTTTGTTTTTTTGGGGGGGTTTTTTTTTGGGGGGGTTGTGGGGTGTTGGGTTTTATTTTTGGGTGTTGGGTTGGGGGGGGGGGGGGTGGGGGGTGGGGGGGGGGGGGGGGTGGGGTGGGGGTGTTGGGGGGATTTGGGGGTTTGGGGGGTAGGGGTGGGGGGGGTTTGGGGTTGGGGGGTTGGTGGGGGTGTTGGTGGGGGGGGGGGGGGTTGGGGGTTGTGGTGGGGGGTTGGGTTGGTGGGGGGGGGGGGGGGGAGGGGGGGGGGGGGGGTTGGGGGGGGGGGTTGTGGGGTGGGGTTTGGGGGTTTTGGTTGTGGGGGGGGGGTTGTTTGGGGGGGTTTTGGTTTGTGTGGGGGGGTTTTGGGGGTTTGTGGGTGGGGGGTTTTTGGGGGGGGTTGTGTGTTTTTTGGGGTTTTTGGGGGGTGTGTGGGGGGGGGGGGGGTTTGGGGGTTTTTTGGGGGGGGGGGGGGTTTTGGGTTGGGGGGTTTTGGGGGGGGGGTTGGGGGGGGTTTTTTCTCGGGGGGGGGGGGTGGGGGGGGGGTTTGTGGGGGGGGGTTGTTTTTGGTTTTGGGGGGGGGTGTGGGGTGGGGGGGGGGGGGGTTGGGGGGGGTTTGGGTGTTTGGGGGGGTGGGGGGTGTTTGGGGGGGTTGGTTTTGGGTGTTTTTTTTTTGGGTTTTTTGATTTTGTTTTGGTTTGGGGTTGTGGTTGGGGTTGTGTGGGGGGGGGGTTTTTGTTTTGGGGGGGTTTGGGGGGTGGGTTTTTGGGGGGGGTGGGGGGGGGGGTGGGGGGGGGGGGGTTGGGGGTGGTTTTTGGGTTTGGGGGGGGGGGGTGGGTTGTTTTGGGGGGGGGGGGGGGGGGGTTTGGTTGGTTTTGTTTTTGGATGTTGTTTGGGGTTGTTTGGGGGTGGGGGGGGTTTTGGGGGGGTTGGGTGGGGGTGGGGGGTTTGGGGGTTTTTGGGGGGGGTTGGGGGGGGGGGGTGTTGGTGGTTTGGGGGGTTGGGGGGGTGGGGTTTTGTTTTTTTGGGGGGGGGGTGGGGGGGGGGGGGGTTGTTGGGGTTTTTTTTGGGGGGTTTTTTGGGGGGGTGGGGGGTTGGGTTTGGGGGGTTTTTGTTGGGGGGTTTGGGTGGGGTTTTGGGGGGGGTGGGGGGGTTGGGTTGGGGGGGTTTTTTTTGGGGGGTTGTTGGGTTTGGGGTATTTGGGGTGGGGGGGGGGGGGGGGGTGGTTTTTGGGGGGGGGGGGGGGGTTTTTTTGGGGGGTTTTGGGTTGTTTTGGGTTTTTTTGGGTTTTTTTGGGGGGGGGGGTTTTGGGTTTGGTTTTTTGTGGGTTGGGTTTGGTTTGGTTGGGGTTGGGGTTGGGGGGGGGGGTTTTTTTGGGGGGTTTTTGGGTTGGGTTTTGGGGGGTTTTGTGGGGGTTGTTGGGATGGGTTTTTGGTTTGGGGGGGTTGGGGGGGTTGTTTTTTTGGGGGGGGGGGTGGGGGGGGGGGGGGGGGGGGTTTTTTTGTTTTGGGGGTTAATTGTGTTTGGTTGGGGGGGGGGGGGGTGGGGGTTTTTGGTGGGGGGTTGGGGGTGGGGGGGGGGGGGGGGGGGGGGTTTTGGGGGGGTAGGGGGGGTGGGTGTGGTTTGGGGGGGGGGGGGGTGTTTTGGGGGTGGGGGGGTATGTTGGGGGGTGGGGTATTGGGGGGGGGTTTGGGGGGGTTGGGGGGGGTGTTTTTGGTGGGGGTTTTGGGTTTTGGGTTTGGGGGGGTTTGGGGGGGTTTTGGGGGTGGGGGGGGGGGGGGGGGGCGTGGGGGGTGGGGGGGGTGGGGTTGGGGGGGGGGGGGGGGTGGTGTTGGGGGGGGGGTTTTTTTGTTTTTTTGGGGGGGGGGGGTTTTTGGTTTTTTGGGGGGGGGGGGGGGGGGGGGGGGGGGGGGGGGGTGTTGGGGGTTTGGGTTGGGGGTGGGGGGGGGGGGGGGGGTTTGTTTGTTTTGGGGGGGGTTTTTAGTTGTTGGGGGGGGGGGGGGGGGGGGGGGGGGGGGGGTAGGGATGGTTTTGTTTGGGGGGTTTTGGGTTTGGGGGGGGGGGGGGGGGGGGTGGGGGGGGGGGGGGTGGTTGGGTTGGGGGGGTTTTGTGTGGGGGGGGGGGGGGGGGGGGGGGAGTGGTGGGGGGTTGGTGGGGGGGTTGGGTTGGGGGGGGGGTTGGGGTGGGGGTGGGGGTTGGGGGGGGGGGGGGGGGTTTGGGGGGGTTGGGGGGGGGGGGGGGAGGGGGGGGGGGGGGGGGGGGGGGGGGGGGGGGGGGGGGGGGGGGGTGGGGGGTGGGGGGGGTTGGGGGGTGGGGGGGGGGGTGGGGGGGGGGGGGGGGTGTGGGGGGGGGGGGGGGGTGGTTTTTTTTTTGGGGTTGGTTTGTTGGGGGGGTTTTGGGGGTTTGGTGGGGGGGGGGGGGGGGGGTTGGGGTTGGGGGTTGGGGTTTAATTTGGGGGGGGGGGGGGGTTTGGGGTTTTGGGTTTTTGGTTGGGGGGGGGGTGGGTTTGGTGGGGTTGGTTTGGTTGGTTTTGGGGGGGGGGGGGTTAGGGGTTTGGGGGGGGGGGGGGGGGTGGTTTGGGGGGGGGGGGGGGGGGGGGTGGGGGGGGGGGGGGGGGGTGGGGGGGGGGGTAGGGGGGGGGGGGGGGGGTGGGGTGGGGGGGGTTGGGGGGGGGGGGTGGGGGGGGGTTGGGGGGGGGGGTTGGGGGGTTGTGGGTGGGGGGGGGGTTTTGGGGGGGTGGTTTTTGTTGGGTTTTTTTTGGGGGGGGGGGGGTGGGGGGGGGGGGGGGGGGGGTTGGGGTTTAATGGGGGGGGGTGGGGGGGGGGGGGGGGGGGGGGGGGGGGGGGGGGGGGGGTGGGGGGGGTTTTGGGGGGGGGGGGGGGGGGGGGGGGGGGGGGGGGGGGGGGGGGGGGGGGTGGGGTGGGGGGTTTGGGGGATGGGGGGGTTGGGGGGTTTTTTTTGGGGGGGTTGGGGGGGGGGGGGGGGGGGGGGGGGGGTGGGGGGTTGGTTGTTTTGATTTTATGGGGGTTGTGGTTGGGGGGGGGGGGTTGGGGGGGGGGGGGGGGGGGGGGGTTGGGGGGTTGGGTTGGGGGGGGGGTTGGGGGGGGGGGGGGGGGGGGGGGGGGGGGGGGGGGGGGGGTGGGGGGGGGTTTGTGGGGGGGGGGGGGGGTTGTTGGGTGGGGGGGTTTGGGGGGGGGGGGGGGGGGGGGGTTTGGGGGGGGCCCGGGGGGGGGGGGTGGGGGGTGTTGGGGGGGGGGGGGGGGGGGGGGTGGTTTGGGGGTTTTGGGGGGGGGGGGGGGGTGTTTGGTGGTTGGTGGTGTGGGGGGGGGGGGGGGGGGGTTTGGGGGGGGGGGGGTGGGGGGTTGGGTGGGGGGGTTGGGGGTGTGGGGGGGGGGGGTGTTTGGGGGTTTTGGGGTTGGGGGGGGGTGGTGTGGGGTTGGGTTGTGGGGGGGGGGGGGGGGGGGGGTTAGTGGGGGGTGGGGGGGGTTGGGGGGGGGGGGTTTGGTGGGGGGTGTTGGGGGGGGGGGGGGGGTTGGTTGGGGGGGGGGTTTTGGTGGGGGGGTTGGGGGGGGGGGGGGGGGGGGGGTGGGGGGGGGGTTTGTGGGGGGGGGGTTTTGGGGTGGGGGGGGGGGGGTGTTTGGGGGGGGTTTTGGGGGTAAGGGGGGGGGGGGGGGTTTGGGGGGGGGGGGGGGGGGATAGGGGGGGGGTGGGGGGTTTGGGGGGGTTTTGGGGGGATGTTGGGGTGGGGTTTGGGTTTTTGGGGGTTTGGGGGGTTTTGGGGGGGGGGGGGGGTTATTTTTTTTTTTTGGGGTTTGTGTTTGGTTTGTGGGGGTGGGGGGTTTTATGTGTTTGGGGGGGGGGGGGGGGGGGGATATTGGTTTTGTTTTGGGGGTTTGGGATGTTGGGGGGTGTTTGGGGTTGGGTAGGTTTAAATGGGTTGGGGGATAGTTTGGTGGATTTTTATGGGGAGTTGGGTATGGGGGGTTTGTTTGTTGGGTTTTTGGGGGGGGGTTGGGGGTTGGGGTGGTTTTGTTAGTTATTTTGGTGTATTTTTGGTAGGTTTTATATTTTTTATGTTGGATTGTGGAACGATTTGTGAAGGGTGGGATGTTACAGTGTATTTGGGGTTGGTTTAGGGGGGGTTAAGAAAGGGTGTGTTGGACCGGTTTGTGGGGTGAGTGTTTTTTGAATAAATTGCAAGTAACCAGTGGTAGAAGATGGTTAACTCGGTTGAGTAGAACAATTTTGTGAAAGGGGGAAATGCACATTATTTTGCTTCTGAGGTGGTCAGTTTGGTGAGATGTGGCTTTGGGGTAGGCATTCAAACTGAGGGTTTCTTTTTTGGGGATGGGGGTTTGGTTGGATGGTGGCAGAGTGCAAAAAGAGTAGAAAATACGAAGGTATTAAATAAATTTGGGTAAAGTGGACCAAAGGGAAATATTAAACCCTTTTCACGGACAAGCTTCACTTAATCTGTTTTACAATGGCCACTATGCGGAGAGTGCAAAAAGATGTCTTACCCCAGGATAAGCCGAAAATCCCTCAATCGGACTTAAAAAAACTGGAGGAAGAAGATGTAGAGAGGAAATCTCTCATCAAGAATTTTAAGTGGGGGGGAAAAGCCCCAAAAGAAAAATTGGTAGCGGTCGTTTTGTGAATGATAATTCTGGGAGAAAAAAAATCATCACTATAAAGCTTCGAGTGGAAGAGACCATACCGGTGCATGGACAAATAGGTCCACACAATTAAAGGTCCATATGTAGCTCTGTTACGAACGTGGACGGATGAAAAGGCAGAGGAAAATATTACATCCTCATACCAATATGTGAATGAGCTGACCACTCGTTTAAAAACTGGCTGGAAACTTGCCAATGAAAATTTGAAACAAGCCAGGAAGAAACATGCTGCTTATTATAACAGGAAGGCAAAAGACAGAGATTTGGCTGTGGGAGAGAAGGTACTGCTTCTTTTGCCCGGAAATCAGAATAAGTTACAAATTGGATGGCAAGGTCCATATACAGTTCTAGAGAAGGTGTCTAGAACCAATTATAAGATAGATAAGAAGGGGAAAGAAAAAATCTATCATGTGAATCTCCTGAAGAAATATTTGGAAAGAGAACATCAGGAAGAGACACACTTGCTAACCTTGTCCATTGCAATGGAGATGAAGAAGGAACCACTTTCATCATTTGAATATCCATTACACCCCCGTGAGACAGCGGCACAGGTGAAAATCAGTACACATTTAACGGAAAATCAGAAAGAGAGAGTGCAACAGGTTCTAGATAATCATACAGAGGTGTTAACAGACCGACCGGGGCATACAAACTTATTGGAATATGATATGAAACTGATAGACCCCACACCTGTCTGTATGAAGCCTTATTCGATTCCTTTTGCTAAGGAGAAAGCTTTGAAGGAAGAGATAGACTATTTGTTGCAGGAAGGAATTATTTCACACAGTGAATCCTCGTATAGTTCCAGTGTTGTACTTTTAAGGAAACCCTCTGGAGAACATAGACTCTGTATAGATTACAGGAGACTGAATGCTATTACAGAAGGACAGGTGGATCCATTGCCGGATACAAATCAGTTGTTTGCCAGACTAAATAAAGCTAAGTATTTCTCAAAAGTGGATTTGAGTAAAGGATACTATCAAATTCCAGTAAAGCCTGAGGTTAGACCATATCTAGCTTTTAGTACCTCAGAAGGACACTATGAGTTTAACAGATTGCCATTTGGATTGAAGAATGCACCTAGTGTATTCTCTAGAATGATGAGAAAATTATTGGACCCTCTGAATAACCCATGCATTACAAATTTCATGGATGATATCCTTATAGCAACAGAAACATTTGAGGAACACATTGACTCTCTGAACATGCTGTTTAATCGACTTAGGGAAGCGAATTTAACAGCCCGACCAACCAAATGTTGCGTTGGATGTAAAGAATTGGAATTTTTGGGACACACAGTTTATCAGGGAAACATGACCCCTGACCCAAAAAATTTAGAGAAACTAAAGAAAGCCCCGAGGCCACAAACCAAGAAAGACGTGAGATCCTTTGTCTCATTATGTGGTTTCTACCAAAAGTATATCAAAAACTTTAATTCCATATGTGCACCGTTAACGGAGTTGACACGTAAAGGACACCCAGATCGAATTACATGGACACCACAATGTGAAATGGCTTACCAAGAATTGAAGGAAAAGCTCACAAGTAAACCTATTTTGAAACTACCTGACTTAAGTCAGGAATTTGTAGTAAGGACTGATGCCAGTAATATTGGGTTAGGTGCAACTCTGCTACAGAAATCAGATGCATTGGATGGGGAACTAAGCCCAGTGGCATATGCTAGCAGAAAGTTGAATAAAGCTGAAACCAACTACTCAACTAGCGAAAAAGAATGTCTTGCAGTTTTTTTTGTTTTTTTTTCGTACGCCCGCTAATACTCGAGGCGAAATCTCAGGTTATTATTTATGTCTAACCTGACATTGATTTTACGTGAGTATCCCTTTATTTCTTGTACAGAGACAGGTGTCCCTCGCCATTCAGGCAAATACTCGCCGATTTCGGAGGTACCCATTGCAGCTGGGTCGGCTCAGGAGCCGCCAGTCCCTGGTCGACGACACTCTCTCAAATGTCCTCGCCAGGTCTCGAGTTAATCCAGTCCAAATCCCGGTTGACGAAAAATCCTCAAATGCCGTCGCCCGGGTTTGATCCTGTATCACCCGGTCGCCAGAGCGGTGTTGTAACCACTACGCTAGCGCGGCTCCCTTGCAGTAATATGGGCGATAAAGAAATTCAATATTTATCTGTATGGGAAGGCATTTAAGTTGCAAACGGATCACAAACCTTTGTCGTTTCTGGCACAGGCTAGGCATGAGAACTCTCGTTTACTCCGTTGGTCTTTATTGATCCAGCCCTATGAGTTTTGCATAGAGTATATAAGTGGAAAAACAAATCTGGGAGCGGATTTTTTAAGCCGCCATCCGTGTGATGAGAATCACCGTAAGCCCCAGAAATAATAATAAATTTCTCTATGTGTATATAGAATTATAGACTGACATATAACGTCTGTTTTAAGAGGGGAGGATTTGTCGTGAGAAATTCTAATCCACATATATAAATTAAAAAGTAAATGTAAAGCCTAACAAATAAATTCTATAAAAGGAAGAAGAATGGTAAAGAACAGTGCTGTCACAATGACAGTACTCGAAATCCCCTTTGTTTTATGCTTCGTCTGCAAATTGTAACGTTTCCACGTTAAATATAAGCCACTGCATAAATACAAGCGTTTCCACAACACATTAAAACGGGTATTGCATTTCTAAGAAAAACATTGAGAGGCACACTGCGTAATGACCTAAATTAATCCTAACATTAATTATACTACGTTACCAAAACGAACGAACAGATGGACTCAGATAGAAAGAAGGGAGGGCTGAAGGCAGCAACACAAGCAACACTAAACACGCGTCTCGCTATATTAATGCCACCCCTAACACGCGTGTAAGGCCACATGCACTAACTTTATTTCAGACGGACAGTGATAAAAAACACTACCCTTCCCAGAGTTAGGTTTTAAAACCTGAAAAACGCTTATTGGGGAAACCTGACATTCTACTGTTTTATGTCCGAAATCCTGACATTAGTCTGACAGTACAGCAGGACAGGTGGCGGTTCTAACATAAAAAAATAAAAAAAAACAACTACACGACTATCCTAGAAAATACATATTTTGAACGCAGCCACTTAGCTCCATTAAACTTATATATTTGGATTCCTTAAGACTTGCTAACAAAGAATATGTTAAGTGTTACGCAAATAGTCCAGGAATTAATAAATTATAGGCAAAAGAAAATAGTGAGGGTGTCAGACAGCCCCAAAACATCAGAATCGCTCAGTGAAAGAAATTTAAACCACCATTGTACGGAAATAGGCCACAAGTTACATTTGAATTGATTGGATGGAATGATATGTAAGGCTAAACATCTAAGATCTGGAAGGAATTATTCACCATACATAGACATAAAAAGAGGTGTTAGACAAGGTTGTGTGCTGTCCCCCAGCCTATTTAATTTACACACCGAAAAAATTTTCAAACTTTTATAACAGGATTTAACATCAGTGGAAGGTCAATAAACAACCTTAGATATGCAGATGTTACCGTGTTGTTAGCTGAAAGCGAACAGGAGTTACAAGAACTAGTGAAGCAAGTGAACAGTATAAGTCATGAATATGGACTCGACATTAATATTGAGAAAACAAAAACTATGATAATTAGCAAAACAGACGATAAACCCACATTAAAGATAAGCGTAAATGGGAAAACCCTGGAACAAGTCAAGAGCTACGTATATCTTGGTCATATAATAACAGAAGATGGCAGATGTGAAACAGAAATCAAGAAGAGAATAGGAATGGACAAGGCTACATTCAACAACATGAAACATATACTGACATCAAAACAGTTATCTCACAAATTAAAACTGAGAATCATAAAGTGTTATATATATTCTGCATTTCTGTATGGGGGCAGAAACATGGACGATGTATAAGCATTTGGAAGAAATAATTGAGGTTCTTGAAATGTGGATATATAGAAGAATGGGGCGTATCTCATGGAAAGAGAAGAAAACAAATAAGGAGGTCCTAGAAAATCTAGGTATGAAAAGAGAACTAATGAGGGAGATCAAAGTTCGGCAGCTAAAGTACTTTGGCCACATAAAAAGGCATAACACCTTGCAGAAGACCATAATAGAAGGGAGAGGTGAAGGCAAACGTGCAAGGGGAAGACAGCGCTATAAGTGGGAAGATAACATCAAGAGATGAACAGGGAAGAGCCTATCAGAGTGCACCACCAAGACAAGAGACAGAAGACGTTGGAGATCCTTTACAGCCAACCTTCGTTGTGGAGATGGCAGCTGATGATGAGAGATCATAACAACATGATCGTATATAAACTGCGTCTTTCTAAAATCTTTATCAGAGTCGCTCAGAATTTTTTCGGAGAGTCTAAACACGTTATCTAGAACCATTGGGAATAGATGTGTTAATAGAGCGTGGTGTTCTTTCTGGATTTCTGGTAATATATAAATTTGTGCTTAAGCGTATTAAAGTGTTAACAGTTTTAGCATCTTAAATTCACTGTGATTTTCTAGGTGTTAAGACTAGCGAATTAAATAACGCGTAGCTATTTTTATTCCAGATGTTTCAGTTGTAATGTAAATTTAATCACCCGCTATCACACAGAAAGAGACGGTTTAGTTGACTAGGCGACTGATAATTGACGGAATACAATTCACTTTTATTTCATTGTGTGCAATTTAGTAAGTGACTGTGTTTGACTATCTCATGCGACTAAACAAACAGACGCCGAAAATCTAATAGTTTTGAATGACAGGCGATATTTGTTGAGTGCGCGTAGGGATAATTTAATCATAATTGACAGTATGCGCTGATCGTTGACCGGAGCAGGAGGGGAAAAAGGCTGCATGCCTCAACCAAACTTGCACCCGCTAAGCGACGCGCCACAGGATAGGTTAGACATAACGTGCGCCTTTTAACTTTAATCAGGACTGACGGAGAGGATGAGAGATGTCTCTCCCCTTCCATGTGTGTGTGTGTATATATATATATATATATATATATATATATATATGTGTGTGTGTGTGTGTGTGTGTGTGTGTGTGTGTTAAGTCATGTTTTCGAGTGGGAGTTAAGTGTTTGGGATTCTTACGTACGGGTTTGATTTTTTTATAGACACGCTATTAAGCACGTTTAAAGTTATGAGATGATTTTTTACCTGGGTACTTGAACATAGCTCAACTGAGTATGTATTAGTTTTTTAAACATAAAGAAAGTGTTAAAATGTTCTTAGTAGTAGTTGGGGGAGAGATACGGGTGAGCTGGGCTCACATTTCAAGCTGTTAGTTCGCGCTTGAGTGAAGATGTACTGAGTTGTTTTGAGAAACTATAATCTCGGTCAGTAGGTATCTGGCAGGACTTCGAGACGGTTTTTATAGTCTCGCTAGTGTGTCCAGAGTGTTTTTGGATGACATAGATTTGATATGATTCATATTCCTGTGGAGGATATTTGCTAATGCAATGTACAATGAGTTGCTGTTTATGCAACCCTTTTTCTGATGGATTTTTCCTGCTATTACCATGAATGATGAGTTGCTGTGTATGCAACCAATTTCTGATGGATTATATTTACTCTCACCATGTATGATGAGTTGCTGTGTATGCAACCAATTTCTGACGCATTATATATATATTATTACCATTTATGATGAGTTGCTGGTGATGCACTCAACTTTCTGACGGATTATATATTATTACTATTTATGATGAGTTGCTGGTGATGCACTCAACTTTCTGACGGATTGTATGCTATGTCGATTTACAAGTATGATGAGTTGCTGGTGTTGCACTCAATTTATCTATGGATTTACTTACTATGATACCTTGTGATTTGCTGTGATCTGTTATCCATGATGTCAACGTTACTGTCGTAAATAAACTGTGTATAAGTTGAAAACTAGTTGGTCTATTTCCTGACCCAACGTTACTGTTGTGTGGGTTTACATCAGATATTTACAAACCTAAAGAACTCACGACATTCGCCCATTATATTTACACACCTGTCGGCCACTAACAGTAAGCCCGACATTACTGACATCGACCTTGTCAGTGGTACTACACCACAACACCCACCACAAACAATCAACAATAACAGAAACCACTAACAGAACAGCTTGTAACGAATTTCTACAGTAACTATATATATATATATATATATATATATATATATATATATATATATATATATATATATATATATATATATATATAGGTATCATTAGCAGTAATTTTTTGATAATGTTCCTATATCCTTTAGGCAACCTGATCAACGGCGACCAGCGGTTTTTTTATGTGGCTATATCTTGGGCCTTGTCTCGATTTTTACTGATTGGATTAAAGTTGTCATCTGTTGGCTGACGCGTCCCCAAGTTTCAGTTGTGAACAGGACGGGCCACAGAGACGAACGAACATTGTAATAGTAAATTTTAACTGGACTTACAAAATACCCAGATATATTTTCTGGATTTTTTATCAGCCCATTGTGGTGAAATAACAATAACTGTTCTCCCGACTTCTGATAGTCGTTTTTCCAAGAGGATATTTATCCAGAAGAGTCACGCTATTTCAGAATCGGCACTTACCAGAGCCAGCCGATAGGATTTACCAATCAATCACGTACCATCATCAGTAACAATTATTTAGCAACTAGCTGTGTCCAAATACCAGAAGTACTTGTTTTTCTATTCTTTGCGGTGAACAGTAGATCTCGATTTCTCTACCATTACTATTCGAGGTGACACTATCGATCCAGGATTACCTCACCAAACTTGGCGTCCACCTTATAAAGTTATTGTCAAGGCTGGACTGGGGCCAAATTTGGCACTGTACCCTGACACTATCAATATCGATAAAAAATATTCAGGATAACTGTACATTCCAGGAAATATCACCAAGATTAGGTAAGGGGAGAGAGAGAGAGAGAGCGTGGCCACATATGTCAGAGAGAGGGATTGAATATTTTCTTGTTACGGTAGCTTATACCAAACTAGCTTATTTGGCTTTAACAATTGTTTACTTTACGGAGTAGCACGTATTATGAACTTTGTTTCTTTGTTGTCTATATACTGTAACCTACTGCTAACCTTTTGACCTTGGGGGTTATTAACTTGGTTGGTTTCTTATCTTCTCAACTAGGTGAGGGCATAGGCATTCTGTTATTTTTTTATGCATGTAATTCTGATGTATCTGATCTTTCTCCTTAGATATTCGATGTTGTAAAGTTTAGTGATAATAAACAACAAAAGAACTAACTTTGTGTGTTGGTCAGACCCATACCCATTTAACCATAGTTTTCACGTTTGTGTGTCTTGTTGTCACATAGCTGTGTGTGTGTGCGTGTATAGTAAACTTATGTTTTTCAATATAAGGGGGTGCAAGATTGTCAGATACTAAAATATAGTCGTATAGATAGGCTGGACTAGAGAAACTATTCAGTCCAGGGACATATCTTCTCCTTAACTATTTACTCGTGAAAATCTATTTCTTATACCTTACTTCTCACGCATTATGACCATCTCCTATACTCAGGCGGGACCTTACATAACTTTAAAACCTATATAAGCACGACAGGAACTACTGATAAGTGTAAATGTGGCACTGATAAAATGGCTGCTGAACGTCTGTTTCAAAGATGCCCAACATAGAAAGCACAAATGGCCGGTCACCAGTACCATTTTTGGAAGAAAAAAAAAACTATGTGAAGATGCAAATAGACTGAGAAGCTGACCACTGCTTTCTTTGAAGATATTCAAGTAGATGACGTCTGAGAGTGATTTTTTATTTTATAGTCCCATAGTAGATACTGTCTTAGAAGAGCAAAGTGTTAAAGACTTCACTATACTAGGTCTAGGTTTATTAAGGTAGCGGTGACCAGTTGTATAAGTGGGTGGGGTATGGTAAATATTGAAACATTCGCTTTAAGCATATGACAACGTTCCCTAATTGTCTCTGATGGACTGATGGTTGTTGTTGCTGTTGCTGCTGCTGCTGTTGAGTTGGTCGCTCTTTCGCAGCCAATGCCAAGTTGAACAATGTGCATGTGTTCTGTAGCTGCTGAGTGGTGCAGAAACACCCCTGAGTGCTAACGACATGTTCAGCTTGGTTGAAATACTAAGCTTCATACGATAATATAATGTAGGGCAGCCATGTTTTGGTTCAACATTTATAACACATAAGGAAGGGAAACCCGAGGCCTGTAAACAATAAATTAATATGAGACAAACATAAAGGTATGTTATCAGGCACTCATAGGAAATAAAGAAGTAGAACAATAGACAACAGAAAAACAACAGTTATGTGTTATATATGTTTATACAATACCAAACCTACCCTCTGTCCTGTTCTTACTGTTTTAAGTCTACTATCATTTACTGTACACAGTATTAAGGTCTTTGTCTTGTGTGAACTGGCCTATACTGTATAATAGGGGAACAACGGAAGTGATTGCGTCATTAATAGGCTGAACTGCCCATGGTAAACTTCCGGTGTTATGTCTTGCGGTTCGCACTAATGACCTGTCATCGAAGCATCATTTTTTGGTGATGCGTAGATAGCAGGGAGGATAGTGTGATTTGGTTCAACAGCGATTACTGTGTGTTATAGTGACGTCGTGTGTGACCAAAGTGAGGCGCGTCTTGTCTGGCACGCGCTTCAATAAAACCTTGTTAACCTCCAAATTAGCGAAGTGGCTATGCCGTTAATTTTTTTTTTTTTTTAAATTCAAGAAAAAATATCCCGTTCAACCTCTGATGGGTTATAATTAGGATATATAATGTAGCTAATTCAAGATAATTTCCGATATCTAAACATGGCATCATTTCACCCCACCACTTAGTCAATATAGAGCACATCAAAAGTGTACAGCTGTGTAAATAGGTGCGCCCTCCTCTGTTCCAAAGAAAAAGCTGTATCTCACATCTGCCATGTTGGAGGAAGGAAAGCCCGGGGTGTCTACGATGACACTAATCATCTATCATCATCAGTATGCATTACGAGAACTCACCAGCCCGACACTGTCTCGCTACACCATCACTAATCCTTATATATTAATTTGTGTTCTTGTTACATAATGTTTTACTATATTGTGTAGTTCTCCAGGTCTGCCTATTCTCAGCACCTGTTCTACAGTTATAAGTGAATTGTCTCTAAATAATACATTATTGGTGTTCTCTGTTGTTCATATTTCCTACACTTTAGTCAAAAATACTCGATATTATTTGTTTGTAACACTCTATACAGTAAGATTTTTCTGCTATAAAAGTCAGTTCCTAGTTGTATCAGTAATAGCCCCCCCCAATCCCCATACCCTTTCAGTCATAACTGCCTCGTCACATGATAGACCCCAGCTGTTTTTTTTAAATTATTTTATTTGTTTTTGCCTGGTGTACCTTTCGGCGTGTTATTTTGTCGTCTGCTTGTTGTGAGACGTCGCCTAATCTGAGGTGGTGGCACCACAGGGAGCATCGCCAATTGGTGTGATCGACAACTTTATCCTCACAGGTTGCATGATCAGTGCCTTCATGTCTCTCTCGTGTATCTCGAGTATCTCGTGTATCAGTAACGTGAATGAATGAATGACCATTTTAGCTAATGAAGGAACAAATAATGACAGCAAACTCAATACAGAACGTTCAACGGGAAACACATTTACATTATATATATATATATATGTATCTCGATATGTGTGTTTACACAAGTTTATGTGTGTGTGTGGGGGGGGGGGGGCGCTGATACGAGAAATAAGATTAATGATAATAATGATAGCAAACTCAATACAGAACGTTCAACAGGAAGCAATGTGATCAGCAGAGAACACGTTTTCCCACCAGTCTATTTCCTTCAGGCTTCCACGTACCTGACACGTTCTTGCTGGAGTACTGAACAACCTATACTGTTCAAAAAAAGAAACGCAACTTTTTTGGTGTTACTTTTATAAAAGATATTCGCTGATTGGACATCAGTCAACCTATCGACTGTGTCCACCTGGTCATTAACTTCTCGTGGTTACCTGAATTGTACTCACCTCATGATTAGTGAGGTCATGAAAGAGGTCAAGGTCAAAACTACATTTTTGACAATAACTCGTGACAGATTCATGAGAATCCCGTGAAACTTACTGAACACAAAACTCTCTGACCATATTATTGAATGCTTATAAAAGATTGACGCTCCTCGAATAAATTCAGTTGAAAATTCAATGCGCAAGTATGGCTCATCTCACAACAGAACAACGACTCATCATCATTGGACGTTTACAGACTGGACAATTTAATGTGGTTAGAAGCACCATTAGTCGCCTTTGGAGGCGATTTCAAGAAACTGGCTCAGTGGCAGACCGGCCGCGCAGTGGAAGACCCAGAGTCACAACTCCTGCCGAAGACCGCTTCATGCGGCTGCGTCACCTCAGGAATCGACTTGCATCTGCGTTCTCCACAGTCCAGTCAATGTCAGCAGCTCGTCGAATTTCAGATCAAACGGTCAGGAACCGGCTGCACGACTCTGTTCTTTGGGCTAGAAGACCCTACAGAGGTCCTGTTCTTACAGAACCGACTGCAGTGGGCGAACCAGCATCGTCAATGGACCGTTGGGAATGACTGGAGACGGGTTTGGTTTACTGATAAATCATTTTTTATGCTCCAGCGACACGATAGACGGAGAAGAGTTTACCGCAGAGTCCATGAGCGCTACGCCCAGAACGGCGTTGATGAGGCTCCTCCACATGGTGGTGGAGGTGTACTGATGTGGGGGCGATCAACTTCATGGGACGAAGTGACCTGGTGCAAATTGAAGGACGCCTGAATGACCAACGATACGTCGCTGAAATTCTTCGTCCTCACGTCCTTCCACTTCTGGCTGCACGAGGGTCGATTTTTCAGCAGGATAACGCTCGACCTCATGTGGCACAACTCACCACCCAGTTCCTCGCTGACAACAACGTCCAGACCACTCCGTGGCCAGCCATGTCATCAGACATGAACCCCATAGAACACTTATAGGATGAACTCGACAGACGACTCCGCCAGCGAGACGTGGCTCCAGCCAATCTCCGACAGTTGTCTCTTGCACTGCGAGAAGAGTGGGCAGCCATCCCACAACAACAGATCCAACGGCTAATCGGATCCATGTCAATGAGATGTCGTTCTCTGATAGAGGCCATACACCTTACTGAAACGGAGGCCTCAGTCGCAAAGAATAAAAGTCCAAACCAAATTTAATGAACATCATTTCATTGTTAAAGTCTGAAAGTTTCTTCATGCCAAGATTGAAACATTAATTCCGTAAAATAAAATTTTGGTACAAGTTTGAAATTTGGTGTCCATTACCACTGCAATAATGTTGCGTTTCTTTTTTTGAACAGTATATATATATGCATGTCTGCCCTTCAGGCTTCCACGTACCTGACTCGTTCTTGTTGGAGCTATGAACAACTTATATATGCATGTATGCCCTTCGGGCTTCCACCCTGTGCTGATTGTCTGTTGTCTTGTTTCAGAAATCAACCGGGTTAGACTGAACTTATTTCACCAAGGTTTTCTCACTACATAAGTAAGTAAGACATCTTCGCTGTCTTCAGAAAATAATCATCATAAACCATACACACTTAATTATGACCATACACAACTGTTACAAACATTTGATTGTAGTCTACGTTGAATTTAGGCAAGACTGTGTGATCTAGTGATAGTGTTTACTGAGTGATGTAATAGTGCGTGCATAGTGAGGTGATAGTGTTTACTGAGTGATGTAATAGTGCGTGCGTAGTGAGGTGATAGTGTTTACTGAGCGATGTTGTAGTGTGTTCACATTGAGGTGATAGTGTGTACTGAGTGATGTAATAGTGTGTATACAGTGAGGTGATAGTGTTTACTGAGTGATGTAATAGTGCGTACACAGTGAGGTGATGTGTACTGAGTTGTGTAATAGAGTGCGTACACATTGAGGTGATAGTGTGTACTGAGTGATGTAGTAGTCGTACACAATGTGTACACAGTGAGGTGGTAGTGTGTATTGATTGAGGTAACGTAGTTTTACTACGTGATCCATCAAAGAGAGGTAACATAGTTGCACTTCTAAACTAACTGTCCTTATGTACTGTCATCCATCTAATCTCTGTTGATAACTGTCCTTATGTACTGTCATCCATCTAATCTCTGTTGATAACTGTCCTTATGTACTGTCATCCATCTAGTCTCTGTTGATAACTGTCCTTATGTACTGTCATCCATCTAATCTCTGTTGATAACTGTCCTTATGTACTGTCATCCATCTAATCTCTGTTGATGTTTCCACCACACAATGCGACATCCTAATGTTGGTCACCGTTTTCTCCACTCTGTTTTATCAGTCATTGATTTGGCACAAAGCCATCCGGAAAATACGGCGGAACGAAATGGATTGCATCATGGCCAATTAGGAAAGGGAGATATGACGGCAGTAGTTGGAATTAAAATGACATGTTATATTCGTGAATAAAAACATGTAAGGATTTGACAGAAGCTGACAGGCATATCTGTTGTGATTAATGATAGAAGATCCGTGTTGCCAGGAAATCTTAGTGCTGCCGCCCCACTTAAACGTTAACGTTCCGCCAAGCGGGCTGTTGTAGAAATTATGACCAGATGAAACTGGCGTAGTGATTTGGACAAGTTATCAGAGGCAGAGGAAGTAAGCGATCTTCTGTAGAGATCAGTGTTACTCGATAAAATACTGAGTCTTGTTTACTCCTAGTTTGACCTGCGCCGTGTATCTAGTAATGTTATATAGTAAGTGATAGAATGGCTTGTGATATAGTCCCAGAAAGAATGATAGTTTCATTGAAACACACCAAAGTTCTAACGCCATGTTAATCTTATTGGGAATACTAGAGTTCGTACGATAGGATAATATAAGACATCATGTCTTGGTTCAACAACTCTGCCTTTCAGCGTCATATGAAGTACTGGCCCTCACTCCACACACTTCTGTTTTGTGCCATTGTAAAAGTCCTTAATGTCTTAACACATAAGGAAGGGAAACCCGAGGCCTGTAAACAGTAAATAAATATTAGACAAACATAAAGGTATGTTTTCAGGCACTCGTAAGAAATAAAGAAGTAGAACACTAGACAACAGAAAAACAACAGACGTGAGTGGCTTACCCAGGACCTTCCGTGCGTCATCGAAGCATCATTTTTTGGTGATGCCTAGATGGCAGGGAGGATAGTGTGATTCGCTTGCATAGCTAGGCGGGGTTGTCGCACGGAAGGTCCTGGGTTCGAGTCCTGGGTAAGCCACTCATGTCTGTTGTTTTTCTGTTGTCTAGTGTTCTACTTCTTTATTTCTTATGAGTGCCTGAAAACACGTGACCTTTATGTTTGTCTAATATTTATTTCTTTAATTTCTTGCTTGTCATTTGTGTTCTGTATGTTTCAGAGGCAGACGACAGTGCTTCGTTGACACTTGTTTTAAAAATTCTTATATTTACGGTGGACTTGGTCCACTTCAGTTTCCATATATTTCCTGTACAATGAAAGCCCCTCTTACATTCTGTGGATTTTCAGACCCAGTTTTTGTGACCTTTCACCCCAACATTCTCATATAGTTATGCGGCAGGTTTCTGTTCCTGGACAGAAGAGCAACGATCATCAGTAAAGTCAAGGTCGTTTTATCCGAGTCCAGTAAATTATGTTTCTTGTGTTTGGATGTTATTGTTTTCATAATCTTCCAGTTAGAAGAGGCATGGACGAAAAGAGTCATTCCTGATTTATTCAGGTCTTATGCTAAATCAGAGTCAAATCAAATCCACATTTTGTTTCAAAAACTAAGCATCCAAAAATATTTTCTAAAATATAGGAAGCCTTGCTGTTGCATGCAGATCGTTCCATTTTCTTTCTCTTAGTGACACTCAAGACCTCATCCACCCCCACATAAAAAAAAAGAGTTACGTCTGTGACTGTATTTAACTTCTCTGCTCGCGACTTTCTGGAATTGAAACTCACATAATCTTTTCAAATTTCCTCACAAATGCCACGCTGCACGTTTGCTGACAGAGTAGGCAAATCACGTGACAGGTGAAACCCCACGGATAAGGCATATCACATGACAAATTTAAAGAAAAATCTTGTGCAGTTCATACCACGTCATGGCCTGGGCTCAGCTATCCTTATAAATGAAACATTCGATTCAGTGATGTTTGTGTGGAGGTCACTAACGCCATTTTCACGGTTTTTGACGTATCTGCTTCCCATATCTGGGTAATCTTTACCTTTAGTGCCGTCAAGTATGTATAATATGTGTATTGAGTTAAACCTAACCCTAACTCTAAATGGTACGAAAATACATATTCTCGACGGCACTAAAAGTAAAGATTACCCATATCTGTTTCCCACTTGAACAGTTTTTGACGTATCTGCTTACCATTTATGTTTCCCACTTTCACAGTTTTTGACGTATGTGCGTACATTTTTCAGAATTTTTCCTATGCCTGTGACCCACTTTCACGACTTTTACCAGATCTATTTACTACTTATACGTTTATTAATTAGATTTAAATACCATTTAATAATATATTTTGTTTACACATATGAAATCTGCATACCACCATTTGTACATCCATCACAATTTGGGGAAAACTACTCTAGGTACAAGATCTCCGTAAGCAAGCGATCGTTAAAAAAAACAAAGACCTTACAAGCAGTGGTGTACAAAATATAGCTTTTTAATTGTAATTTTAGTTTAATGCCGACAGTCTGTTTTTCAGCGGATAGGGCAGGAGCATGAGGTCTTCAAAAACTAAATCATTAGAAGGGCGAGAAGCTGTTTTAAAAATCTGAGGTGGGGGGTGAGACAGAAAATTAAGGGAAGAATTAATCTAAAGAGGAGGCATACACTTGATCACCAAGAGAAAAATGTTTCAGTGTTGGTCGTATGGCTAGAGAACAGACCTCGCAAGTTAGCGTGTAGCTAGAGAACAGACGTCACAAGTTATCGTGTAGCTAGAGAACAGACGTCACAAGTTATCGTGTAGCTAGAGAACAGACGTCACAAGTTATAGTTAGAGAACAGACCTCACAATTTATGTTATAGCTAGAGAACAGACCCCACAAGTTAGCGTGTAACTAGAGAACAGACGTCACAAGTTAGCGTGTAACTAGAGAACAGATCCCACAAGTTAGCGTGTAACTAGAGAACAGACGTCACAAGTTAGCGTGTAACTAGAGAACAGACGTTACAAGTTAGTGTGTAACGAGAACAGACGTCACAAGTTAGCGTGTAACTAGAGAACAGACGTCACAAGTTAGCGTGTAACTAGAGAACAGACGTCACAAGTTAGCGTGTAACTAGAGAACAGACGTCACAAGTTAGCATGTAGCTAGAGAACAGACGTCACAAGTTAGCGTGTAACTAGAGAACAGACGTCACAAGTTAGCGTGTAACTAGAGAACAGACGTCACAAGTTAGCGTGTAGCTAGAGAACAGAAGTCACAAGTTAGCGTGTAACTAGAGAACAGACGTCACAAGTTAGCGTGTAACTAGAGAACAGACGTCACAAGTTAGCATGTAGCTAGAGAACAGACGTCACAAGTTAGCATGTTGCCAGAGAACATAAGTCACAAGTTAGCGTGTAACTAGAGAACAGACGTCACAAGTTAGCGTTTAACTAGAGAACAGACGTCACAAGTTAGCATGTAGCTAAAGAAAACAGGTCACAAGTTAGCGTGTAACTAGAGAACAGACGTCACATGTTAGCGTGTAACTAGAGAACAGACGTCACATGTTAGCGTGTAACTAGAGAACAGACGTCACAAGTTAGCGTGTAACTAGAGAACAGACGTCACAAGTTAGCATGTAACTAGAGAACAGACGTCACAAGTTAGCGTGTAACTAGAGAACAGACGTCACAAGTTAGCGTGTAACTAGAGAACAGACGTCACAAGTTAGCGTGTAACTAGAGAACAGACGTCACAAGTTATTTTAGAGAACAGACCCATGCCTGTGATGGGTTCAGAGTCCGTTGAATCATGGGGTCCCACTTAATTACATACTGCTCACAGGGCTCACGTTTCCTTCATTATTTATTTAAGAGTTCACCCATCCGTGACCTTTAACCTACCCGTCTGTCCTGTGTTGTTCGTCTTCCACTACACATTACTAGACACAAGTATTTCGGCCTTTATTTGGTTTATATTTGGCGATACGAGAGTTATATTACTGATTAAGTCCTTAAATTGTCTGGGTCTGTCACGGGTCCTATATACTATAGTTGTGTGGGTGTCGTGAGAGTGACCTCAGCCAATGAAGTACTATTAGGGTGCTAAATTGGTTGAGCTATTTACTTTTACAGCAAGGCTTTGGCGCGGTTTGGTTAGTCCTTGGTTCGATCCACGGTATGCCTATCACTTATATTTCTTTTCTGTTGTCTGGTGTCCTCCTTTATGCCCAATGAGTGCCTGTTAATGACCTATATTTATGTATTTACTCTTCAGGTTCCTTCATTGTTCACTCATTGAATCATGAGATATAGAACATTGTATCAGGCGCTGAAATAGATTGGATCTGTGTGCCTAAATAGGTTGATTTATGTAGATAGAGTAAATTGTGTCATGTGTGGCGTCATATAAATTATGTGGCTAGAGTTGTTTACTAAATCACACTGAATCATGTGGCTAGATGACACTGAATCATATGGCTAGATGACACTGAATCATGTGGCTAGATGACACTGAATCATGTGGCTAGATGACACTGAATCATGTGGCTAGATGACACTGAATCATGTGGCTAGATGACACTGAATCATGTGACTAGATGACACTGAATCATGTGGCTAGGTGACACTGATTTATGTGGCTAGATGACACTGATTCATATGACTAGATGACACTGAATCATATGGCTAGATGACACTGAATCATTGTAACCGTGTGCCTATTATTGTAAGACTGGTCCAAAGGCACCAATTATAGATTATGTAGCCGGTGGGATGCTTTAAGACTGGGCACGGTATCCAATTAGAGGTTATGTGGTAGTGCAGATATGTTATGTATAACCTTCTTTTCCTTTTCTTATTTTAATCTATGTCTAGTTCTGTGTTGGTAGTACTGGCCTGAAGCCCGCCAGAGATCTTAATTGCTAGACCCTAGTCTGTGGGTTGCGGCAGGTTCGATTCCTTCTATAGGTGGTGTGTTAAGAGCCTTAGTGGTTGAGATTATTGTTTGTGAACCAAGACATTGCAGTTATTATCCAACATTTTAAATAGTGTTATCCAACAAGTAAACAATTTTCCAACTGCCTGTTCCATTTTTCTTAGAATTTATTCAACGTTAAACAGAATCAACAGGTTTCAAAAACAACTTTTCAACATTTTATACATACCGGTAGTTGTCATGGCAAAACTGGTCATATCTGCTTCATACTCAAATGTATATCTCATTATTCTTCCTGTCCACCCACAAAAGTTTTCATTGTATTATTTCCCTTTTCATGTTCTCTCAACTCTTCTAGCTTTGTCACGGGTTCCTTTAGTTTCTTTCTTGTAGAATTCAATTTCCTAATTTCTCAGGATAACCTAATTGATCATACAATTTGGTCCAGTATATGTTCCGAAGCTTAAATATATGCGAAATTGGAGAAAAAAAAACACATAATGGCATCTCTGAGAGATCGTACTTACATGTTCATTATATAACTAAAACATGTTCCAATGTGTACAAATACACATATAAGAAATATTAGATCACAAAACAGTTGAAAGACTTCAACTGAAATCCGACGGTTGACACACATCTAACCTCATGGAATATTCTTCCAGGACTCTGCCGGTTCTAAATGAATTGGCCGGTAATCGAAGTGAGCTCAGCTGGCTACGATTTTCTCATTGGATAATGGTCACGTGCTAAAGCGTTATGCCGCTAGTTTTTAACCTGCATTCAATATTACTATGACAACTGCTGGGTAAAATCGGCGTACCTAATGTCAAAAAGTGACCTAGTCAAAGTCCACCGCTCACTTCCCTTTCTCAGGTTAATTTTTATTTTAGTTAAGAATTCTGCATAGTTATTTATAGCGAATGGGGGTTTTATATTATGACTAAACTCTAGCACGAATAAATGCTCAAGTGGTCTGTTAGACGGCCACATCATGTGGCTAGATGACACTGAATCATGTTGCTAGATAACACTGAATCATGTGGCTAGATGACACTGAATCATGTGGCTAGAGTAGTTTCTTCTTCTCCTTCTTCTTAGTACACCCTCAGACGTCTGCTTGAATATTTTCAAAGAAAGTAGTGGTCACCTTCATATTTCTATCTCCATAGTTTTTTTCTCTTCCGAAAATGGTACTTTCTATGTTCCTCATATGTTGGGCAACTTCGAGGCAGATGTTCAGCAGTCATTTTATCAGTGCCACAGTTACAATCATCGGTAGTTCCTATCTTTACCTTGTTGGTGTGACGAAATCAGTCGTGCACTTTTTATAACTCTCATCCACTCCGGCAGTATACCTTCAATTTGGCATATTTATTGCCCTTACATTCTTTTGCTGTGACCGCACCCCAGACGTGTTTACGCTCCGCCAGATGAATCGTAACAATACCAGGGTAATTAGACCGGTCAGCGGTAATACGATTATCACGTAAGTCAGTCTGGCCACTTTTGAAAGAGACGTCAGTTGTTTGTGCAACGTGGTATCGCACGAACACGCACAGAAAGCCAGATTGCTATCTAAGGAAGCCGCATGAGGGACGGGCGAAAACACCGGTGATAATTAGATAATCGTTTCATCTGAGCCCTCTCGGTATCAATATTGCCGATTATAATCTGTCTGGGGGAGACAATATTGGAAGGTAGCATCTGGATATCAAATAAGTTCACAGATTGTTTGTGAGTTAGCGAAAGTATTACAGCATTATTAGAAAGAGGTCACGAGATGGCATTTTAAAATGAAATATTTTAAAACACGCGGGGGGGGGCGGGGGGGGGCGCAGACAAGTTAAATTAAATACCCCTACCCATATAGTGCAAAAGAGCTTACCATTGGTTTGATTAGAGAGCAGGAATATACATTGACTTTCATTGGAAAATTAGTCGGAAGTACAATCTGGGATTTGAACTGAGAAATGAGAATATAATGTAGCGAAATCGGAGACACAAATCAGACTGCATCGCCACTCTTCATACAGTCATTTCAATAGTGTTGATTATTTACAAAGTCGACCTTTCATTCTTCGTACCGTGGGTTCCGGTTAACTGTCCCTGTTTCTATTTTTTCTTCTCTGCCATTCATTTTCTGCCCAAACTTTTTTTTCTTCTCATTCCTGAGTCTAGAACGTTGAACACTTCTAGTTACTGGTTTCTTTTATTCTTATCTGACGATACAGATTCCTGGACTATTTCTGTGTGAGCTGGTTGGTTTATCTCGTATGACGGAGACTGGCCTAAACCGCCAGGGTATGACTATTTCTACCAATTGTTCTTGCTGCATACTACTAAACTAACCATTCATACCTACTGTCCATGTGCTTGATAAAACATACTTGTCTTGAGCCCACTGCATGTGTGCCCACTTCGTGGGAATGGAAAAACACACATCATCAAAACTATATCTAAATTGCTTCAAGCAGCAATTCTCTCTACAAAGATGGCATTTGAGGCTCCAAGGAACTAGACAACCGTACATCTCTTGTGAACACAAGAGCCAACCAAAACTATGGCTTGTTGTCTACGATCTTCCTTGTGGTGCTCACCATTCTAACATTTTAAACACATGGGAGAAAATATTCCCAAACCTATGGCTTGTTGTCTACGATCTTCCTTGTGGTTCTCACCATTTTAAAATTTTAAACACATGGGAGAAAATATTCCCAAACCTATGCTACTGCTGCGTTTGACATCTCAAATGCAACTAACTTATTTTCCTCGATTTCCTATTGCAATTTCATAAACTCACAAGTCATTCATTGTCACGGACTTCATTATCTCGTGCATCTTACTTCGTTCACAAATTCTTATCCAAAACAACATTCACCGAGACAAGGGACACAATAATATTTTTTACCTCCCTTCGCTAATTAAGTCCCTATTCCATATATCATTATTCCCCTTAGTAGCATTCTATAACGTTATTCAACAATCGTAAAGCATAATTAGTTACCTGCCCAGTTTTCATACTCACAATCTAATACTTTTCTTAAGTGGCGCAACTTACAGAGTAGGCTCCCTTAATCAAAAATCACAAACTCTCACTTTATTATTTTCCATGTCAACAAAATATAACCGCACATCATTTCCCAGTCAAATTTCATAAAGCATACTTAACCACTCTACTGACTCCAAAGCTCAACTCTTGGTTACAAGAGCTAATTCTTATAAAAAAGGATTTCGCTGGGTTTACACCGGCTTGGAGCTTGAACGGGCCATAACCATTGCTTAATTCTTCATAACATATCATACACATATCTTGGCAGTAATATAGACAAAGTTGGAGGGACAGACAGCGATATCAAAATAAGAATACAAAAGGCAAGAGGAGCTTTCATTGCATTGGGAAATATATGGAGATCAAGAGAAATCGGATTCAACACGAAAATGTGAAGTCAGTCCTATTGTATGGCTCGGAGACATGGAGAACAACAAAGACAACAACCAAAAAGCTACAGACTTTCATAAATGGGTGCTTGCGTAGAATAGAGGGATTAAAATGGTATGACAAGGTTACCAATGTGGAACTGATGACAAGAACTAGACAAGTGCCAGTGGAACAAGAGATGAGAAGAAGACGATGGCGATGGATAGGACACACACTGAGGAAACCTGTTGATAGCATTACAAGGCAGTCCTTGTTCTGGAACCCCCAGGGCAAGAGAGGCAGAGGAAGACCAAGAAGTACATGGAGAAGAGAGTTGGAAACAGAGGTGAAAATGATGAGGAGAACATGGAAAGAACTTGAGATGATGGCACGGGACAGGAGGACTTGGCATGTGTTTGTTGAAGGCCTATGCTCCTTTGGGAGTGGAGGGTTATGAAATGAATGAATGAATTCTTCATAAGGCAGCGGATCGATATAAAGTTAACAATTGTCCGGCCAATGCATTGTTCTTGACTTCGGAAATATCTTTGGAAACTCCCTTGAGATAGAAGCATCAGTTTCCTTCTATCTACAACTCTGCCAAGAGTAATCTTGTGCGAAGGTAGATAACTTTGACGACCCATTTAGATACTCTTGAGTTTTGGCCACTGTTGGACCACTACTGCAAAGCAAGGGAGGCAATCCATGACAGTTAAATAGATGGTATCCCAATCTGTTGTGGCCCATGTGGAGTCTGAAGATTATCACTTATTTTCTTCTGCTGAGCTGGTAATATGCATCAATTAGTATACCCTGGATTTTCTTCATCCAATTTTTTCTGTATCTTCTGATTAAACTCTTTGCCAAGTTATGCTTGTATTAGGCTGAGGTAGCTTTTCACCTTCCTTTGCCAATCTGTCAGCCTCTTCATTGCCAGAGCTGCTACAATGAGACGGGATCTATTGTAATACAACCTTTTTATGAATCGTTTGTAGAAGCACTACTCTTATGTCATCCAGGTCTGCCATTATTATGGCTCCTCGGCGTTGCAACTACTACTTCTCTGTGAAGAAAGCAACTTGTCTGTCGGTGCTGTCCTCTTGTCTGTCGGTGCTGTCCTCTTGTCTGTCGGTGCTGCTGTCCTCTGCCATTAGAACGTCTGCTGCAGTTTTTAAAACCTCTGCCTCTGCTCTGAAGTTACTTGAAAATTTTCCTGTTGCCACTGACATTTTTGTGCTTAAGCACAGAAGCACACCTCCACCTCCATCTGTTGTTGCATTTGTTGCTGATCCATCTGCCGATACATGGGTCCAGATGTAGCTTGGGTAATGTTTCTGTCACAAAACTGTTTGTGTGCTCTCACGTCCACTCCGACAGTATTGCATTACCTTTACTGTGCGGGCGAACTTTTGATATTTCTCTCTCTCCCCTTGTCATGAGAGATTAATTAGTGTATATAATAGTTAGATAAAAAGTTGTATCAGATGATACAAAGGATACAATTGCCAGATAAGAGTTCTGGTCTTATAAGAAATACCACAGTCTCATAAATGAGCACTGGTGTATGGATGTCATAAGTATCTTGCTTCTTCTTCTTTGATCCTTAGCCGCCGACCGCCAAAGCAGTCACTGGCCATTACGCCTGGTGGCGTCTTGTAGGGCAACAACAAATTGATTCCACTTTGCTCGGTCGGCGGCCATCCTTCGTACAGTGCCCCAACTCTGGTTCATTCTTTGCATCTCAGCCTCCACAGTCCTCCGCCAAGTTGTTTTTGGTCGGCCTCTCTTTCGTTTTCCTTCAGGGGTCCATAGCATAGCTGTTCTTGTGATGGCATCGGGGTCTCTTCTGAGGACATGGCCAGCCCAGCTCCAGCGTCTGCCAGCTATGATGGTGTGCATGTCCTCTTGCTTGCTCCGAGTAAGCAGATCTTGGTTGGTGATGATATTCGGCCAAAAGATTAGGAGAATTTTTCTTAGGCATGTTGTGTGAAAAAAGGACAATTTCGACATTTCCTTCTCTGTAACTCTCCAGCTCTCCGCGAGAAGTACAGAAAGCACACAGCTCTGATATAATCCTAATTTTGTGCTTGTGCTGTACTGAGAGGACTTCCAGATGTTGTTTAGACTAAAAAAGGCTGTTCTTGCTTTGTTCATTCTGTTGTTGATGTCTTTACTTGCTCCGCCGTCTGGTGTTACTATGCATCCTAGGTATGTGAAGGCATCTGTCTGTTCCAGTTGCTGATTCCTTACTGATATGGGCTCAGGGTTGCTCACATTGAGCGTCATGACCTCTGTCTTCTTTAGGCTGATGTTCAAGCCCACCTGCTGGCTAAACTTATTAAGTCTATCCGTTTTTTCCTGGATGTGTTGATGTGAATGTGCTAGCAGTGCAATGTCATCTGCATATTCGAGATCTTCCAATGTAGAAAATGTAGTCCATCTTATTCCTCTTGGATTGCCCTCTGTTGTCTGGCGCATCACCCAGTCTATGGCTGTTAAAAATAGAGTGGTTGATAAGGGGCATCCCTGTCGTACTCCTGTCTTCACTTCAAAGGTTAAAAGTATAGTCAGACTATAAAGTTATCTGGCCCAGATGGTAATAAGAAGTACCAGATACTTAGTCGTCTCCTTTCAGCAACTATCCTATGTTATGTTATGTCTAGGGGAATTAATAAAAGAATGCAACTTCAAACAAGACTGTAATGAGTTACTCAAGTCTTGGATACAATTAATCAATGTATTATATGTACATTAATTTCTTCTTTTCTCTGTTGGAATAAGAAGTATATTATGCAATACAAATGATAATGAACTTTACAAAATAAATGTGTAACCCACATAATTAAGTTTTACATACATAGTGTCAATGACTCCTTCCTCTTGGGAAATATCACTTTATAAAACAATGTCCTTTAAATTAAAATGTCAATTAAACTAACTCTCACTGTTCCTTGTCTTGAACTAGTAGTTTGGAATCCGGTTCTTAAACTTTTGCAAGAGTCACCGTGACTTAGGAGCCGCGGTAGTGCAGTGGTTAGTGCACTGGCTTCCTAGCTCAGTGGTCCATGGTTCGATCCCCAGTTGAGGTGGGATTTTTTTAGACCGCAAACGGCTCCGGGGTCGACCCAGCCTCATGAATTGGGTATCAGAGTAACTCTGGGAAGGTTAAGGCGGCCGGCGTGATGCTGACCACATCACCCCTAGTGTGCCGATGGTCATGAAAATATGGGCCTAACACCATATTTCCAATATGCCTCAATGGGCGTGTTACGGTATCCTTAACCTACTGGGACTTAGATACTGTCTTTCCACATCTACTGATCTTAACAAAGAATGGTATCATCATAAGTCTTTTCTAAGTGTGGTCATCCATATATTATGAATCAGTCCTTTCTTTGAATAACTTATCTGTGTTGACTGCACCGAACTGTCAATCTGCTGTAGACAGTGGCTGGAAATTCCCAAACCAGATCTGAGGTATACACTTGTTGACTGAATACTGCTTTGACTTTCACAGGTATACACATCATTCTTCTACCTTGCTGACAGTATGGTATGGTATGACTCTCAATTCAGAATACGCAGGGCATCAAGGCAGGCTGCACACACATATAGATGGCAAAAGTGCTTGGTGGCGAGCTCTGTCTTTTGAATCAAATTTTAGCGGTGAGGGCCTATTCATCCGCTCCTCTCCCTTTTTATACTTCCAATCCCGGCGAGCGAGAGAACACTGTCGTCATTGGTTATCCGTTCCTTCATTTTCTTGCAAAAATGTGTGGAATCTAGCCAAGAGGGTGTTTTTAGTAAAATTACCATTAAATCCTGCTCCTTTATTCCTCAACCGATTTTCTTCATCCTTGGCTTGTTTTAACCGAGTGATTAAGAGCTGTTGTTCCATATAACTGTCGTTTACTTCTGTCCATTGTATCTTTCGCTACGGCAGACGAAACAGTGCACAATTCCATGCGATTCATGTGTTACTGCCTTCAATCACAATTATCTCAGGAGGTACTGCACGTAATACGAAGATACAGGTATCTGGACAAAGAATAGGCTCTCTAATATCTCACCTTGATGGCATTATTAGTTGTAATCCATCTTCATTTACATAATTCCAATGTAAACGCAAACACATTAGTACAACTACAGATTTCCATCTTTGTTATGCATACAAGCCTAAGAGTATCACAGTGAATAGCTAGCTCTGCTCTCATTGGCCAAAAACAAACCTTCGCGTTACCCAGTGTTCGACTAGTTCGATTACCTAAGATATTGAGCCCATCGCTTTCGCGACACCCCTGCCCTAACTTGGCCTATTTCTATCAACACAGCAAACTCACCCGAAGGTCAATATTTACATAACTTCCACACTTCAATTCACTTCAGTTCGACGGTCCATCCCTGGGGGATTAATTAAGTCACAAAAACGTGACGATCCCACACGGACTGCGGGTGAAAAGCTGTCGTCGATGTTTGTACAAGATTGGAGTCATCCCTTTCAGTTCGTCACAACAATAGACTCGCAGTATTGGAGGTACGGATATACCACGAATACATCCAGACAGACTGGAATTCCGCCGAGTCATAGTCTGATAACGACGTCTGAATTACGTGGGATAAGCAGGTAAGATAATCCCCAATCTGGGAAGACATTTTGAAGTGTGATAGATGTAACTTTACCAAATAATAATCGGACGTTTACAGCTCAATTTTAGAAAATACTGAGTTGAAATTTTGCACTAGATGAGTCACGCAAAATATTTCATCATTAAGTTGCCATAATTAAAACTTTCAAATAAGATTGGCTAACATTTTGAGGCGCGAATAACAATTGCGTCGATATGGCGTTTGTTCCAACCGCCCAGAAAATCGGGGGCAGAAGATCTACAATACATAATGTAGAACAATTTTAACACAAAAAGCGACATTATGAACTACATATAGGACAAGGAAAGACAACGGGAAACCCACCCCCAACCAACCAACTTAAAAACTAATATAAATTAAAACCAAAAACTACAAAAGACAATAGTTATTTAAATATAATACAAAACTGAAAATAAAATGACACTAAATACCCTAATTATAACCAAATCCTAGGTTGAACAGGGTAGACCAAGATGGTGGAAGAACAAAGGCAATAATGGCTAGCCGTTAAGTGTCATCTCATCTTCCTCATCACCTTTAAAAAAAAAAAAAAACACGAGACCGCATTCCTGAAATTGGCACCAGTAGACAGATCAGACCTTGCTACAGGATAGAATAGAGGTGGACTCTGAATTTATTAGGAACGGAAACACCTATTAGAGCATCTTTTACCCACTGGAAAAGAAAACTCTCCAAAATTAATACAAACCCGGACTCCTACAGATAACTACACACAAAGTCAGAGGAATTCTGAAATAAGAAAAGATTCCAGACGTGTGTTCGAGGCAAATCGCATTAACTTGCCGAGACTATTTATCTGAGCACGAAGTCTAAAGATTCTCAATTTTATTGAGGTGAGTGTACATAATTTTATACTTTGAACTTTATATGTGTATACTTGACTAGTGGTGTTAAAGATTCATGTGAGGCTGGCAACCTCAACGTGTGAAAAGGATACATCATGAATCACCACAGCAAGCAGTGGTGATCGCTTCATGCTAGGTCTCACAGAGAACCAAACGCAGAAGTAACCCCAGACTCCGAAAGGAGCAGGGACTGAGTGGTAATTACATCAACATGTGTATAGTTGTGTATTATCATTTGTTAAATGGATGTACTCTTTATACGTTGCTTCAGGCACAAGCCATTTTCCTCTGTCCAAACACAAATTTTCATTAGATTAACTGAAATAATGGTGATTTTTCATCACATCCCCTGAGTTAGATAATATACGCTCAGGAGGAGTAAAAAAAAATATGAGAAAAGGAAGCGGTTCACGGACAGCGGGGGATAAGCGCCTGATTAATATTAGGCAAACAAATATTTAGAAGCGGAATATGTTCTTTTATTCCCTATAAAATATTAGTTGGTGGTACGGATCGGAGAGGCCAGTTGCGGTACTACTTTACGAACGATACCAACTGTTCTACTAGTCTGTGTTTCTAAGCCTGAGATCAACACTTGAAGATCCTTTCCTGAACCAGGAGCGGTAACTTCTAGACATTTAGAAACGTGCCTTCGACACAGAGACGAATTGACGGAACCAGCAGCACCAGCAATTCAGGAATTTGGAAAGATAAGTCATAGTTCTAGCAGGCCAGAACAACAGACTTTATTTCTAAAACTGATAGCCAGTCAGTGATGATAACTATCTCTAAAAATTACTGGTTTATATTTATTTACATTTGTTCCATAAACGATTGATCATTAAATTGTGTATATGTTGGTTTTGATAAATCCATAGTCGAGTTAATTATTACAGGGCGTAATGGAAATTGTATGAGTCCTGATTTTAATTTACGAGGGACGTTCAAGTCAAACCGGGACTTTTGTTTGTACAAACTAAAAGAACAAATTTGTAGGAGTGAAATTGCCATTTATTTTTCGATATAATCTCATGCAACATTTATACACTTATCCCAGCGTTTAATTAATGCTTGAAAAGCTTTAGCGTAGAAAGATATGTCAGTACTCCTGAACCATCGTAGGACAGCCTGCTTCACTTCGTCATCAGTGCTAAAATGCTGACCTCCCAGGAACTCTTTCAGGGGTGAAAAACAGGTGGAAGTCGCTCGGAGCGAGGTCTGGGCTGTAAGGGGAATGTGGCAATACCTCCCACCCGAGTTGCTGTAATTTGCACGTGGTGCGGTGAGCGGTATGTGGTCCTGCGTTATCCTGTAAAAACAGGACGCCTTTTCTTATCAAACCAGGCCGTTTTTTCCGCAGATGGTTATGCACATCACTTAGAATGCAACAGTACTCTTCACTGTTGATAGTGGCATTACGGGGTAGAAAATCCACGTGAATAATATCACATTTGTCCCAGAAAACACTCGCCATCACTTTCCCAGCAGACGCAATTTTCCGAAATTTTTTGGGTGGTGGTGAGTCCGTATGCTTCCACTGCATGGATGCTCGTTTTGATTCCGGAGTGAAATGATGCACCCAGGTTTCATCACACGTAATGAAGCGATTCAGAAAATTCTGGCCTTCCCTGCCAAAACGATCCTTCAACTCAGTGCAGACTTGAACTCTTCTCTGCCGGTCAAAAGCGGAAAGCTGTCTTGGCACTATACGTGCACTAACTCTGTTGTCCGCCATTTTCATTATCTATCAGGGACTGACCCGTGACGCATACGCCACCTAACGGTAATAACGGTAATGGTAATACGAGTAGGTCACACTTGTTACTTACTACTGTCAGTAGTACCACCACGCTAGCATTCCTTCCTGTACTTCCAGAACAAAAAGTCCCGGTTTGACTTGAACGTCCCTCGTATATAGTTCTTTCTACAAATGAAGAGCGACTAATAATAATAATAATAACAATAGTAACAATAATAATAATCAGAGGAATCTCGCTGGATTAAACCAGCTGGGGGCTTAACGAGCTAACGAATTATAAGATAACCCAGTCCTTCACAAAAGTTGACGGCAGATACTAGAGTTAACGTTGCTAAGAAACATTCAGCATTGTTCTCGCTTTTCTGAATATCTTGTGATGACTGCTTTGAGGTAGAAGCATTATTACCTTTACCTACAACTCTGCCAAGAGTAATCTTGTGCGAAGGTAGACACCTTTGAAGACCCAAATTAGTTACTCTTGAAGTTGTGGACCACTACTTCAGAGCTAAGGGGATGCAATCCGTGACAGTTTCTCTATGTATTTTGTAGTTATGGCTTTCTGTCTGTTGCAGTCCAACTCTCCTTTCTCTCATTGCCAGGAATGTTTTCTGTCATTTTAGGGAAACCATGTTGTTTTCAAACTGGAAGCTTGTGTGCAGTGTAGATGAGTTTAATTGTTGATACCGCATTTATGGCAACAGCTGTCATCTTTGTTGTGGTTGATTCTACAAAGTTGCGTCGCTTGAGTCTTTCCCTTCCTAGAGCATTTATTCTATGGTACATTGGATAATCTGTTAGTCTCTTGAATTTTTCAGCTTGTTTTTGGGCTATCTCTTCTATCCTCCATTGGCTGGAGGTATGTAATCTTTTCGAGTTCTTTTATAGCACCCTCCCATCTGCTCCCCAAGCTGTTCCCTCAAGTTTTTTAATGACTGCGATCCATTCTGTTCCGCTCTGCTCCCGTTTAGCACTGTGTGTGTGTGGTTTTTTTTTTTTTTAGATGGAGAACACTGTGTATGTTGGATGGATTTGGGGCGACCACTTCTCGATCTCTCTTTCACTACGGCAGTAATCAGGTACATTTTTTGTACCGAAGATTTACGTGCTTTTCTGTGGTCAGCACTTTTTCTTCTTTCTTTCTCTGCTATGTAGCAGATATTTTGTATTTTCATTCTTACACTCCTTTTAGTAATAATTCGTCTTGTCTGTTTACCTGCCCATCCCTGCTGAGATAGTAGACAGGTGATGCAATATTGAAACGGCAGTCATGTTGGTAAATTCTCGTGTACCAAACCTTGGCCACGACAGATTAACACTAAAATCGCCCCAGCGTATTTGTTTAATCGCTGATAAGGCAAGGGTGCGTCTGTTGCCAAGGTGGTAAAGAGACGGGTTTTGCGTGCTCAAGCGAGAGATAACAAGATTACTCGTCTGTGAGACACCTTATGGACAGACATAAATGACATAATCGTTTCCTGTCCGACTATCACGAAGACATTACTTTATATGAAAGTAATAAGTTGTTACATCTGACACACATTGCCGTATGAGTTTACCGATGTGTTGGTGAGTTTGCTGCCAGGCAATCGGATGTTTTATTACCATATATGGGAGAGGTGACCTCTGCATCATGCACATAATTTTTCCATGTCGGAAATAATTTTAAATTTCCCCACACGACACGCATGTTTGAAAACGATTGGCGCTTTCTTAGCCTCGTAACAAACAAATGCGGGGGCAGACTTGCAATATAATCTGACAATTTTTGCAAGTCTAGTTCACTGTGAGAAATCGCTTGCCAAGACTACAACCAGACCTTGCCAGAAGTTAGAATTCAGAATTCCATTTATCAGGCCGGACTTTTATTGGAGTATTTTGGAAGGACTTACACAGCCCAGGAAAAACTCTACCATTTTAATAAGGAACCGGAATCTGAGGAAACTGAACACACGGAGTCAAAGAGGGAATCTATTATTAAAATAACGACACCCAAGTACACGTGTAAGAGACATTTACCAGTGCCTTTATTCACATGAGCAAAAAGTCTGTGAGCCAGGATTGGCGTAAGTTGTGCATTTTACATTTTATATTTTTTCATTACTAACATGTGAACTAATATGTATATATTGCCATGTGAATATTAATATGTGAAAATCGCTAGTGGATGTCCAAGTCATTTGAGGCTGGCAACCTCAGCGTATAGAATGATGATTTCATGAACCACCACTGCAAGGGCTGGTGACTGCTTTATCGCTAGTTTCTTAAAGAGAACTAAAAGCATAAGTAGTCCCAAGTTCCATATGGAGCAGGGAGGGAAAGATGAAAGAAATGATGTACATTCTAAGTATAATATTTACATTTTCAAACCAGTGTAAATGTCTATGTAAACATATTCACTTTAAAATTAATGAAAGTTTCAAACTGTTCAACAAGTGTAGATATAAATGAAAACATATTCAATTTATATTGTGAACACTTTTCAATCAGTGGAGATGTAAATGTAAACATATTCTATCTGTACTATTAACCTTTTCATTTAAATGTAAAATAAAGATAAAGCTATTCAATTTAAATGTAAAGGAAGTTTTCTCTCGAGGGATTAAGTTTAATTCTCATCGAGGGTAAATTCTGAGGTAGATGGGATGGTGGAATAGAGAGAAGGGGACACATAAGTATGTGTCGGGAAACGCAATACTCAGGAGAGCGTTTCGTTTCTATTCTTTTACCATAGTTGTTGGTGGTACCAGTTGAGGGTACTATCTCTGGAACAAGAAGGGAACAGTGGCCTGAGCTTTAAGACGAGGGACCAACTTTGTAGACACTCCCTGACACTTCTGGGAACGTGCTACGCCCTACATCCTTGACCAGCGACGAGCGTTATCAGTGACCTATCTGCACAGAACCAAACCATCAGCGGGAGCAGAACCTACCATTGGCAGATAAGTTAAACGTTAAAGCTGCCACATGAACTCCTTAATAAACTTTCATCCTATCAAACTTTCATCCCATCACAACATCAGTGATGACAACTTTCTGTTTAATCATTATTCAAATTTTCGAAAACCTTGTTAAACCTAAAATGATTATTAAATTTATTTTATTTTGTAATACAAATTTAACTTCGATTTAATCATTTTAAATGTACTGCATGTTTGTCTCAGTCAATTTACTAAATACACTCTAAACAGAGCTATACCTTAATAATAAGAATTCCACTGAGTAAATCAGGGTGGGGGCTTGACGAGCTAAAATTAATAATTGCTTAAATCTTCATAAAAGGTGGCAGACGGATATAAAGTTAACAATTGCCCTGCCAATGCAGCATTGTTCTTGACTTCGGACGTGGGATGACGGCAAAAGCTGGAGCAATTTGACAGTAATGTCATTTATGAATGCAAGGATTTGTGTAGGTGACAGGACTCCCTTTTGGGGGACCCCCTGCTCCACAATAAGCTTCTTACTAGTTTGTCCTTGTAGCTGTACTCTGGCCACTCTATTCTCAAGGTAGTCTGTCCTTGTAGCTGTACTCTGGCCACTCTATTCTCAAGGTAGTCTGTCCTTGTAGCTGTACTCTGGCCACTCTATTCTCAAGGTAGTCAATTCTGTGTAGTCTTAAAGATCATTTGTTAATATTTTGTTGTTTCAGTTCAATTTTGTGGGTCGAATACTTGGTCCCCGTGGGATGACGGCAAAAGAGCTGGAGCAGTTTACAGGTTGTAAGATTATGGTCCGAGGTAAAGGTTCCATGAGGGATAAAGCAAAGGTGAGTTGTTCTGAAGTTCTCTGCAAGTCTGATTTCTGTCTCGCTGACTTATTTAATGTCTTAAGTATGTCTCAGTAACTTGTTATTTAATGTCTTAATTATGTCTCTCTGACCTGTTATTTAATGTCTTAATTATGCCTCACTGACCTGTTATTTAGTGTTTTAACTCTGTCTTACAAACCTCACTTTATCTCTCTTCCGTTATATTTCCTGCTTATAACATATATTATTCTTTCCTACATCTGTTAGCCGTGGTAGTCCTTGTGGCAGCATCTTACGTTCACCGCTTCATCTGGTTAATTGACTATTCACCTGCAAGTCATGTGTCGGTATCTGTTTCGCCACAAATATTCCATCGTCATTTCTGAATGTTGTCTGTCCTGCCTAAATGTTGTCTCTCCTGCCTAAATGTTGTCTCTCCTGCCTAAATGTTGTCTCTCCTGCCTAAATGTTGCCTGTCCTGCCTAAATGTTGTCTGTCCTGCCTAAATGTAGTCTGTCCTGCCTAAATGTGGTCTGTCCTGCCTAAATGTGGTCTCTCCTGCCTAAATGTGGTCTCTCCTGCCTAAATGTTGTCTGTCCTGCCTAAATGTGGTCTCTCCTGCCTAAATGTTGTCTCTCCTGCCTAAATGTTGTCTCTCCTGCCTAAATGTTGTCTCTCCTGCCTAAATGTTGTCTGTCCTGCCTAAATGTAGTCTGTCCTGCCTAAATGTAGTCTGTCCTGCCTAAATGTGGTCTGTCCTGCCTAAATGTGGTCTCTCCTGCCTAAATGTGGTCTCTCCTGCCTAAATGTGGTCTCTCCTGCCTAAATGTTGCCTGTCCTGCCTAAATGTTGTCTGTCCTGCCTAAATGTAGTCTGTCCTGCCTAAATGTGGTCTGTCCTGCCTAAATGTGGTCTCTCCTGCCTAAATGTTGTCTCTCCTGCCTAAATGTGGTCTCTCCTGCCTAAATGTTGCCTGTCCTGCCTAAATGTTGCCTATCCTGCCTAAATGTTGTCTGTCCTGCCTAAATGTAGTCTGTCCTGCCTAAATGTGGTCTGTCCTGCCTAAATGTGGTCTGTCCTGCCTAAATGTGGTCTGTCCTGCCTAAATGTTGCCTGTCCTGCCTAAATGTTGTCTGTCCTGCCTAAATGTAGTCTGTCCTGCCTAAATGTGGTCTGTCCTGCCTAAATGTGGTCTGTCCTGCCTAAATGTGGTCTGTCCTGCCTAAATGTGGTCTCTCCTGCCTAAATGTTGTCTCTCCTGCCTAAATGTTGTCTCTCCTGCCTAAATGTTGTCTCTCCTGGCATCTTCTTGTGTTTGTTGGGGTTTTTTTTTTAACTGTCCGTTGAAGGCCAGTCTTGGATAAATCATTTATTCTTGACACGTGACTATTTCAGTTTGACACTGACAGCTCTCTCTGGCTGTTGTCTCGGTGTTCACAGCTTGTAGTTGTAAAATGCTAAGACAACGTGTAGATATGTCAGAAAGCACTGTTTCAGGTTAACGCGTCTTTCATCCACGTGATACAAAAAGTCATCAGAAGAATCATACTCTAACGTCTGCCGCTAACGCACGTGCATATATATCCCGACGTGAAGAACAAGAATTAGTGAGACAAAAAAAGTTACCTCTTGACTCGGGAAGCTCATATGTGTTGTATTTAGGCCAGTTTATCGTCTGCAGTGAAAGAACTGGCGGTCTGCCAATGTAACAGTTTGTTAGCTGTGATAATTGTGTAACCATTCAAACATCTTTCTTCATTTCTTGCTCCTGTAACCTAGGTGATACATGTGGCGCCGCTCTCCGCCGGCCGCTTTATATTTCGGTTTTCACACGTCAATTTTGTGCAGTATCTGTCTAAACTTCTGAAGCTGTTAATTTGTGAATATTTTTTGCTCAGCGTGTCTTTATTTGATTTCAGTTTTCTTGTGCTGGGTAATATCCCATGAAGAAATCATTAAGATTGTCCGCCTTAATCTCGAGCGAGTCTCTTTCCTCTCTCTCCCCCACACCCGACCTGCTGCCAGATTATTTGGTGTTCATATTTTGAGCTGGTAGCTGATTGGTTGATGTGCCAGCATGTTTAAAAAAAACACTCTGTATCTCTTTCTCTCCCTCTGTGTCTCTCTCCCTCTCTTTCTCTCTCTCCCTCTCTTTCACTCTCTTTCACTCTCTCTCTCTCTCTCTCTCTCACTCTCTCTCACGGTATTGCGTATAAGTAAACCTGTATGACATGCATGGTTGAGGATGGCGGAATTCACTGAACTGTTGCAGAACAGCTTGACGATCGAGATTTTGCCAGAGACCCGGGAGTTCTAGCCCCTCCACTGTAACCAGGTGTAGAACAAACAAAGAATACTCAATGAGAGGTCACAGCAGCTGGGTTTGAAAATACACAAGGTAAAGACAAAGATTGTGAGAGTAAATGCAACAAAAGATAGCAAGATTACACTTGAAGAAACAACTCTAAAAGATGTGCAATCATTATGTACTCGTATTTGGACAAACTTGGAGTAGATCATATCACAACATGATTGCAAAAGGTGAAAAGCAACTTTCGTATGGAAATAAAAATGAATCGTCCAACAATTTTGTATATTCTTCATACACTTCTGGATATTTCCTGGTCAGATGTTACATTGTTGTTTGTCTTCAAGTTTTCATTCTATTATGGTTGTCAACAAGCTGCTGTGTATCTTATTATGTCCTCAACATTTTGTTTGTCCACCTTCGATCTCTTGTTATTATTTATGCCCGACTTTCCTAGTTTGTCCATGTTTACTCTGTTAATTTAAAACACAAATTTTGTGTTCAAAATGGCGTCCTCGTAGCGTGCTCCTTCAACATTTACCATGTGCATGGAGCAGTCGGTTATATCAGGCCGCTTTTTATTTTTGTGATTTATTTCTTCATTGTGCATGCTATATGTAGGCCTACTGTTGTGTATTATTCCTTGTGATGATGTTCTTTAAGTTATTGTTGGGGCTATTGTCTTGTTCAGTACTGCTTGATTGTGTATGTCTTTTCTGGCATGGCAGTTTCTGTTTGTTAGCAGTTTCTGTTTGTTAGCAGTTTCTGTTTGTTAGCAGTTTCTGTTTGTTAGCAGTTTCTGTTTGTTAGCAGTTTCTGTTTGTTAGCAGTGTATTTATGTCAATCCTGATCAAATATTTGTTTGGGAACTTCTTTATTTATGTGCTTCTTTTTGCGTGAAATATATATGCACTCAAAAAAGTGCGCATGCGCACAGCGGGTATTTCAAGTAAAACTTTCGCAGTTGAGTTGCAACCGGTAATTGTTACATGTCTCTCAACACACTGGTCAAGTAGGTGAAAAAAATAGAAATAAGTACATTCTTTTTGTGTCTTTGTAAGGTATGCTTAAAAACTTGCAGAGATTATCTTACTTTTGTGATAGGAAGCATCCTCGTACCACATAATGGGGCCAAGAATAAATTTTTTGAAAAGGGTACAATCTTTTATGGACACCATGTATGTATGTATATGTATATGTGTGTGTGTATATATATATATATTATAGACAAAGTATCCTGTTCAACCCTTGATGAGTTATAATTAAGATTCATAGTGTAGTGAATTCAAGATAATTCTTCTTTGATCCACTGTCACTGAGCGTCGGCTCTTGGTGTATTCAAGATAATAAAATCGGATTTCTGATATCTAAATATAGCTTCTTTTCCCCCCTCCACTCAGTCCAAATATAGTAAATCAGAACTGTATAAATGTATGTGTGTGTGCCTTCCCCTTTTCAAAACAAAAAACAAACAAACAATTTAAATAAAAGACAGATACAACCAAAAAAAAAAAAGTAAAGTCTCTCATAACTGCCCTGTTGTTACCAAGTTGAAAAGGAGTGAGAAAGCCAGAGTTTGTCCGGGATTACACCCAATCCACCAGTTATCTGCCATATCCATATGAGCATCCTATCAGACTTTCCGTTATCCTCACACCATCATAATAATAATAATAATAGCCCCTTCAGTCATAACTGACTATGGGAATGCGCCCCTGAGGTGACAGCCCTCAACTGCTTATTTTCCTGGTGTTTCTTTTGACATTTTCTTCTCTTTTCTGCTTGTGTGAGCTTCTTTTAGCCCAAACTGGGGTGGCACTACAGATAGCATCGCCACTTTGTGCGATCGGCAGCTTTATCCTCCCAGGTTGCTGGATTTATGTCCAGTGCCCTCATGTCTCTCTTGCACACATCTTTGAATCTCAGCTGCGGTCACCCAACTGTTCTTTTGCCATCTGCCAGTTGTCCGTAGAAGATATTTTTCGGGATGCGACCATCCTCCGTGCGGCGGACATGGCCAAGCCAGTGTAGTCCGTGCTGACTAAGCAGTGTATACATGCTTTGAAGGCCAGCACATGACAACACCTCGGCATTTGTCTCTTTATCTTTCCACGAAGTGCCGAGGATGTGGTGCAGACACCGTAGATGGAAGGTATTGAGCCTTGTTTCTTGCTTAGCATAGGTTGTCCATGTCTCGCTACCATACAGAAGTGTGCTGGTGACGCAGGCATTATATACCTCAGCTTTGGTCTTCATTGTGAGTTTGGAGTTTCCCCAAACACGCAATGTGAGGCGAGCAAAGGTAGCTGCAGCTTTGCCAATGCGATTGTCAATTTCTGTGTCCAGGGAGAGTTTGTCATTGATGGTAGACCCCAGGTATGTGAAGTGGTGCACCACCTCACACCATCATTGATCCTTATATATTAATTTGAGTGCTTGTTATATACTTTTTTTTACTATATTGTGCGATTCTCTAGGTCTATCTATTCTCAGCAACTGTTCCACAGTTATGGATACTTGTAAATAATCTAATATTGGTTTTCTCTGTTGTTCATACTTCCTACATTTTAGTAGGAAATGCTCTATATTATTTTTTTCTTCTAGACTCTCTGTACAGTAAGGTTCTTATATTCTAAAATAGCCCATTCCTAGTTGCAGTCTAAGACATTTCTTATTGCTAAATTTAAAGTTCTCTAGATACCTGACACGTTGTTGTTGGAGTCTTGAACAATTTATATGCATGTCTGCCCTACAAACTTCCATCCCACTCTACTGTCTATTCCTCAGTTATTATTCTTTTAATTAAACTTTTGATCTCTGTTTTACTCATCCCCCCACATTTATTTGGTTTATATTATTTCTACTTTTCTTAGCTTCTTTATCTGCTTTTTCATTTCCTTCTACGCCAACATGTGAAGGTATCCAAGCTATTAGAATGGAACATCCTCTGTAGTATATGTAAGTATTTGCCAGTAATATCTCTTCTGCTATATCTGGTCTACTGCATTCTCGTAAGTTTCTTATAGCTTGAATAGCAGAAAGTGAGTCTGTTAATATTGTCAACTTATGAAGAGGGTTGCTAGAGAAGATTTCCAGAGCTTTCAGAATTTCAACCATCTATGCCATGAAAATAGATGTATTATCTGTTATACTATACCCTTTCACCATTTGCCACACGGAAACATAAAATCCTATCCCTTATGTGTTATCTTCTCCTTTAGATCCATCTCTATACACTGTAATACTGTCCTTTGATATTTGTTGAATATATTTCCTGGCTTTGTTTTTGTGAAAGTTTCCATATCAGTTGCTTTATTAATTATGCCTGCCAGGTGGTACTCTGTTTCTTGAGCTCCCAGGTTGGTACCACTGGCTTGTATACACTACTGTTATTAATTCATGCATTTAGGGCATCCAAGTGGACTAGTTCCTCCATGCATTTCTAATCTGTCAGGTATCTACTGGTGTTTATGAACCTGTTCTGAGTTGATAATTGATACCTAGCAAATGCTGGAAAAGCGGGATGAGTCTTGTCCAACATAATTTTGGTAATGTAATTTAGTTTTAGTTCCTTTCTCCAAAGTTCCAAAGTGAGGACTCCTTAAGGCCACCTCCAGAGCACCCCTCAATGTTGATCTGATTGCACCTGCAATTGTACATTATGCTTGGTGCTGAATTCTATCTAATTTATTCTTGTGACTATGTGCTGCAGAGTCGTAGACTATGCTTCCATAATCAGTTGTGTCTCTAATGAAAGATTTATAGAACTCGATCATTGTCTTAGTGCTTGCACCCCATCCATGACCTTTCAAATATCTTAGCATGTTAGTTAGTCGTCTGCAAGACTCTACCAGTCTATCTATGTGTTTGTTCCAGCTCAGTTGGTGGTCTAGTGTCATTGCTAAGTATCGTGTGGTTTGGACTGTACTAATTTGTTACCCCTGTAAGTTTATGTCAATTATCTTATTTTCAAGAATCTTACCTTTACTGAAGATCATTCCTGCTGTCTTATTGATATTTAAATGAAATCTCCATTTATTCATCCATTTATATACTTTATTTATTTGTTTTTGACGAATTTTGTATAATATTGTTAGATTTTCCCCAGATCTCCATATAGCAACATCATCTGCGAGCTGTGTCAAATTATTTTTGATTTCTTTAAATTCTTTATTTTTGATTTCTTTAAATTCTTCATTCAAATCATTTACCATTATTGTAAAAATTTAAGGGGATAAAACTGATCCTTAAGGAATGCCATTCTGTTGTCTATACAGTTCTGACCTGTCATTCTTCATTTGTACTGTGAAATGTCTATCTCGAAGGAAGTTCACATACGTTGTACTTGTACGTGAAATGTGCCACATGCTGTATATCCTTACTTGAAGAGGTTAAATTCTTTTATGACGTCACTTTTTCATTGTTTTTATTTCATCACCATACACAAATGAAAAGTGCTTAGTGACTGCCATGTCTTAGTTTATTATTTGTTGACACCTTAAAAAGGCGTTCAGAAGTTTCTGCAGCGTACACATGTTGTCTTTGTGTTGATGAGAAACACAGGTTTGATGTGTGTGTAAACATGGCACTCATGTAACATTTGTTTCACTGAAACTGATGACAATTTGATGTGCTTGTAAAAATGACAATCATGGAAAAATTCTGACACGCATGAAGCGGGACTATGATACATGTGTAAAAATACAAACCTTGTATGGTGAAGTATGTTCTTTGTCATCAAATTGTTCATCCTCTCTGGTGTCCATTGTGCCGCAGGAAGATCAGAACAGGGGGAAAGCCAACTGGGAACACTTAAATGAAGACTTGCACGTGCTAATTACAGCAGAGGACACGCGCAACAGGGCAGAGGTCAAATTACAGAGGGCTAAAGAGGAGGTGAAGAAGTTACTGGTGCCAGCGGTAAGTATTCACTCTTACATTTCAACTTTACTGCTCTGCATGAATGTAATCTTTGTTCATGTGATTTTTGTTTTATTGAGCATATATCAGATTTATACATATCAGCATCCAATATAATAGATTTTCTTTTCTGTAGCAGCATGAGACAACTACTGCTATTGGCTCAACCCTTTCCCTCCATTGTTTCACGTTTACAATAATATGAAAATATGTGAACTACTGGCTCAGACTGCACATAAATATCCAAGGGCCCTTGCAACATATAAATAATAGCAGGGCCTTTCCTCTAGTTGGCATGTTGTGAGAGAAGGCAAAATGGAAGTTTAGCAATGCTGCATCCTTTGGAAGGTTGGCCACATATTAAGCTTACTAGCTTAACGATCTATAGTGTCAGGTTCTTATCCTTGATGTTTTGCTGATGATTACACGTGAACACATACACTCATGAGCTAGCGATAGCTTGACGACTGACCCCAAGGCATGCAATTGTGCTAAGTGTTTAATAACATACACATGGGGTTGAAGGCATATCTCATCCTGCTTGTAACATTGTTCTCATATACATAATGCTTCTACACTGGTCATGGAAGCTTCTTCATTCTCTTGTTAGCTCTACTGCATTGATGCTTGGCTCTCAGTTCATTAACCTTTTCTAGGCTTCTCTATTCTTGATTTACACAGCTACTCCAGGTTACAGCCAGCTCTACTGGACACCTCCAGGGATGTGGTACTTTAGCCTGAATGTTGCCGTCTCTTAATCAATACTTATAAAATATCTCATTCACTAATGTCACTGGCTCACAGCACATGGCCTTATCTACCCACAACTAGATTTCACTTCTCCACTTGGTTACATGTCTAGCTATTACACTCTACATGCCAGAGTCCTTGTCAAGACTTTGATGATCACAACACTGATCACTTATTGATGCTCATTTCCTCAAGCATCTTCTGTTCTCTCAGTGACTTGTATGTCTTGAAAACTGCAGACTACGACTTCAGCAAAGTCGATGACGTTGCCGAGCACCTCTGTGCTACTGTCTCACTTAATTACATGGCTCTGTAGCGAAAGGTTTTTATGAGTGTAGAGTCAGTAGTAGCTACTGGAAGAACAGAAACAGAATTCTGTCTGAAAAGAGTGTAGTCCCAGTGTTAGAGAAGAGCACTGGTATCACAGGATAGTCACGGCTGTGAAGGTCTCTACTTTAGATAGTCATTAGATGTAAGTTAGAGCCTAAGGTGCCACCTTCGCTATGTAACTACCTATGATAATCAAACAATTCAATAAAACACAAAATTCAACAATATAAAATTAATAAGTCAGAATATTACAATTAATGAATCATTTATTATTTATATCTATCTTTTGTTCTTCTTGTGAAATTATGAATGGTGAAATGATGAAATTGAAAGAATACAATTAATTAAAAAAATTGAATGATGGTTGAGTTCAATAACTAATTAAGAAGTCCTTTCTGGAATCTTCAATTTAACTTAAAAAAGTTCAACCAATGTTCCTTTATCATTAGTCTCTTGTCTGGTCTATTAATTAAAACTGTTTATCATCATAACATGATACTCACTTGGCTTTGACTGTTCACATTGGTTGCAGGAATTTGGTTACACATATTACTTATCCTTAAAGTCTGTGACTATCCTCAGTGAGAATACACATCAATATTGGTTACAGGTCTTGCTCTAGACCAGTGGTGGCCAAGCTAAGGTTGGCCGGGGGCCAGATTATGGTAAAGGGTAACACCAGAGGGCCAGACCTATAAAATCCTTAAAAAATAACGTTCTGAGATTTAGTTTTACATATATAATGAACCACGTACAGAAAGCAACGGCAAACTACTGTACAGCACATCTGCCAAGACATGTATACCAGTCTTCGGACTGAAATTACTGTTTTAAAAAAATATAATGAATCTGTTGTTTTAATTTGTTTTGTAATATGACATGTAATTATTTATTTCAAACATCCATTTGTGTGTTATTTCATTGTGAAAAGTGTGGCTTCAGTCAACAATAAGAGGCCGGCCAAAACAGGTTGGCGGGCCGGTCAAAACTGGTTGGCGGGCCGAATCTGGCCCGCGGGCCGTAGTTTGGCCACCGCTGCTCTAGACCACCAAACACTAATGGGGACTAGGGCTGAACTCCAGCTGACAATATCTGAGGCTCCAATGTTGTTTCAGGAAGCACTTATTGATCTGGATTCGAGACCTCTGATGTATGATGACACACATGAACCTGAGGACAATATTGGACATGTGGCTAGCCTTTAGTTATGGGTCCGACAAGCTTATGTGTTCATGAATGAGTGTGTTCAGATGTTTGCATGTATATAAGTGATACATGGATCAGTTCTGATTAGGAATAGCGAGACAAGACAGGTGTCTATCTGCAGAACATTAAAAAAAATAATATAATACATGAATAAAAGTATAATACATTTTATACATAAGTATGATGCTACCTTCGCCTTTCACATTATGGAGTACCAAGTCCATTATTCCAATATAATAGCTTTTAATTCATTCTCCAATTGACAATACTGATAATCGTTGGTAGTCATCAAATTCCTTTACACATTCACAACTACATTTCAGTTAAGTCCTCTGGTCTGATCCTGATACAATTCTATTAAAATAAGCTGCAATAAAACAAATTAATTAATCATAAATTTACATACCCTCGTAGGATATATGTAAAGCCCAGAATAGACTCGATTTGGTGAGATAGCGCTGCATGGCAAACAGATGTTAAAGGTTTCAGCCTTGACGAGCGTCTCTCTCCTTCTGTCTTTCTGACTTATGCTGTGTATGTAATTTGAATAATCCGCTGCTTAGCCTTTATATACAGGGGTGACGAACGTGTCGGAGAGCATTATGTCACAGTTTAGTTTCAGACCTTGTTTTGTTGCAGTTCTGAGCGAGTCTGTTTTAGCTGTGTCCAGAAATCTTCTTCATGCTTCTTAACCCTGTTATCCATGTCATTCCTCTCCTACCCTGGGGCATAAAGGTTTACATGAGAGAGAGCGCTAGACTATCCTATCAGCTGTCTTCCTTCTGGCCTGGTTCCAATCTAGTCCTTGGTCCTTCAGAGATTGTCTAAAGTTGTCCTCACATTAAAATACATGAACTATAAATATAGATCTTGTCTGTGGGTAAGCAGTAGTTATACTTAGCATCATGTTGTTATGAATGCTTGTGTTTCAGCCTGATGGGGAAGATGATTTGAAGAAGCGACAACTGATGGAACTAGCCATAATGAACGGCACTTACAGGGACACAAAATTCATTCATCCTGCCCACTTGACACGTAAGTGCAGATTTGTTTCAGCAATCATCTGTTGCAGATCTCTCACCTGAACATTAACCTTGACCTGTTCCCTCTCTAACCTGTCTGTGAGTACGACCTAACAAAAGGTTTTAGCTTACAGAATTAGCAATTATTTTCATGATAACACCAAGCACTGTCACATTCTTCCTGTTCAAACTCTTGGACAAGCTGTTATGCTGAGTCATCATAGATAAATGAGAAGTAGGTTGTTGGGCTGAATCTTCAAGAGATAAATGGGAAGTAGATTGTTGGATAGGATCATCAAGAGATAAATGAGATGTAGATTGTTGGACAGGATCATCAAGAGATAAATGAGAAGTAAATTGTTGGACACGATCATCAAGAGATAAGTGAGAAGTAGGGTGTTGAGCAGGGATCATCAAGATATAAATGAGAAGTCGGTTGTTGGGCTGATTCTTCAAGAGATAAATGGGAAGTAGATTGTTGGACAGGATCATCAAGAGATAAATGAGAAGTAGAGTGTTGGACAGGATCATCAAGATATAAACGAGAAGTAGGTTGTTGGACAAGATCATCAAGATATAAACGAGAAATAGGTTGTTGGGCTGAATCTTCATAAGATAAATGGGAAGTAGATTGTTGGACTCAAAAATGTTCAAGAGATAAATGGGAAGTAGATTGTTGGACTCAAATGTTCAAGAGATAAATGGAGAGTAGTTTGTTGGACAGGATCATCAAGAGATGAATAGGAAGTAGATCGTTGGACAGGATCATCAAGAGATAAATGAGAAGTAGGTTGTTGGGCTGAATCTTCAAGAGATAAATGGGAAGTAGATTGTTGGACAGGATCATCAAGAGGTAAATGAGATGTAGATTGTTGGACAGGATCATCAAGAGATAAATGAGAAGTAAATTGTTGGACAGGATCATCAAGAGATAAGTGAGAAATAAATTGTTGGACAGGATCATCAAGAGATAAATGAGATTTAGATTGTTGGACAGGATCATCAAGAGATAAATGAGAAGTAAATTGTTGGACAGGATTATCAAGAGATAAATGAGAAGTAAATTGTTGGACAGGATCATCAAGAGATAAGTGAGAAGTAGGGTGTTGAGCAGGTGTTCTCAATACAAATCCGCAAGCCTTATTATTTCTTGATGAATTTTGGCAGACAGGCTCTTTAGTTATTGCCGGGGTACGCCATGCAGTTATTTTCTAATTTAATATTGTAATTATGACATCATTAATTAAAGTTTTTCGTAAGAAATGTATGGAAGCCATTTATTTATCAGGGGCCATAATCAAATATATACATATCCAATAAATATCAAGGGACCTAACACAAATGTTAAAACTATTATTTTATGTTTGTTATTAATGACCATACATTTGCATATTTTACAAGATAATCAAAAATGTTTAACTAAACATTTTTACTTTAATAGGAAATAGAAGGAAAAAAAAAACAATTTTCTGAGCACTTCCTTTATTTTTTTACTATGTAATTTTAATGGCACTCATTTGGCCAAGCGGATTCAAATTGGATCGGAGCAGTATCGATACATATATTAAAACCAATGAATGTTCTCTGAGCATGAACATCCACAGTGCGTGTTTAATCTTAATGAAAATATTGCATGGTATTATTTTTTTTTAACATAATTTTTAAAATGCATGGTCAAAATTTGAATGTAAGTTTATTTTTAGTGAAAAAGCAGACTTATTCGCTTTCACTTATGGAATGTCGGTGGTTCAGAATTTTTTTTTAAAATAAACCGTCGACCCCGCTTAGTATTACAATTTAGAAAATGCGTGGATTTCGTCTGGTTGTTTAAATAACTGTATCAACATATGTAAAAACCAACATATGTAAAAACCAAATTCACTCGATAGTCGCTTTTCCCCATTGCAATTAAGTTATTTTATAGTAAAATCTTTAGTTGTTGCAGGAAACAAAATTATCAGATAGCTATGATTGTTGAAGGACCGTTTAAATGGAAATTATTTTATCACAGGTTGCCAGGTCACATAATTTGGTTTTTACTGCTTTGGTTAAAAAAAAAAATAATAAGCTGGTGGCTTTTTGTCAAATATGTATTCAATTCATTTGAATTTATGTTTATTTTGATTGAGAAAGCAGATTTATGCATTCATTCGTTTTGACGTGCTTCAGAATTTTTTAAAAATAAATTTTCGTCCCCGCTTAGTACTAAAATTTAGAAAATGTCTAGGTAACATAATGTTTCTACCGATGCTTTCAAGGGAAGCAATCCATATGGTAAAATTATGAATCAAGGGGAACAATCAAAATGGTAAAATTATTATTAAAAGGTCGTAATTTACAACTCTACTCAGAGGAGTGAAAATCCACAGAACGAAAAAGGGGTGTGGGAGCTCATCACGGGGAGATCAACAGCGCTCTGTCTCGACGGGTAAGACGTTAGAAGAACGCAGCCAGGAGTCAATCCACAGTGCTGAGTACATTCAAGTTGATCTGCCTGATGATGATCTCACACACTTCTTGGACGGGAAGAGAGATGCAATCAAGTTTCCACCTGCCAGTGCAAAAGGGCTTTGGGAACAGCTAGACGAAGCCTTGGCAAAAGAGTTGGATAAAAACCTGAAGTAGATAACTTTGGAGAAGAAGCTGGAAATCTTTGGCGACATAATATATCTTCACTGTCGCAAAGTGTTCGGAGTCAGGGAGGCAAGGGAAAGTAACCCACCACGAAAAAGTAGAAGACAAATTAAAATAGAAGAAATCAGAAAACAGAAGAGCATGCCCGAAAACTGTTCAAGAACGTAGTTGCCATAGAGAAGGAAGGGTTACGACAGGTTTGGGAGCACCTTAAAGGCCAATATAATGTCCTTTATGGAGCAGAAAGGTTGTGCAGGAAGAGAAGACTCGAAGGGATAGGGAAAGATTCTTCAGGGAACCCTTCAAGTTAGCCAAAGAACCGTTTGAGCAGCCACGGTCGGGTACACTAAACATCAGGAAAGAAGACCTGGAAGACCACCTTATAATGACATATTCAGATGGTCGCAAAGATGAGCCGCTCAGCAGCATGGCAGGCCTTAAATGGCCGAGTAAGCCAGGAGCTGAATTTAACACCAAGCCCCCAACGATGCAAGAGGTAGAAAGCATTGTCCAGAAAGCTCGGTGCAAGTCAGCTCCAGGTCCTAATGGTGTTCCATATGTTGTGTATAAGAGATGCCCTGAGGTGCTCAAACGACTGCTCCGTTTACAGAAGAATGCATGGAAAACCCAACTTGTAAGCAAGGAATGGAGAAAGGCGAACATAGTCTACATCTCGAAGGAACAAAATTCCACAGACATCAGTCAGTTCAGGCCAATCTCACTACTTAATGTGGAAGGGAAGATATTCTTCTCAGTGATGGTGAAAAGGCTCACTACATACCTCCTAGCAAATGGGTACATTGACACTACCATTCAGAAAGGAGGTATCCCAGGTACACCAGGATGTCTAGAGCATGCCACAATGATCTGGGAAGCAATTCAAAAGGCAAAGTCTGACAGAACAAACCTCCATGGAATCTGGTTGGATCTAGCAAATGCTTATGGATCCGTTCCACACCAGATGTTGTGGCAGGCCCTAGAAATGTATCATGTTCCACAAGAGATTGCAGCAATGCTGAAGCGCTGTATTTTGCAGGGTTCTCTGTCAGATTTTCAACCAGAGAGTACACAACGAAGTGGATTGGCCTTGAAGTTGGAATTGCGATGGGATGTACCATCTCTCCGATACTATTCGTGATGGCTATGCAGGTAATCCTCAATGCGGCTGAAGGAATGGCTATAGGTCCAAAGCTCAGTGGAATGTGTCACATGCCACCGCTCAAAGCATTCATGGATGACACAACAATTCTGACATCAGATGAACATCAGGCCCGGAAGATGTTAGCACGCCTGGATGAACTAGTCAGCTGGTGCAGAATGAGCTTCAAACCTAAGAAGTCAAGAAGCCTATCAGTCAGGAAAGGGAAGATAGCAGAGGTCATATTCATGGTTTCTAACCAAAGAATCCTTACAGTCATTGAGGAACCTGTTAAAAGTCTTGGCAGGATGTACGATGCCTCATTAAAAGACTCGAAGGCAGTGCAACAGACAATAGAAATGGCAGGCAGAGGGCTACAGATCATAGACCAAAGCAGACTCCTAGGAAAATTCAAACTGTGGTGCCTCCAGTTCATGTTGATACCTAAGTTGCTGTGGCCACTGCTTATATATGAAATAAGCACAATTACAGTGGAAGCTATAGAGCAGAAGGTCAACAAGTTCATGAGGAAATGGCTATGGGTACCACCAGGTCTGTCATATGTAGCACTGTATTGCGAAAAGTCAAAACTTCTGCTTCCTTTCAAGTCAGTTGTTGAAGAGTACAAAGTTGGAAAGGCAAGGTTGCAATGATGCTACACGAGTCAGCAGATGATGTGGTTAAGTCCATTCAGCCCACACTGAAAACGGGAAGGAAGTGGAGAGTGGAAGAAGCTGTTGATGCTGCCTAAGAGTCGCTCAAACTGAGGGAGGTAATCGGATACACACAAATGAATAGACAGGGATTTGGTCATGGAGACATCCGCTGGGGGTCCAAGGCATCAAGCAGGGAGCGCAGAGACATGGTAGTTCAGGAGATACGAGGAGCTGAGAATGATAAGAGGTTGCAAAAAGCAGTGCTGCAGGCCCAACAAGGCCAATGGACTACATGGGAAGGAGCCCTGCAAAGGTCCTTGACATGGAATGATATATGGCATATGGCACCTCTTAGGCTCAGCTTCGTTGTTAGATCAATGTATGACCTGCTGCCGTCGGCCACCAACCTTGTGAGATGGGGAAATTCGGATGATGAGCAGTGCCCCCTGTGCCATGGGAGGCAGACACTTGAACACGTGCTCTCAGCTTGCAAGGTGTCATTAGGGCAAGGGCGATACACATGGTGCCACAACAAAGGGCTAAATGAGTTGGCTGTGACAATAGATCTGGCAAGGATGAAGGCGAATAGCAATGTCAGGCCGAACACCGCAAACACATACTTTCTGAGAGCAGGAAAGTCAGCACTCCCAAAACCGAGTAAATCAGGTAGCAGTGTACCATCTCTTCTTGACTGTGCAAATGACTGGTAGATGGTGGTAGACCTACCTGGATGAGGGGCATATCCAGAGAGTATCAGGAGATCTCGAAGACAGCCGGATATAGTGCTGCATTCTTCATCATCGCACCAGGTTATATTGATTGCACTGACTGTGCCATTTGAATCCAGATTGGAAGAGCAACATTTGTTCAAAGCGGCCAAGTATAGTGATCACGCCGCAGATCTGAGACACGATGGGTTCACTGCAAGGGTCATGGCTGTTGAGGTGGGTGCAAGAGGGCTCGTGGCTGCATCAGTGTATGATTTATTGAAACTGTTGGAGCTGAGAGGACAGTTGAGAACAAGGGCACTGAAGAGGCTTAGTGAAACTGTGGAAAAGGCATCATGCTGGCCGTGGAACAACCGCAATGGGCTATGGAACTCGGGACAGTAAACTCTGCTGTACAGGAAACATCAGGAATTTGTTTAAGTCCACAATACGTTGAGTTTTTCGGTGTGCTGGTGAAAGGGCTGTGACTGACAGGCAACACGCGGCGTATATTATAAGAGGTGTTGGGCACAGAATTACAGTTGCTAGTATGCAGTACCTAGCCTCATCGGCTTCGTGCAGGTGTGTCAGTGTCTGTCCCTAGTTGTGGTGTGCGGCGGAACGAACGGAATAATTTGTCTTCTCTTTGGTTACTTTCACAGTTGCCTTCACGGCTGGCCGAGTTGTGGATTTTAAAGTTGCTACCAAAGTGAAATGAGTTCATTTTCGATACAAGACAACAGGAGGCTGAGACACTTGGGAGTCATGACCCAAGTGGGCCCCCCCCTCCCCTAGAGTGTAAAGGAGTATAGGGCCGAAACACTTGTTCGACGGGGGGATTCCTTCTGATGATCAGATTGCCTCCTGTTGTATCACTCTGTATAGATTTTCCTATCTTTAAAAGTTATTATTACTTTGTAAATCAAATTTAATTACATTTTACAAAGCAGTTTCTGTTCATTTACCAAATATTACATAGTATTTCGAAGACTAAGCACTTCATAACTGAAACAGACTGCAATATCTTTTGTAAAAGAAGAGGGTCTTTATCAAATTGCTGAACCGAAGGGTCTTCTATAATTAATTGTACAGTCTCAAACGGGGTGCGCCTCGCCAAAGTAAGGCAAAATTTAAGTGTTATTTTTGGCCCTTAATAAAATAAACTAGCTCAAAGCTAAACAATACACCAAAACGAAATATCTTATTTAGACATGTGTCCTAATATAACAGGCATTATCCATGTGTCTCAGTTGAATGGGTCATGTCTCACCGAAGTGAGAAACTTTTGTTTAAATAATACAACTCAACACAATCCCTGTGTCTTTTATATTTGAAGTATGTATGACAGAAAATAATAATGTTTTTTTTTTTTACAAACAATAATGTATATATGTTTGAAAAGAAGGTGCTACAAAAAACAGTAGTAAGAACGTTAAAAAAGGATGAGTTGGACTATTCTTTCTTGTTGCGCCAGATTGGAAAGGGAAAATGTGTCTTATTAATTTGCTTTTTGCTAAAACTTGGAAGCAGAATAAAATTGCTGTTGCGATTCCATCATAAGAAATAAGAGTATTTTGGAAAAACACGGAAGCAAATTGAAAAGCAAAAGTGAAATCACTCTTCTGGTGGAACCATAAGGAATAACAGTATTTTATGCTGCTTGCATTTGCAATTACTGTAAACGAGGCACGAGGATAGTCACTTAAAGTGGTAGTAATTAACTTAAATTAAAATTCAATTTCACTGGAATATCAAAATATTATAATTTGATTTTGACATTTCATAAGTTTCCTAAACAGTTACTAGGGAAAAAAACCTGGGCAACGCCGGGTCCTTACAGCTAGCCAAGAGATAAATGAGAAGTAGGTTGTTGGACAGAATCATCAAGAGATAAATGAGAAGTAGGTTGTTGGACAGGATCATCAAGAGATAAATGAGAAGTAGGGTGTTGGACAGGATCATCAAGAGATAAATGAGAAGTAGGTTGTTGGACAGGATCATCAAGAGATAAATGAGAAGTAGGTTGTTGGACAGAATCATCAAGAGATAAATGAGAAGTAGGTTGTTGGACAGAATCATCAAGAGATAAATGAGAAGTAGGTTGTTGGACAGGATCATCAAGAGATAAATGAGAAGTAGGTTGTTGGACAGGATCATCAAGAGATAAATGAGAAGTAGGTTGTTGGACAGAATCATCAAGAGATAAATGAGAAGTAGGTTGTTGGACAGAATCATCAAGAGATAAATGAGAAGTAGGTTGTTGGACAGAATCATCAAGAGATAAATGAGAAGTAGGTTGTTGGACAGGATCATCAAGAGATAAATGAGAAGTAGGTTGTTGGGCAGGATCATCAAGAGATAAATGAGAAGTAGGTTGTTGGACAGGATCATCAAGAGATAAATGAGAAGTAGGTTGTTGGACAGAATCATCAAGAGATAAATGAGAAGTAGGTTGTTGGACAGGATCATCAAGAGATAAATGAGAAGTAGGTTGTTGGGCAGGATCATCAAGAGATAAATGAGAAGTAGGTTGTTGGACAGGATCATCAAGAGATAAATGAGAAGTAGGTTGTTGGACAGAATCATCAAGAGATAAATGAGAAGTAGGTTGTTGGACAGAATCATCAAGAGATAAATGAGAAGTAGGTTGTTGGGCAGGATCATCAAGAGATAAATGAGAAGTAGGTTGTTGGACAGGATCATCAAGAGATAAATGAGAAGTAGGTTGTTGGACAGGATCATCAAGAGATAAATGAGAAGTAGGTTGTTGGACAGGATCATCAAGAGATAAATGAGAAGTAGGTTGTTGGACAGGATCATCAAGAGATAAATGAGAAGTAGGTTGTTGGACAGGATCATCAAGAGATAAATGAGAAGTACGTTGTTGGACAGGATCATCAAGAGATAAATGAGAAGTAGGTTGTTGGACAGGATCATCAAGAGATAAATGAGAAGTAGGTTGTTGGACAGGATCATCAAGAGATAAATGAGAAGTAGGTTGTTGGACAGGATCATCAAGAGATAAATGAGAAGTAGGTTGTTGGACAGGATCATCAAGAGATAAATGAGAAGTAGGTTGTTGGACAGGATCATCAAGAGATAAATGAGAAGTAGGGTGTTGGACAGGATCATCAAGAGATAACAAATATATAAATTAAAAAATAATATGGTATGAAATCAGTTTTACAAGTAAACGGTACACACGAGACAAGGGACGTTTCGGGTTTTACCCTTCATCAGCCACAGTTACGAACAGGTGACAAGGACAAGAACTACATATAGGTACTACAAAGGTCTATGATGATGAGGAAAACGTCAAATGAGTGATACAAGCAGATGAAACCACGGTGATGGGCGAAACGATAACAGTAATAATGCAAGAAAATCGTGAAACCAGAAAGACATGTCGAAACAAGAAAGTAAATAATCAACGAAACGAAGACAGAAATGAACAACAATATTAAAATGCGTAAAAAATCACTTAGCTGGATCGAGGAAAAGAACATTCAAAATGGCTGAAAAAATAAGGCGTCATGCGGAAGTGACGTAGGAGCTAGTAACGGCTAAGAACAGATAATTGAGGAAATGAAACGAACCAAAGCAAAAACAAGGATAGATAGGAAAATAACGACAGAAGCCACCAGAATTATGCAATAAAATGCTGGACATTTATCCCAGCAGGAGCTAAAATGCCCATTTGAAAAATGAGACGATTCTCCAACGAAAAGCGAGTTCGGTCATCACTGATACATGAACGGAGGGCAGTGACATGAATGTCAGAGTTACCTGAATGGTCAGGGCTGCTGAAGTGAAGGGCCACCGGTAAATGTTTGCCTTGATGGATGTCATTCAAGTGCTCCCAAAACCTGTCTGCCAAACGTCTGTCAGTCTCACCAATATAGGTCATGCCACATCTCTTGCAGATGATAGCATAAATCAGGTTTCTGGATTCGCACATGAAAGACTCCCCAATGGCAAATTTACCGTTCGGAAAGGAGACTGACTGCGTTTGGAGTACAAAAGGACAGGTCTTACATATGCGGCGTTGGCACGGTTTAGTACCAAAGTGAGAATGACTAGTTTGTCTCAAGCGACTATGCACAAGAATATCCCTAAAATTCTTATCAAAAGATAAATGAGAAGTAGGTTGTTGGACAGGATCATCAAGAGATAAATGAGAAGTAGGTTGTTGGACAGGATCATCAAGAGATAAATGAGAAGTAGGTTGTTGGACAGGATCATCAAGAGATAAATGAGAAGTAGGTTGTTGGACAGGATCATCAAGAGATAAATGAGAAGTAGGGTGTTGGGCAGGATCATCAACTTAGTTTGCTATATATCTATTTTTTGCTATTCTCACACATCACATAAAGATCTTGTGATGACAATTTATGCTGTGTATGAAACTTGTATCCATCTAATTTGATCCATGACCAGTTTTTGAATCATTTATTGCAGACCACTGCATTATAAGTTTAGGTTGACCTCCAATAAATGTGAGCTCATTGCAGAAATTTTGGGTAGGAAATTGGGAGTTACACTATCAGTAATTGTCCTGTAGTTGAGCAGCAAACAGGAATTAAGTTGTTCATGAGATACTGTGTATCTAGATCAGAATATTGCATTGTTGATTAGCTTGTAGCAATTATAGACAAGTATGCAACAGTTTATGTTAAATTTTATTTTCAAAATATTTTGGAAATAAAATCAGAAATACTTTGCAATAACCAAGAGATGTAATATTTGGAATAATAGAAAACAAAATTAATTATTTGCCAGAATAATTGAGAAAGTGTAATGTATAGACGTTGAAGGGTGACCCAAAAAAAAAAAAACCAAACAAAGAAAAAGTTTGCATTTTGAGCCAAACACTTTTGGGCTAATCTCTGGTCAGTAATAAACTTTAATTGTAGTTGCAGAAGTATTGACCTACTTGTTGTCATATTTAAAGTTTCCTTCTGCTTTACGCCCACAGATCCTCATCTGCAGTTCGGAGGTATGCCAGTATTTCTCCCGCCAGGCCCATCAGGTCACATGACTATGCGTGGCCCTAGTCAGCTGCCACACTTAATCCCAGTTAGTGGAACCAACTCCATGTCTGATGGTTTGTCCTTGTTTCATTACCGTTATATAGTTGGTTCTTAGAGCCTTGTTTCTAAATTAGGTCAGTACAAAACTCAAATCACAAGGCTGCGATAAAAATAAGTCAATTAATAAAATGAAAAAAAAAAAATTTTTGAAATATGGTGAATGATTGCACATATCACTGAAAATATGACAGTAAGTTTGTCCACAATGAAATACATGTACCTATTTCAGTAATGTATGAAACGTAAAGATAAAAATTGCCACCTGTCTGTCTGACATGAATGCTGACTGTGCTGGTCAAATTTGTGACTTCATCAGCGAGACACTCAGACATGTTTGTCAGTTTTTTTCATTGTTTTTCTCTTTTTTTATTCCTTCAAGAGCAGAGAGTGTTACTAGCTGGGCCAGGGCCCCTCTCAGGTGCCCCTGTATGACATCACTTCATATCCTCTTGCAGTGGTTGTTTCTGTAAGATGTGATAAGGATGTCAACCACATGCACAACGTCACATAAATAATGCTGACTTTTTCTCTCTGCTCCACATTATTTAGTCGTACATAAATAAGGTGGACTATATTTTTGTCTGCTGCAAGCTAGCTAATAATACTTAAATAAAGACTATATTTCTTTCTGCTCCAAGCTAGCTAATCATACTTAAATAATCGGACTATATTTCTTTCTGCTCCAAGCTAGCTAATCATACTTAAATAATTAGGCTATATTTCTTTTTGCTCCAAGCTAGCTAATCATACTTAAATAATTAGACTATATTTCTTTCTGCTCCAAGCTAGCTAATCGTACTTCTTCTTCTTCCGTCCTTAGCCACCGACCGTCAAAGCAGTCAGTGGCCATTACGCCTAGTGGCGTCTTAGGGCAACAGCAGATAGGTTTTCTTTGCCATTGTTTCCCATCACACCTAGTGGCGTCTTTAGGGCAACGGCAAATCAACCCATTTGCTGTTGTTTCCGTAATCGAAGTGACTGGCAAACGGGTGATCAGCCCGTTGGTTAATCATACTTACATAAAGATTATATTTCTTTCTGCTCCAAGCTAGCTAATCGTACTTACATAAAGATTATATTTCTTTCTGCTCCAAGCTAGCTAATCATACTTATATAATTGGACCATATTTCTTTCTGCTCCAAGCTAGCTAATCATACTTAAATAAAGATTATATTTATTTCTGCTCCAAGCTAGCTAATCATACTTAAATAATTGGACTATATTTCTGTCTTCTTCAAGCTAGCTAATCATACTTATATAATTGGACCATATTTCTTTCTGCTCCAAGCTAGCTAATCATACTTAAATAAAGATTATATTTATTTCTGCTCCAAGCTTGCTAATCATACTCAAATAAAGACTATATTTCTTTCTGCTCCAAGCTAGCTAATCATACTTAAATAATTAGACTATATTTCTTTCTGCTCCAAGCTAGCTAATCGTACTTACATAAAGATTATATTTCTTTCTGCTCCAAGCTAGCTAATCATACTTAAATAAAGATTATATTTCTTTCTGCTCCAAGCTAGCTAATCATACTTAAATAAAGGCTTTATTTCTTTCTGCTACAAGCTAGCTAATCATACTTAAATAAAGATTATATTTATTTCTGCTCCAAGCTAGCTAATCATACTTAAATAATTGGACTATATTTCTGTCTTCTTCAAGCTAGCTAATCATACTTATATAATTGGACCATATTTCTTTCTGCTCCAAGCTAGCTAATCATACTTAAATAAAGATTATATTTCTTTCTGCTCCAAGCTTGCTAATCATACTCAAATAAAGACTATATTTCTTTCTGCTCCAAGCTAGCTAATCGTACTTAAATAAAGACTATATTTCTGTCTGCTCCAAACTAGCTAATTGTACTTAAATAAAGATTATATTTTGGTCTGCTCCAAGCTAGCTAATCGTACTTAAATAAAGACTATATTTTGGTCTGCTCCAAGCTAGCTAATCGTACTGAAATAAAGACTATATTTTGGTCTGCTCCAAGCTAGCTAATCGTACTTAAATAAAGACTATATTTCTGTCTGCTCCAAGCTAGTTAGTCGTAATTAAATAATTGGACTATATTTCTTCTTTCCATGATTTATTGAGGAAACCAGCATGATACAAAACACCAGTTTCCCAGTTCAGGTAAAGACGTATAAAAAGGCACATTTTCTCACAAAAAATATACTTACATTCTTTTCCAATAAGCTATATTTGTAAACATTTTCTCACATAAAATATATTTGTAAACATTTTCTCGCCTAGGCCAGTCCCAAGCCCGGCTGAAAAAGGAGGGCGGCCTGCATGGAGGTCATAAGGAGGCAGCCCCTCCACCATGGCAAAGGCACAACAGGCCAATCACCTGTTTGCTTTAAATCATGCTTACGCAAACTACAAAAGAGAGAACCGGACTGATTCTAAAGGCGACGAACTGGAACGGACTATGACTTATGGAACTTGGAACACAAGAAGTATAAATGGGAAAGAGGAGGAGCTGGTGGAAGAGATGAGGAAAGCAAAATTAGAAATCCTGGCTATAACGGAAACAAAGAAAATGGGACAAGGAGTCATGGATCTCGATGGCGACACGCTGCTCTACAGTGGTGTACCCACATCTGAAAGAGCTAAAGGAGGTGTGGGTTGCATTGTGGCAAAAAACCAAAAAGATAGTATCAAGGGATGGAACTTTGTCTCGGAGAACATTATGGTTGTAAAATTAAAAGGAGGAGAAACCATAGTCAAGCTGGTCATAGTGTATGGGCCAAATGAGGATGAGAGAGCAGAGGTCAAGGAGGAATTCTTCGAGCTGCTTCAAAGGACAGTGGATGACTGCCTAGATGAAATTATCATGCTCTGAGATTTCAATGCCAGAGTTGGAAATGACCATGCTAGATGGGGTGGAGTTATCAGAAGATATGGAGAAGATACTCTCAATGACAATGGAAAGCGACTCCTTAGATTCTGCAGTGAGCAGAATCTGATCATTACAAACACAAAGTTCCCCCATAAGCGCATACATGTATACACTAGATGTGAACCAACAAAGAATGAGAAGTCAGTGATCAACTATGCCATTGTTAGGAGGAGCTCATTCAAATATGTTCGGGATGCTAGAGTCTGGAGGGGGCCAAAGATTGGAAGGGATCACTACCTGCTTACAATCAAAAGAACAACTGAAAAAGTTGCTCAGCCTAGGAACTGCCCAACATCATGCATGAAACCAAGTAAACGAACGAGAGAAATGAGCATTAAGACCTACAAGCTGAGAGAGCCAGAAATTAAGACCGGATATCAGGGGCTTATTGCTACAGTGGTGAGAAACACAGAAGAACAACCTAATGACTTGGAAACCCTCTGGCTTAAATTCAAGGACATCATAAAGACAGCTGCTGCACAAGCATGTGGTGAAGTCCGACTTGGGAACAAGAGAAAGAGGACACCTTGGTGGACAGAGGAAGTCAAAGAGAAAATAAGAGAGAAGAAAATGGCATGGAAACAATACTTAGGAGCTAAAAACACAGCAGGACAAATAGAGAAATATAGAGAATATGTGACACTCAGAACAGAAGCAAAGAACAAGGTGCTAGCAGCAAAACAGAAGTGCTGGGAAGAATTTGGAGAAAAGCTAGAAAAAGATGCGCAAGAAAACCAGAAATTGATCTATAAGACCGTAAAGAACATGAGGAAGGAAAAACAATGCCCTCTCAAATTTATAAAGGACAAGAAAGGCAAATTGCTTACTGCCCCGAAGGAAGTAATGGAAAGAATATTTCTCAGAACTCCTGGATGGTGAGCAAGGTCAAGCATCAGAAATGATAACCACTAGCACAGAAGAGGAAACCAATGGTGATGAAGATGACATAAAGATGGAAGAACTAAAGGCAGCACTGGAGAAAATCAAGATGGGCAAAGCAGCAGGGCATGATGGTATAACACCAGAAATGGTTAAGTACATGGGAGCATCAGGCGACCTATTACTCTTAAGGGTCCTACAGACAGCGTGGTGCAAAGGATTGGGAGATTGCCATCATAACACCAATTTTCAAAAAGGGTGACAATCGACAATGTGGAAACCATAGAGGCTTTACTTCTCAGTGTCCATGGTAAAATCTACTCTAGAATCCTAGAGCAGAGACTCCGACGCCTAGCTGAGCCACAATTGGATGAGGTCCAGTGTGGATTCCAAGCAAACCGAAGTACTCAAGACCTAATCTTCACACTCAGACAGCTGAGTGAAAAGGCTCTTGAGTATAAGAGAGAGATCCATTTTTGTTTCATAGATCTGGAAAAGGCATTTGACAGGGTCCCCTGGAGCAATCTTTGGGACTGTTTGGCAAGGAAGAACATTCCAGTACCTCTGATTCATGCTATACAGAGCTTCTACAAGTCTTGCAGAAATTATGTGAGGACAACAAACCATAAGTCAGAAGAGTTCAGGACCACCACTGGTGTAAGACAAGGTGATATCCTGTCACCTTATCTTTTCATACTCCTCATGGACGATGTTATCAAAGCATGTAAGGAGAGAACAAGAAAGTATTCAGTGGGGTACTGGAAGATGAGACAGTTATGTATTTCAGAGCTGGCATTTGCTGATGATGTTGCCCTGATTGCTAAATCAGAGGCACATCTCCAATCCAACCTGCAAGTATGGAAGGAAGAGCTGGAGAAGAGAGGGATGGTCATAAGCAGCTCTAAAACAAAATCCATGGTGATATCACGAGAAGAAAGAAGACATCAGATTAAGCTGGGAGAACAGGTCCTGGAGCAGGTCGACCACTTTAAATATTTCGGAGCTATTATAGACCAAAAGGGAGGCATCAAAGAAGAGTTGGCCACTCGAAAAGCTGCAGCTGGGAGATTTTTCAGGCCATAAACCGAGGATTCCTCAGCAAGAGAGAGGTTGGTAAGAAAATGAAGATGGCTGTATACCGCTCCACCTATGTCCCAGTCTTGACATATGGATGTGAGTCATGGGCAACGACTACAACCCACAAAAGCCAGATCCAAACCTCAGAAATGAGGTATCTGAGGAAGGTGGTTGAAGTAACAAGAAGAGACTGTTTGGAGATGTCGGGAACCTTGAGTTGACTACTGCTTTTATTAGAGTCATAAATGTGGAGGTCTGAAGGCGAACGAGGAAGAAGAAGAAGAAGACAAAATATATTTGTAAACATTTTCTCACATAAAATATATTTGTAAACATTTTCTCACATAAAATATATTTGTAAACATTTTCTCACATAAAATATATTTGTAAACATTTTCTCACATAAAATATATTTGTAAACATTTTCTCACATAAAATATATTTGTAAACATTTTCTCACATAAAATATATTTGTAAACATTTTCTCACATAAAATATATTTGTAAACATTTTCTCACATAAAATATATTTGTAAACATTTTCTCATTTTTTGTAAACACACACAAAAAATATATATTTGTAAACATTTTTGTAAACTCACATAAAATATATTTTGTAAACATTTTCTCACATAAAATATATTTTATAAACATTTTCTCACATAAAATATATTTGTAAACATTTTCTCACATAAAATATATTTGTAAACATTTTCTCACATAAAATATATTTGTAAACATTTTCTCACATAAAATATATTTATAAACATTTTCTCACATAAAATATATTTGTAAACATTTTCTCACATAAAATATATTTGTAAACATTTTCTCACATAAAATATATTTATAAACATTTTCTCACATAAAATATATTTGTAAACATTTTCTCACATAAAATATATTTATAAACATTTTCTCACATAAAATATATTTATAAACATTTTCTCACATAAAATATATTTGTAAACATTTTCTCACATAAAATATATTTGTAAACATTTTCTCACATAAAATATATTTGTAAACATTTTCTCACATAAAATATATTTGTAAACATTTTCTCACATAAAATATATTTGTAAACATTTTCTCACATAAAATATATTTGTAAACATTTTCTCACATAAAATATATTTGTAAACATTTTCTCACATAAAATATATTTGTAAACATTTTCTCACATAAAATATATTTGTAAACATTTTCTCACATAAAATATATTTATAAACATTTTCTCACATAAAATATATTTATAAACATTTTCTCACATAAAATATATATTTATAAACATTTTCTCACATAAAATATATTTGTAAACATTTTCTCACATAAAATATATTTATAAACATTTTCTCACATAAAATATAATATATTTGTAAACATTTTCTCACATAAAATATATATTTGTAAACATTTTCTCACATAAAATATATTTGTAAACATTTTCTCACATAAAATATATTTGTAAACATTTTCTCAAATAAAAAATATATTTGTAAACATTTTCTCACATAAAAATATTTGTAAACATTTTCTCACATAAAATATTTTGTAAACATTTTCTCACATAAAATATATCTAAACATTTTCTCACATAAAATATATTTGTAAACATTTTCACAAAAAATATATATTGTAAACATTTTCTCACATAAAATAAATATATTTGTAAACATTTTCTCACATAAAATATATCTAAGCACATTTTCTCACATAAAATATATTTGTAAACATTTTCTCACATAAAATATATTTGTAAACATTTTCTCACATAAAATATATTTGTAAACATTTTCTCACATAAAATATATTTGTAAACATTTTCTCACATAAAATATATTTATAAACATTTTCTCACATAAAATATATTTATAAACATTTTCTCACATAAAATATATTTGTAAACATTTTCTCACATAAAATATATTTGTAAACATTTTCTCACATAAAATATATTTGTAAACATTTTCTCACATAAAATATATCTAAGCACATTTTCTCACATAAAATATATTTGTAAACATTTTCTCACATAAAATATATTTGTAAACATTTTCTCACATAAAATATATTTGTAAACATTTTCTCACATAAAATATATTTATAAACATTTTCTCACATAAAATATATTTATAAACATTTTCTCACATAAAATATATTTATAAACATTTTCTCACATAAAATATATTTATAAACATTTTCTCACATAAAATATATTTATAAACATTTTCTCACATAAAATATATTTGTAAACATTTTCTCACATAAAATATATTTGTAAACATTTTCTCACATAAAATATATCTAAGCACATTTTCTCACATAAAATATATTTGTAAACATTTTCTCACATAAAATATATTTGTAAACATTTTCTCACATAAAATATATTTGTAAACATTTTCTCACATAAAATATATTTGTAAACATTTTCTCACATAAAATATATTTGTAAACATTGTCTCACATAAAATATATTTGTAAACATTTTCTCACATAAAATATATTTGTAAACATTTTCTCACATAAAATATATTTGTAAACATTTTCTCACATAAAATATATCTAAGCACATTTTCTCACATAAAATATATTTGTAAACATTTTCTCACATAAAATATATTTGTAAACATTTTCTCACATAAAATATATTTGTAAACATTTTCTCACATAAAATATATTTGTAAACATTTTCTCACATAAAATATATTTGTAAACATTTTCTCACATAAAATATATTTGTAAACATTTTCTCACATAAAATATATTTGTAAACATTTTCTCACATAAAATATATTTGTAAACATTTTCTCACATAAAATATATTTTTAACATTTTCTCACATAAAATATATCTAAGCACACTTTCTCACATAAAATATATTTGTAAACATTTTCTCACATAAAATATATTTGTAAACATTTTCTCACATAAAATATATCTAAGCACACTTTCTCACATAAAATATATTTGTAAACATTTTCTCACATAAAATATATTTGTAAACATTTTCTCACATAAAATATATTTGTAAACATTTTCTCACATAAAATATATTTGTAAACATTTTCTCACATAAAATATATTTGTAAACATTTTCTCACATAAAATATATTTGTAAACATTTTCTCACATAAAATATATTTATAAACATTTTCTCACATAAAATATATTTATAAACATTTTCTCACATAAAATATATTTGTAAACATTTTCTCACATAAAATATATTTGTAAACATTTTCTCACATAAAATATATTTGTAAACATTTTCTCACATAAAATATATTTGTAAACATTTTCTCACATAAAATATATTTGTAAACATTTTCTCACATAAAATATATTTGTAAACATTTTCTCACATAAAATATATTTGTAAACATTTTCTCACATAAAATATATTTGTAAACATTTTCTCACATAAAATATATTTGTAAAAATTTTCTCACATAAAATATATCTAAGCACACTTTCTCACATAAAATATATTTGTAAACATTGTCTCACATAAAATATATTTGTAAACATTGTCTCACATAAAATAGATTTGTAAACATTTTCTCAAATAAAATATATTTGTAAACATTTTCTCACATAAAATATATTTGTAAACATTGTCTCACATAAAATATATTTGTAAACATTTTCTCACATAAAATATATTTGTAAACATTTTCTCACATAAAATATATTTGTAAACATCCTCTCACATAAAATATATTTGTGTAAACATTTTCTCACATAAAATATATTTGTAAACATTGTCTCACATAAAATATATTTGTAAACATTTTCTCACATAAAATATATTTGTAAACATTTTCTCACATAAAATATATTTGTAAACATTTTCTCACATAAAATATATCTAAGCACACTTTCTCACATAAAATATATTTGTAAACATTTTCTCACATAAAATATATTTGTAAACATTGTCTCACATAAAATATATTTGTAAACATTTTCTCACATAAAATATATTTGTAAACATTTTCTCACATAAAATATATTTATAAACATTTTCTCACATAAAATATATTTATAAACATTTTCTCACATAAAATATATTTATAAACATTTTCTCACATAAAATATATTTGTAAACATTTTCTCACATAAAATATATTTGTAAACATTTTCTCACATAAAATATATTTGTAAACATTTTCTCACATAAAATATATTTGTAAACATTGTCTCACATAAAATATATTTGTAAACATTTTCTCACATAAAATATATTTGTAAACATTTTCTCACATAAAATATATTTGTAAACATTGTCTCACATAAAATATATTTGTAAACATTTTCTCACATAAAATATATTTGTAAACATTTTCTCACATAAAATATATTTGTAAACATTGTCTCACATAAAATATATTTGTAAACATTTTCTCACATAAAATATATCTAAGCACACTTTCTCACATAAAATATATTTGTAAACATTTTCTCACATAAAATATATTTGTAAACATTTTCTCACATAAAATATATCTAAGCACACTTTCTCACATAAAATATATTTGTAAACATTTTCTCACATAAAATATATTTGTAAACATTTTCTCACATAAAATATATCTAAGCACACTTTCTCACATAAAATATATTTGTAAACATTTTCTCACATAAAATGTATTTGTAAACATTGTCTCACATAAAATGTATTTGTAAACATTGTCTCACATAAAATGTATTTGTAAACATTTTCTCACATAAAATGTATTTGTAAACATTTTCTCACATAAAATGTATTTGTAAACATTGTCTCACATAAAATGTATTTGTAAACATTTTCTCACATAAAATATATCTAAGCACACTTTCTCACATAAAATATATTTAGGCACATTTTCTCACATAAAATATATCTAAGCACACTTTCTCACATAAAATATATTTAGGCACATTTTCTCACATAAAATATATCTAAGCACACTTTCTCACATAAAATATATTTAGGCACATTTTCTCACATAAAATATATCTAAGCACACTTTCTCACATAAAATATATATTTAGGCACATTTTCTCACATAAAATATATCTAAGCACACTTTCTCACATAAAATATATTTAGGCACATTTTCTCACATAAAATATATCTAAGCACACTTTCTCACATAAAATATATTTAGGCACATTTTCTCACATAAAATATATTTGTAAACATTTTCTCACATAAAATATATCTAAGCACACTTTCTCACATAAAATATATTTAGGCACATTTTCTCACATAAAATATATTTGTAAACATTTTCTCACATAAAATATATCTAAGCACACTTTCTCACATAAAATATATTTGTAAACATTTTCTCACATAAAATATATTTGTAAACATTTTCTCACATAAAATATATTTGTAAACATTTTCTCACATAAAATATATTTGTAAACATTTTCTCACATAAAATATATTTGTAAACATTTTCTCACATAAAATATATTTGTAAACATTTTCTCACATAAAATATATTTGTAAACATTGTCTCACATAAAATATATTTGTAAACATTTTCTCACATAAAATATATTTGTAAACATTTTCTCACATAAAATATATCTAAGCACACTTTCTCACATAAAATATATTTGTAAACATTTTCTCACATAAAATATATCTAAGCACACTTTCTCACATAAAATATATTTGTAAACATTTTCTCACATAAAATGTATTTGTAAACATTGTCTCACATAAAATAATATAAAAACTAAATCAAAAAACATAAAAAATTATATTTAAATAACACTTTCTCACAAAAAATATTTAAAATATTTTCTTCACATAAAATATATTTCCAACACTTTCTCAATAAAACTCTTTAAATTATAACTTTTAAAAAACTCACAAAATTAGTATATATTATTTAAACTCCAAACTCAAATAAAAACATATTAATATACATCCAATTTTCACATAAAATATATTTGTTAAAATATAACTTTTCAAAAAAAATAAATAAATACTAAATAACACTAAATCTCACATATAATATATTTAATTAAACATTTTTACCTCACAAAAAATACATATTTAAAACATTTAACAATAATTTAATTAATAAACAAAATATTCACAAATCACATAAAAATATATTTTCAAATAAAATCTTCACAATAAAATTATTATACTAAATCTTTTTCAACATAAATTTAATTTAAACATTTTCTCACATAAAAACTACTATTTAAAAACAATTTTCTAACTTTCTTAAAATATAATCTAACACACTTTTCCTCACATACTTTTATATAATTATAACATTTTCTCACATAAATAACAATCTTCCACATATCTCACAAAAATAACTACTATTAAAATTTAGGCACATTTCTCTCACAAAACTAAAATATCTTCAAACAATTTCTCAAATATAAATAAATCTTAGGCAAACATTTTCTCAATAAAATAATATCTAAAATCATAACTAACTCAAAAATTACATAATATAGGCACACTTTCTTCACATAAAAAAATCTAAATTACACTTTCACACTTTTCAAAAAATAATTTATAAACAACTCACATAAAAATAATATTCTAAAAATATTTCTCATCATTCATAAAATATATTATAAAAACTTCTATACAAAATATAAAAACATTTTCAAATAAAAAAAAATCAAACTAACAACATTTCTTCAAACTAAATTTCCAAAAAATATACTAACTCCTAAAACATTTTAATCACATAAAATAAATAAATTTATTAAATTTTCTCACATATCATAAATAAAAAAAAATCAAATCTCACATAAATAAAATAATAAAAAATTAAAATCAAAATAATCAACTATTTAATAAATTTACATCTTAAAAACTAATTCAAATTAATAAAAATAATAACTTTCTTCAAAAAAACATAAACATAAAAAAACAATTTCTTACAAACAATAAAAATAACCCCTAAAACATTTTCCATCATAAAAACAATTTTAATAAAAAACCCATAAATACATAAATATCTTCAAAAATCCCAAATTAAATATAAACATAATTTCAAAATAAACAAATATAATTACAACAATCTTACATAAAATATAATATATAAATTTTTAACATCATCAATAATATAATAATTTTAAATAAAACAACAAACTCTTTAAAAAAATTAATATATAATAAAACTTTTCTCAAAATAATATCAATACCTAAATTTATAAAATTTAATCACAAAAAAAATACATTTATAAAAAAACAAATTAAAAAAAATAACCTAAAATCTTTCTCATATAAAATAAAAACAAATAATTCACAAAAACATAAAATATTTAACAATTAAAACATACAATTTAAAAAAAAAAAATAACAATACATCCATTCACACCAAAAAATATAACATAAACTATTTTCATACAATAACTTACAATAAACCCTCCCAATCAACAATACCCATCATAAATATTTTTAAAACCTCAACAAATATACCTACCATACTCATTCAAATCCAATAAAATAAATAACAAATTTAAATTTCAAATAAACAACCATAATAAACCTTTTACAATAATAAAATACAACTCATAATTTCTCAACTTCTTAATTTTCCACATAAAATAAAAAAAAATCATTCAACAAAAAATTCATTAAATAAAACATATTTACATAATCCCAAAAACCAAAAAAAAAAAATATTAATAAACACATAACAATTACCAAATAAAATAAATATAAAAAATCAATAAAAAAAATAAAATATCATTAAATTTAAACAAAAATTTACAAAATCAAAAACAAAAACCTTCCCACATCAAAAACCAAATAAAAAAACACTATTTTCCCAAAATTCTCATAAAAATACTAACTATATATCCTTTATTTCATACACTAATACATAAATTATTAATAAAATACATAAACCTAAAAATATATTACAAAAAATAATTTTAAATAAAAATATTCAAATTATCAAACATTAAAATACCAAATATAAAAATCAAAACAAAAATTTTAAATATAACTTTAAAAAAAAACATAAAAAAAAAAATAAAATAAAAAATAAAAATAATAACTAACTCAAAAACTAAATTAAAAAATAAATATAAACAACTTTCTAAATTAAATTAAACATAACCCAAAATAAAAATTTTCAAAAACATAAAACAAATATCAAACCATTACATAAATCCAAAAAAATAATATTTCATTAACATCTCCCAATAATAATTTTAAACATAATTTCACATTATACCAAAACTTAATAACAAAAAATACATTTATATAAATATAATCCATTTAAAAAATCCATATTTATAAAACTCTTCACTAAAAAAATAAACAAAATCCATACATACACATTTCCATTTCCCAAATAAAAAATATATATAAACCTTTCAAACCTCACCCAACAATTTAAATTATAAAACTCTTCCACTAAACAAAAAACTATAAAACTTTTTTTCAAATCAATTATTAATCCAAATAAATAAACAAACTTCAAAAAAAATATAAATATAAATATAATTTAAAATAAATATCCTAAAAATATAAATAAATTAAACAATATAAATAAACTATAAATAATTAAAAAAAAAAAATTTCCAAAAAATTAAATACAAATAAAATTATATAAATTTATCCAAAAAATAAAATAACAATTTAAAAATAAAATTATAATTAAAAAACTAAAATTAAATAATAACCAAAATTTATTACATATAAATATAAATAAACATTTAATCACATATACTCAATTTAACTTTTAAAAATTAAACAAAATAAAAAACTTTCCAATAAATAAACAAAAATAATAATAAAACACTTATAATTATATACAAAATTTACTTTTTTAAAATATTTTTAAAACTTAAATATATTTAAAAATAAATAATTTAAATAAAAAAAAAAAAAATAACCAAAAAATAAATATCTCAATTAAACTAAAAACCCCTAATAAAATTAAAAAAAAAAATTACAATAAAATACAAATTTTTAAACATTTAATAATAAAAAAAAAATTTTATACATTAAATCACTAAACTAACTTTAATTTAATAAAATATTTTCATCACATAATATTAACATAAATTATAAACATATTTCAAAAAAATATATTAATCATACAACTACTAAAAAAAAATAAAATATAAAATAAAAAAAAAATAAATAAAAAATAAAACAACCCTAAATATAAAATAACACATATAATACTAAAAAAAAAAAAATTAAAAATATAAAACATTTATCATTCAAAAATTAAAAATATTAAATAATTTAAATAAAAATTTTTCAAATCAAAAAAAATTTAAAAAAAATTTCTAAACAAAAAAAAAAATAAATATTTTAAAATAATAAAATAAATTTAAACAATATTAATTTTACAAATATATAATTAATATTCAAAAATTTCAAATAAATTAAAAAATAAATTTAAATAAACAATATCAAAATAAATTTCCAAATAAAATAAAAATATTTCAAAAATTATAAAATAAAAATAAACTTTACATAAACAAATTATAATACAATACTTTTAACTATAAAAAAAATAAACTAAATTATAAAATATTTATTAAAATAATTTTATAATAAAAACTATTTTAATAAATATATTCATTAACACTTTAATCAAACATCAAAAAAATTACTTATCAATATAAATTTATAAAAAAAAAAAAATATAAATATAAAAAAAATTCATATCATAAAAAAATTTATAAAAAATTTAAATCAATTTAAATAAAATACTTTTAACTTTCCTATTTAAAAAATTTAACTAAAAATAATCAAATATTTTCTAAAAATAAATAAAAATTAAATTAAAATAATATATTATTTATAATAACATATCTTTCAATTAAAAAAAAAAATTAAATTTTAAAAATAAAAAAATAATAAATATTAATTTCAAAAAATTTTACAATAATTTAAAAAATTTAAAATCTCATTAAAAATTAAATAATTTTATTACATAAATATATAAAAAAATATAAATAAATTATTATAAAAAAAACATATATAAAAATCAACAAATTAAAAAAAAATATTTAAATCAAAATTACAATTCAAACTAAAATAAAAATAAAAAACTTAATATTTAATATTAAAAAAAAAAAAAAAAAACATAACATTTAACAAAAAATCAAATTAAAATCTATCACAAATCAAATTTATTTAATAAAAAATTTTAATTTCAAAAAAAATAATTCCAACTAAATAAAAATTTTACAATAAAAATAATTATAAAATAAAAAAATAAAAAACCAACTTTTTTTACATAAAAAATCCATATTTCTAACAAATTTAAAAAAATAATTTAAAATATTCTTCTATTTTTTCAAACTAAAAAATATATTTAAAAAATTTTAAAAAAAAAACCAATTAATATAAAATCAACATACAATTTTAAAACATTACCATAAAAATAAAATTTTTCAAACCTAAAAAAATTTATAAAAACATTTTCTATCAAAAAAAAATTTAAACTTTTCACAAAAAAAACCCTAACTTAAAAAATTAATAAATCATTAAATCTTACATCAATTAAAATAATTTAATAAAATTTTCTAAAATCAATTTAAATAATAATAAAAATTTCATAACATAATTATCATATTTACCACAATTAAATAATTCAAACAAAAAAACCAAATACTTCTAAATATATTTACAAAAATTAATATTCAAAAATCAAATATACATAATCATTTAAAAACAAAATTTCATCAAAAAAATCCAATAAAAAACTTACAAAAAATAAAACCCCAAAAAAAAAAAAAAAAAAAATAAATTAAAATCAAATAACATTTCTAATAATTTTAAACCAAATTTAAAATTTTAATAAATAAAAAAAATACTAAAATACTTTACATCCAAAAAAATAATAAAAAATAAAACCCAAATTAAAACAAATAATAAAAAATTAAAATAAAAAAACTAAAATAAAAAAAAACATTTTCAAACATAAAATATAACAAAAACCATATATTAAAAATTTTCCAATTAAACAAAATAAATTAAAAAAATTAAAACAATTCTTAAATCAAATAAAAAAAAAACAAAAACAATTCTCAAAAAATTAATAAAATAAAAACATTCAAATCTAAAAATAATCCATATTTAAAAAACAAAATAAAAAAAAATATAAACATAAAAAAACAACCCATTCAATAAAAAAAAATATAAAAAAAATAAACCAAAATCCTTAATTAAAAATAAAATATAAAACTTTAAAAAAATATTATAACACAAAAAAACCAAAAATCAAACTTAAAAATTTTCTTCAATCATAATAAAAAATATAAAAAAAAAAATAACCATCAAAAAATAAATTAAAAAATTTTCCAAAACCTAACAAAAAAAAAAAAAAAATAAAAAAAAATACAATTTAATAAAATATATTTATCTAAATTTTATCCACATAAAATAAAACACTAAAAAATTACAATCAATTTTAAAAAAATATAAAATTATAAAAAAATTTAATAAAAAAAATAATAAAAATTTTTACTAATTAAAAACTTCCAAAATATCATTTATAAACATTTTCCTCAAACCCATAAAATAATTTAAAAATAAAAAACATAAAAAAATAAATTATAATAAACCCAAATTTATCAAAAAATAACCTAAAACAAATCTAAATAAAATAAATTACCATAAAAAACCTCAAAAAAACCTATACAAAAATTATAAAACTAACAAAACTAAAATATATTTATAAACATTTTCATCACAAAAAATATACCGTATAAATTACATTACTCACATAAAAATACTTTACTAAATAATTAATTCAATAAAATAACATTAAAACATTTAAATCATCACATAAAACCTATATTATAAACATTTTCTCACAAAAAAATATTTTATAAACATTTAATAATTCTCACATTAAATATACATATAATAACTCCAAAAATTTTCATCACAATAAAATATAAATAAAACATACTTCTCCCATTAAAATAATTTATATAAATTTAATCATCAAAAAAATACTAATATATTTAAAACATTTTCTCAAATAAAAAAATATTTAACTAAAACATTTTCTCACTATAAAATAATTTAAAAACTCATTCTCAATAATAAACTAAATATATAAACATTTTCTCAAAAAAAAATATATTTATAAAAAATAATTTCAATAAAATATAACTCTTTTAAACATACTTTCTCATCATTAACAACATATAAATCAAACCCTAAAAATCCAAAACATACAATCAAAAAAAACATAAAATAAATTTAAACATTTTCTATCACATAAAAATATATTTATAAAATTTTTCAATAAAATATAACTTATAAAACAACTTCTCAACAAAAATATATTTATAAACATTTTCTCAAACATAAAATATATTTATAAACATTTTCTCACATAAAATAAATTTAATAAACATTTTCTCAAATAAAATATATTTGTAAACATAATCACATAAAAATATATTGTAAACATTGTCAACACATAAAATATATTTATAAACATTGTCTTCAACATAAAAACACTATTTATAAAAACATTTTTCTCACATAAATACCAAATTTATAAAAACATTTTCTCACAACCATAAAATCTATTTATAAACATTTTCTCACATAAAATATATTTATACTAAAACATTTTCTCACATAAAAAAATATATTTATAAACATTTTCTCACATAAAATATATTTATAAACATTTTCTCACATAAAATATATTTATAAACATTTTCTCACATAAAATATAATTTATAAAACATTTTCTCACCATAAAATATATTTATAAAACATTTTCTCACATAAAATATATTTCTAAATTATAATAAAATATTTCTCACATAAAAATATATTTATAAACATTTTTTCTCACATAAAATATATTTTAAACAATTTTTCACAACATAAAATATATTTATAAACATTTTCTCACATAAAATATATTTATAAACATTTTCTCACATAAAATATATTTATAAACATTTTCTCACATAAAATATATTTATAAACATTTTCTCACATAAAATATATTTATAAACATTTTCTCACATAAAATATATTTATAAACATTTTCTCACATAAAATATATTTATTTATGTTACCGGGGCCCAAAATGGGAGTAAAGAATAGTAACACTGTACCCTACCAGGCATGTCGTAAAAAGCGACTAAGAAGAGTTGGGCATGGGGCTGGTTACCCCATCCCGTAAAAAACTTTTTACCACAAAAACTTCAACAAATATGGACAAGTCAAATAAAGAATATAAATGAACTCAGCCGCCCAAGACAGAAGAAGGTCCTCTGGAAAGGAGGCGCATGAAGCAACCTAGAGAAAGCCGAAAGGAGTCTGGGTTGCCGAATAACCTATTTTCATCTAGGAAAATCACCAGGATTGGCACCTGGAATGTTCGCACTCTGTGTGAACAAGGGAAAACTGCACAGGTAGCAGCAGAAATGACAAATTACAGGATTAATATCCTGGGTCTCTGCGAGACACGGTGGAAAGGCAAAGAGAAGAGGAGATTGATCACAGGAGAAATGGTGTTGTCCTCAGGACATGAGGAGGAAAGGCCCACCACAGTGAAGGGGTGGCTCTAATGCTGTCAAAGGAAGCACAGAAGTCACTTATAGAATGGGAAGCAATGGGACCCCGAATTATAACAGCAAGGTTTAAATCAGCCAAAAAGAAAGTAAATATAAACATCATCCAGTGTTATGCACCAACAAATGATAAAGAAGAATCTGTGAAAGAAGACTTTTATACCAGACTACAAAATGTCTTGGACAATAAGAAAAGAAAGGACATCACAATTTTGATGGGGGACCTAAGTGCCAAAATAGGAACAGACAACACTGGCTTTGAAGAAATCATGGGAAAGCATGGATTAGGCATGATGAACGAGAATGGGGAACTATTCGCTAACTTTTGTGCTTCAAATCAACTAGCTATTGGAGGAAGCATATTTCCACATAAGGGAATACATAAAGCAACGTGGATATCACCAGACCACAGAACTGAGAACCACATTGATCACATATGCATAAGTAAGAAGTTTAGGTCATCATTGCATGATGTGAAAGTATGTAGAGGAGCAGATGTTGTATCAGACCACCATCTTCTGTTGGCCAAAACAAAATTAAAACTCAAAGAATTTTACAACAGCATATAGCTATAGACAACAGTATAATGTGGGATATCTAAGAAATCAGGAAATAAGAGAAAAATTTTCAATCACAGTATCCAACAAATACCAAGTACTCCAACAGCTGGAAGATGAAACAGATACGGAAGACCACTGGCAACAAGTAAAAAATAATGGAACGAGACATGTGAAGAAGTACTGAGAAAAAGAGAACATCAGCACAAAGCATGGATAACAACAGAAACCATTAGCAAGATAGAAGACAGGAAAAACAAGAAAGCAGATTTAAACAGAAGCAAAACCAGAAGCTCCAAAGCCAAGGCTCATGAAGTATACATAGAAGCAAACAAAGAAGTAAGAAGAAACATCAAAAGAGACAAGATGAAATATATTGATGATTTGGCAAGGGAAGCAGAGGAAGCTGCAGCAAAAGGAAATATGAGGGACCTGTACAACAACACAAAGAAGCTAACAGGGAAATATAAGCAAGCAAATGGCCTCATAAAAGATAAGAATGGAAAATTGCTTAGTAATATAAGTTAGTTGCTTATCCTTTACAGGACATGGCAATCAACCCCAGCTTTTATTGGCTGTTTTTGATTTTTCTAGGCAATTTTTTTCATTCAGTAGTTTGCCATTGCTTTCTGAATGGTACGGCGCTTATACCATTGTTAAAAATCCACACAAAGCGATCTGCTACCAAACCGCCTGCAGCAGGTTTCGAACCTGGTATATCTGGATTATGAAACTGCGTTCATATCCATTAGGCCACAGATGCCGACGCTTAGTAATATACAAGAACAAATAAAGAAATGGACAGAACATGTTGAGGAACTTCTCAATAGACCATCTCCAACTAATCCCCCAGACATCCAGCCAGCAGAAGAGGAGCTACTAATCAGCTGTGAACGACCAAGTAGAGAAGAAATAAAGAAAGCCATAAAGCTTCTGAAAGATGGAAAAGCAGTTGGTCCAGATGGAATTCCAGCAGAGGCCATCAAAACAGATATTGATTCCTCTACAGAGATATTATACAAACTACCTGGTAAAGTCTGAGAGAGAGAGAAAATACCAGCAGAATGGAAGGAAGGTTATCTGGTCAGGTTGCCTAAGAAGGGAAATTTACAAGAGTGCACAAATTATAGAGGAATAATGTTACTATCAGTGCCAGGAAAAGCATTAAACAGAATCATCCTTGAGAGATTAAAAGAGTCCACAGACAAGCAACTGAGAGATGAACAAGCAGGTTTTTGACAAAATAGATCCTGTACAGACCAGATAGGCACATTGAGAATGTCAGGGTGTGTTTCGACGATGATATCCCCAGAATGTCAGAATAACTGTTTAGATATACGCTGATGATGGGGTGTGGCGTGAGTGTGTAGATGGTGGTAAACAATGGCTCGCACAAACCAACCCAACGCCACTGGTTACAGTTCCAAACATTTATTAAACATCCACATACATGTCCTGAATATCAATTATACTGGCAAGCATACTGACTCACCTCCAGGCTGACATTGCCTGTAGGAAATAACAATCACAAAAATAATTAGGGACTGGCTTCCCTGACGTGCACACGCAGTACACACAGTTACATATAAAGTCCTCGGTGCGGCATACTTTCTTCGCACACGTAAATCACCATCCACGAAAAACTGTTTGGAGATGTCGGGAACCTTGAGTTGACTGCTGCCTTTATTAGAGTCATAAATGTGGAAGTCTGAAGGCGAACGAGGAAGAAGAAGAAGAATCACCATCCAGGTGTATACATCACTCATCAGTGATTGGCGGCATAACCCTCGCCATAGATTCATATAATCTCCTCCCAGGCGGGACAAAACACTTCGCCTGTATTTAATCCAAAACCAGCTACCAGGCGGGAAACGCGTCGCCTTTCTTCACGGTAGCTTCAGGGGCGGACACTGCAACGCCCTATACTGTTCTCCCCGAACAGCAATATAACTCCGGTTCCAACAGGAACACACCTAGGCGGGAAAAGCGTCGCCTATGACATAACCATTATGTCTACATTATACTTATTAACAAAGTTCCTATTAGAACACTCTTAGGCGGAAAAACCGTCGCCTGTATGATAATTCATAGCATTAATATAATACACCATTAATATAATAATCCCAATATATGAAAGATGCAGACACAAATACGAGCTTAGAGCTCGGCTTCCAAATCACAGACTCGAGCGCTTAGCTTGGCTGTCAAACACAGAATAATCCAGTCACACCAGACTTGTGTTCACTACATGCTTTCTCTCAACGCATGAACAAGTCACACCATGTTGACATAAAGTCAGACATTAACTCATGTAGCTGAGTTACACTTAAACAAGTGTTTACAACAGTTCAGTGACCCTTAACGCCAAACACTATCATCATTCATACTCATGAAACTGTTCTGTGACATCCACCCCCCTCTCCAGATGGAAAACGAAGTTTTGCACCGAAGAGTACAAGCCACAGAACCCCTCATGTACCAACACATTATTGGATGCAAACATACGGTCTTACTGAAACAGTTGTCATATTACTGTGACTGGAACATTTACACCATAAACGATGGGTGAGTCATACTCTAACCCATACCACAGTTCTCCAAACTACCTCTCACATGGAGCAAATGCTTACACCATACTGTCATACCATTCCACTAATGGAGACAAATTAAATAGTTGAATGCAATTTCATAACACTAAATGCTATATAGATCCATTCCAAAAAAATTTGACAACCTATACAGGTGTATGCAATTACACAACGTTTTGAAAAAAATCTCACATTTCAGCTACTTTTATCCAAAATACATCATTGCGCAAAAATTCTCAACAATTTCTCTCAAAAATGTTAAATCTAACACACAGTAGTACCTCAGCTAGGTACACTACAAAACAAATTAATTAAGCAACAAACCATGTTGCTTTATCACAATGTGTCAGTTATCCAGTGAATAATATGAACAAATCCAAATTTCAACATGTGATGTGTGTCATCTACTTAATATCAAAAGCTTTCAACTCTTTCTAATCCATACTGTGAAGATCTAGTTTCCTCCACTCTGATCGGTATGATCCACAAGGATAAATTCCTCTCATATTCCTTCAATTCTTTTAACCAAAACTTTGCTCTATCACAATTGTATCTGTGAAGTTCTGGCAGATAATTATAGCACCCTCTTCACTGCTTCCTACACCTCAAGGACTATGCTCATATCGAGCATGAGTTTTCCAGCAACTAGACTCTCTAAGGAAAACACAATTGGATATTTCCATTCCTCTCTCTCACTGTAATCCTTACTGCAGAGGACTATCACAACAGTGTAGCACATTCCATTTACAATAACTGCAATATAAATTGCAATCATCAAGGGCATTAATTTAATCAAAAGTGTCATGCATTCAGCCATGACTTCATAAATATTTATATCTCCAACTAATGAGGCAGTTTCTCATTCACATATCTAAAGTTGCCCAAGACTTCATCATAACAATGTGAAATGTATGAAGTCAATTCATATAAAATCCATCTGCACCATGATAAGATTACCTAAACCAAAACTTTACATTCAATGCAATATAACATAACTAAACAACTAAGAACATCAGCAACAAAGTAATGCGCTCCAGCATCTGGTATTCTGTAACAATTATCATAGCATGAGATCACTTTTTAAAACAGAGACTGCAGACCATCTCAGCAACCTGATGACCATGTCATGACACTCTCAGTGATGGCATAAAGTGCTTCAAGTAGTAGCAGTCCCAAGGTTTCCTACACTACTGGATACCTAAATTCTGGAAATAAAATAATTATCCAGATTAGGAAAGAAAATTTGGCCATTTCCCAAAATGCATTATTTCCTTTCATGCCACATTATACTTCACTGTCCATACCACTCAAACATTCTCTTCCGTGGTAAACATACATAAATGATGGACAGGGACATGACCTGAGAGATAAATCTAACATATTGTGTCTTTACACAGGGTCATAAATTTCCACTTCCCAACATGTATCACCAAAATCACTATCTTCCCATCAGCTCTCAACTATCTTACAACATAAAATATGTCACACCATCTAACACATCTCTTGCCAGCACTCAAGCAATTTCATCAACTATCACCACAAAGATCACAACAGTATCTCCAGATAACACAAGATCTTCAATAATGTGAAGAGATCATCTATGTTCCACTTATCTGGAGGTAATGTTTTGATGGCATTAAACATCAACAACTTCAGTGGCTCTTTACTTTTTGCTGCACCTTTGCCTTTGAAATTATAAGCCAGTAATAACTCTAATTGGGCTGTAATTCCAGCACCTTCTCCCTTGAGACCATCTATTACTGTCTTCCAAACCTCTTTCTTAGCAGATTCAGTAGCTTCCGTTACTGCTACTTTGGCTACAGATGTAGTATGCTCTATCTTAGCCTTTTTGTCCTGCATCTGTACCTCTAATGGTTCCTTCTTCCCATCTATTAGATCCGTATCAGATGTAGTCTCATGTCGCTCTTCCATAGATTTAACTTGATCTTTCAATGCCTCTGCTTGCTGCTCTAATCTGTGTTTTCCAGCCTTAAATTGCTCTTTTAGTTCTTTGGCTTGCGACTCATTACTAATACTTAAAGCATTTAATTCCTCAAACATATGATCCTCTGCTACTTTGCAATATTTCTCTATAATTTGAGTATTACCTTCGTACTCAACTTTTATCCTGTTCTGATCTGTCTTGAATTCAACCTGTAACCTATGAATACTAGCTTTGAATTCCTCTTCTAATCTTTGCATAAGAGTATTGAATGTTTCATCTAATGTTCTACTCTTTTCCTCAAATGTTCCTTCTTCCTGAATCAATTTATATATCTCTAACTGATCTGTGTTAACCAATAAAGCACTCTCTTGCGTACAATCTCTTGCTTTGGCTTGATCTTCTAATCCTTGAATTTCAGCCTTAGATTTCTCTTCTATTGCTTTGTCTAGCTCCTCTATTGCTTTATCTAGCTCTTCTCGAATTTTCTTTGCAGCATCGTATTTCTCCTCTATTGTTTGGATTGGAGCCCTGTATCTCTCCTTTATTGCTTTGTTTTCCTCCACTCCTAATTTGTCTAATCCCTCTTTGCTTCTCCCTGCCGTCTCATATTCCTCTTGTATTCTTTGCACTTCAGCTCTGTATTTATCCTCTATTTCCTCATATGTCTTTTATGGTTAGCTCTGTAGTCTTTGTACCACTCCTTTGGTTTTCTACCTGTCTCCTTCTTCTGTTCTCACATGTTCTACTACACTGCTGCATTGGCTCCTCACATGATGATGAAAATGAATCATCCATGGAACCTGCAGAATTGCCCATGTCCAAATTCCCTTGAGCAATAGCTATAGCCTATGAAATTGTGGATAACACTATTTCATGAAAATAGTACCACTAAAGACACTTGCTACACCAGCAAAGCAAGACATACTAATGAAATAATTAATACTTAAATAACCAATTACAACTGCCTACTGTTAATTATATTAGCATACCAGTGTTAAATATCCTTCTTTGAATTCCACCAGAGTTAAATGCTGTTTCTATATGTACTGTTGAATGGTGTATAGCTATGAAGTTGTATTGTTCCTTGTTCACACTGACATCAACTATTTACAGGACCACAGTGTTAAGAGGTATGGTGGTCTGTGGAAGCTCCAATGTTAAAGACTTGTTGTTGGCCCCAGCGTTGCTCGTCAGAGTGGTTGTTAGGAATAGGAATATCAACTCGACCTACGCAGTGGTGTGTAGACATAGAGTGAGAGTATAATACGCGAATGATGAAAGAGTTCGAAGAGTTGATAAATGTTCTTTTTCTCACTCATGTATGGCTGGAAGTCATCGACGCCAACTGCTGTGTACTTTTTGTTACAGTTTAATTGGACGTACACATTCGACAGCACGGATACAGTGACAAATCACAGGTTGGCATAATACATCATGGTACAGTGGATAAATGGTCTTGCAATGATACATGGGCACTCATGTTGACTAATAGCACAATGGAGTGTCAGTAGATAAGCACTCAGTATTGCCCATATATATATCATCTGAGTTTACTGACAAAGCACGTCAGTTTATAAACAATATTCAAGATGGCTTCTAGACCTAACCTCGTCTAGCGAAGATTCCTTTAAACAATGTTCAGCACATATTTTTCATGTAATCATATTGAACCGCTAGTAATGGGTTCTCATCTGTAGCAGTGATCTCTGGACTCATCAAGCGATAATACGGGGCATCCCTTTTCTCTTCTTGAAAGTCACAAAATATTTGGATACAAGATGGCTTCTGTCGTGAGCTGTCACTCACTTTAGGATACAAACTGGAATCTGTATCAAAGTTAATCCTACATTAAATGTTCTCATTGCTCTGTAGATTCTATCATGATGCAATTGACTTCATCATACAAGATATAGTGCTGCTAGAACTGAATGTCTTCTTCATCTAGTTAAATATTCTCTCAGGCGTACAAATCGTGCGTCTGCTTATCGAAAACGATGGCTTCGTAAGAGAGTTCATAAGAAGTGCTTTTGTTACCTTGGTGTCAGAAATATGATTCTGCCATTCCTTGGCAATAAGAATAAACACTGGGGTAAAGCATACAGGATAGGTCTAAACGTCTATCACTTTCCCCATCAATCTTGAGATCACTTTTCCCGGCGACAAGCCGATACAGAAAAACACGACAGCCCCCCATCATCAGGGCGAAGCCAAATCACAACTCACTAGCGACACATCCGCTGGACAGCCTTTGACCTTTCTAGCGACAAAGAACATATAGTTCGACTTAGATATGTAAAGACATACAGATATAAGACCGACTCGTCCTACCTAGACAAACAATACACATAAATTCAGGCCATAGATATTCTGAAGCAAGAACAATCTATTTCTACCCAAACAAAGAATAAATCGTAGTAAAACTGGATTCGTCCGCGGAGTTCGATCTGAGACTCCTTTCAAGGGGAAGTAACTCAATATTGACTTTTCCTTAAGCAAAAGAGTTTCTATTTTGTTTACAAAATATTTGCGAACATAACAAGCATACAAATGTATAATATTGCAAGATATCAAAGACTGCACGTAACACCTACCCTATAGCACTCATTCTCAATACTGATATATATCAAGTCATGCATAAAATATATAAATGATATCCAAGAAGACAAATGGATCTGATGATGATGAAATACACTACAAGTACAAGAAAAACAAACAATAACCCACAGGCAGATGACAGTAAAAGTAAAAGAAAAATAGGTATAGGATTATAATACCACGCCTGCAAACAAAACGACAACGATGGAAACTGTAAAATGAACTTATTTACAGTGATAGTAAGAACTGACGCAAGAAAACCATATGTAAGCACCACATGAGAAATACTATTATTTACACGACAATGGATATACAAACAAGACTTAAACAGCTAACACCAATAAATGTTCAAATAATTCCACGGGGCACTAGACACCGAGTCTCTCCAAGACCGGACCTCCCATACACTGGAATTAATTTCACAAGACCTGTAGACAGATCAATACAAATTCCTTCCGGAAAAGAAAAATGTATTAATCTCACACAAAAATATAGCCAAAAATAAACGCAACGAATACAAACACTGCACAATGGATGACCACCAGAGAAAGCTTAAGTGGTATGTTAAACACCACGCGGTCCATCAGCGGACAGGAACAGTGATATGATTTATGCCTTGCCTTCAGGGAAGTACCTAGGTTTTATTTTTATATTTATTTTAGTTCTTATGTGTCCTATCTAGCCTTCACTTTCTTTCCTTTCCTGACGAAGGCCTTGTGGCCATAACGTAGACTATTTTCTTTGTCTTTTGTCCTCGTAAGACGAATCACCTTTTTTCAATTTTTTTTCATACCCATCCATTATGTTAAACAGAGAAGAGTATATGTTGCACGAGATATATCGACTTATCTCTGAAGTAGTGTCTTGAGTGGCAGGTCGAATCAAGATGCTGAAATTCCGCAGTCAGAAGTATCAGAAATACTGGGCGATAGCACTCCAGCTCACTGACACAAATTCTGAATAAAAAGAAACAGAAAACTATTAACATCTAAACAACTCTGTAATATAAACATTAAAGTATACACACTACCATAATACTAATGTAAAATATGTCTACAGTACTAAATATTAATCAGAAGTAAATATAGGCTAATGCTTATAATCTAGGTCTAACCTAGTTAAATGAAAACAAGTAGGCTAACTCTATTACTACAAACAAAACAAACAAACAAAAAATATCTATCCTAATCTACCACAACATAATTACATAAACCTGAAAAAGTAAAGGCAAGTATTATAATGTACCACATCAAATAACACAGCAAAGAATGCAAAAACTCACGATAACAACAGATTTACAAAAGGTAAACAAGCCTACACAAACAGTGCAAATCACATGAACACACACCGCACGAACACAAAAAGTAAACAAGCCTAACCAAACTGTGCAAATCAAACAAACGAACACCGCACGAAACAACTTTCACAAACGATAACGAAAGAAACAATTACACAAACAATCAAAACTAATTTATAAAAATAATACGTATCTTAAGTATAGGGAAACTTGACAATCCACTAGGCTGAAGATTCGTAGTTGTTGTTGACCCTTGACTTTCCTGGTGACTTCGTGAAAGAATGTAGACAACACACACAGCACATCACGTGACGTAGAACTCAAAACGACACACTTCGACAGGCCAGTGCAAATCTGCAGGACAAGTCAGCTTGTGGTTCTAACGGCCAGTACATCGTCAAACACGGCAAGATTGACAAAGCAGTAGGATACTTCAGGATAATTCAACTGCGCAGACTTCGCCAACGTACCGAAAACTTTTCAAGCAAGACACAGCTTGAAAACACTGCTGTATTCAAATGGTCAGTAGTTCACAACTTGCTCTCCGTTGATTGGCTGAGAATGTGTTTTGACTACAGGACCGTAGCTCGCCAGAACAGTGTAATATTACAGTCTGTTTACATTCGTAGATGCAGGGGGTAAGGTGGTTGATCTCTTCTTGCTTCCCCAGGTTCACTTTACTCCTTGTTCGAGCCCCCAATATGTCAGGGTGTGTTTCGACGATGATATCCCCAGAATGTCAGAATAACTGTTTAGATATACGCTGATGATGGGGTGTGGCATGAGTGTGTAGATGGTGGTAAACAATGGCTCGCACAAACCAACCCAACGCCACTGGTTACAGTTCCAAACATTTATTAAACATCCACATACATGTCCTGAATATCAATTATACTGGCAAGCATACTGACTCACCTCCAGGCTGACATTGCCTGTAGGAAATAACAACCACAACAATAATTAGGGACTGGCTTCCCTGACGTGCACAGGCAGTACACACAGTTACATATAAAGTCCTCGGTGCGGCATACTCTCTTTGCACACGTAAATCACCATCCAGGTGTATATATCACTCATCAGTGATTGGCGGCATAACCCTCGCCATAGATTCATATAATCTCCTCCCAGGCGGGACAAAACACTTCGCCTGTATTTAATTCAAAACCAGCTACCAGGCGGGAAACGCGTCGCCTTTCTTCACGGTAGCTTCAGGGGCGGACACTGCAACACCCTATACTGTTCTCCCCGAACAGCAATATAACTCCAGTTCCAACAGGAACACACCTAGGCGGGAAAAGCGTCGCCTATGACATAACCATTATGTCTACATTATACTTATTAACAAAGTTCCTACTAGAACACTCTTAGGTGGAAAAACCGTTGCCTGTATGATAATTCATAGCATTAATATAATACACCATTAATATAATAATCCCAATATATGAAAGATGCAGACACAAATACGAGCTTAGAGCTCGGCTTCCAAATCACAGACTCGAGCGCTTAGCTCGGCTGTCAAACACAGAATAATCCAGTCACACCAGACTTGTGTTCACTACATGCTTTCTCTCAACGCATGAACAAGTCACACCATGTTGACATAAAGTCAGACATTAACTCATGTAGCTGAGTTACACTTAAACACGTGTTTACAACAGTTCAGTGACCCTTAACGCCAAACACTATCATCATTCATACTCATGAAACTGTTCTGTGACAGAGAATAATAGTTGAACAAAGTCTGGAATGGAATTCACCGCTATACATCGGATTCGTGGACTATGAAAAGGCATTTGACAAGTGTAGACAGAGAATCGCTTTGGAAATTGATGAGGCATTATGGAGTTCCCATGAAGATCATTAACTTAAAAAAGAAGACCTATGAAGACATGCCATGCAGAGTTCTTCATGAAGGACAACTTACAGAACCGTTTAGGATTAGAACGGGAGTGAGACAGGGATGCCTCTTGTCTCCATTTCTTTTCTTACTAGCAGTAGATTAGGTTATGAAAACATCGACATCACACAACAGAAATGGAATCCAGTGGAATCTGACTAAACAGCTTGATGATCTGGATTTTGCAGATGACTTGGCTCTTCTGTCCCATAACCATAATCAGATGCAAGAGAAAATGAAAATTCTCGATGAGAGGTCACAACAAGTGGGCCTGAAAATACACAGGGAGAAGACAAAGATTATGAGAATAAATGCAAGAAATGATAACAAGGTTGAACTTGAAGAAACACCACTAAAAGATGTAGAATCGTACACATATCTTGGAAGTAATATAGACAAAGTTGGAGGGACAGACAGTGATATCAAAATAAGAATACAAAAAGCAAGAGGAGCTTTCATTGCATTGGGAAACATATGGAGAACAAGAGAAATCAAGTCCAACACAAAAATAAGAATCTTCAACTCAAATGTGAAGTCAGTCCTATTGTATGGCTCTGAGACATGGAGAGCAACAAAAACAACAACCAAAAAGCTACAGACTTTTATAAACGGGTGCTTGCGTAGAATAGAAGGACTGAAATGGGATGACAAAGTCACACATGTGGAATTGATGACAAGAACTAGACAAGTGCCAGTGGAACAAGAGTTGAGAAGAAGACGCTGGCGATGGATAGGACACACATTGAGGAAACCTGTTGATAGCATTACAAGGCAGTCCTTGTTCTGAAATCCACAGGGAAAGAGAGGCAGAGGTAGACCAAAAAACACATGGAGAAGAGAACTGGAAACAGAGGTGAAAATGATGAGGAAAATATGGAAAGAACTTGAGCGGATGGCACAGGACAGGAAGACTTGGCATGTGTTTGTTGAAGGCCTATGCTCCTTGGGGAGCTAAAGGGTAATCACATTTTCTCACATAAAATATATTTGTAAACATTTTCTCACATAAAATATATTTGTGAACATTTTCTCAAATAAAATATATTTATGCACATTTTTTCCCCATTGTTTTTGTTGTTTAACTAGGGCTGCTGAGCTTCTCACTCTTTAGCAGCCAATACCAAGTTGAAGACTCCTTGGTATTATCTACACTGTAGATCTAGGCTTTTCCTGTGGCTTTTCTGCCATTCCAAAACATGTTGAGTTGAAGTCATGAGCTCCAGCTTGGTTTGCATTTAAAAGATCGTCACATCTAGTCCCAAGCTAGGAGTAAGAAGTGCATGGCATACTGTGCATTCCCCGCAATCCAAGGGAGCTCTCCAACTATGCAGAGCTAAAATACTGTACTCTGGTTCTGGGCTCTCCCAAGGAATTGTCACGTCCTGCACAGAGCCACTTCTCAGCTTCCCCTGCCTATCACTGGGTCCACAGTGAGATCCTTCTGCATGCAGTTAACCAGGTCAAAGCCAAAGAATTACACCTCAGGCTTAAGTGACTTCCTCAAGCTTAGTGTGCAGTGCTCGGTTATCAACAAGTGTCACCACAAGGGGAATCCCTGGAAGTGTGTGGATGATTTCAGGAGTCAGTGAGGATATAAATTAGCCTCACAGACATAGGTTCACTTCCACGTACATATATTGTAGCATTGTGCATAGATGGTGGTCATATAAGGATGACCACAGATATGCTTCCATGCATTTTCCTCATAAAATATATTTATAAACATATGTCTGATTTTATTTTTCTTAGACCCTTATCAGAAATAATGGGAGAATAATTGCAGAAAATTTTGTTAATTATGTAATTGTAATGAAGAATATGGTAGTGACTATGTTACCCCACAGTGACGAGATGACCAGAGGGACAAGATGTGACTGATGGGCCTTGTAGGACCACAATTTTTATACAGCATAACATAATGATGTAATAACAACAGCATAATGATATTTTTATTATCGACAGATCGTTTCCTTGCTCAGCCTATGGCCTTTCAGATGCGCACACCCGGATCTGCTGGTACACAGATCATCCTTGCATCCCGTTTTCCTCCACCTGGACAACTTTCATCATCTCAGATTGTTGCCACAAGCCAGGCCAGCATGAATGGAGCACCGCCCCATTTGGTCTCACCTTCTGGGGAGCATGCAGGTCTCATATACAACCCTTATAACACTATAAACACCATCAGTACTATGACGTCAGCAATGCCTTCACATATAGATCCCTACGGTCTGTCAGCAACAGCACCGTCCATCATTGAATACCAAGCTCACATGGACCAGGCCCATGCTGGTATGTTGTTTAGACGAGACTATGTGACAGGCATGTAGGAGAGAGATGAAAGGGGAAATAGTGCCATTAACTAGAAGTATTTGAACCAGTAACTGGGTAGAGAAAGTACCTTGAACTTGCCAGGCAGTAAACATTTCACTAGCTGAATAGTTTACCGTTATCTAGATAAGGTACTTTTTACAGCTATAGTCTTCTGAAAACAATGTTTAAAAAACCCTTAGAAGAAAATGCCATAATGAAGACTTAATGCTGTCTGCTCATTTTATGAAGTAAAATTAAAGAAAAGATGGTGGGATTGTTACTGGAGGGAAGATGCATTAAAACGTGGTTGATTGTTACCTCGAGGGAAGAGGCATTAAAATGGTATCTCAGATTACAAGAGGGATGAGATGTTTGGATTGTACTCACAGATCACCAGAGGAAAGAGATACTTTGACTGAAATCTCTGATTACAAAAGAGAAGAGGTGTTTAGAGTGTAATCTCTGATTACTAAAGTGATGAGGTACCTAGAGTGTAATCTCTGATTACTAAAGGGATGAGGTACCTAGAGTGTAATCTCTGATTACTAAAGGGATGAGGTACTTAGATTGTAGTCTCTAATTACTAAAGGGAAGAGGTGCTTAGATTGTAGTCTCTAATTACTAAAGGGAAGAGGTACTTAGATTGTAGTCTCTAATTACTAAAGGAAAGAGGTGCTTAGATTGTGATCTTTGTTTAATAGAAGGAAGACATACTTGAAATGTAATCTCTGATTACTGGATGGAAACAGTACTTAGATTATAGTCTCTGATTACCGGAGGGAAGAGGTACTTGATTTGTAGTTGTCACTTCCTGTGTTGCTGGGGCTAGTGTTTTTAGTGTCATATGAGTAATATCTAAGAGTTCAGATGTACTTGCTTAGTCTTCAAAAAGTCTGATGATCATATTTACTAGAAACTAGAAGACCATATCTTGCAGAAATCTGATGATTTTATCATCTAAAGAGCTTCTGATGATCATATTTTCTAGAAATCTGTTGATAATTTCTTGTGAATCTGATATTTTGAAAACATTGAAAAAATATGTGGCTTATTGCTGTAAGGCAGTAGACAGAAAAAAATATTGTGGCAGACAAACTTAAGTTTGATTTCATCGTGTTTTCGTAAAGCTGATCTTTAATCTTTTTTATATCATATACAATCCTTGAAAGATAAACCTATAAAACGTTTTCTATCATATACACTTTGTGAAAGGTAAGCCTGTTTATTTTATGACTTTTTCAATCATATACAACCCTTGAAAGATGACTCTTTATTTTGTGACTTTTTCTGTCATATATAATCCTTGGAAGATAAGCCTATATATTTGGCAGCTTTTTCTATCATATACACCCTTTGAAAGATAAGTTTATTTATTTTGTGAAACTACCCTTGTTGTTTTTAAAACTGTGTTTTTTTATATCATGTTCTGTGTTCGATAAATGTTGAGAACTTTCATGATACACCTGAAAGTTGTAGTCTCTTATGTACAACATAATACAGGTTGTTTTCCTGCAGTGCCAACTGTCTGGCTATGTTTTTACTGGTTCATCTCAGTCAGAGAAAGTAAACTTTCTCTTATTGGTTCACTCCCTGACTGTGCTAGTTGTGTAATATTCTCTGATTGGTTCACTCCATCTCAGAATGTAAACTTTTGCTTACTAGTTCATTCCATGGCAGAGTTAGCTATATATTATTCTCTGACTGGCTCACTCTTAGCCTGAGAAAGTAAGCTTTTTCTTACTGGTTCACTCTCATGCTGTGCTGGTTGTATAGTACTTTCTGATTGGTTCATTCTGAGAAAGTGTGCTCTCTGTTACTGTTTCAGTCTCAGACTGTGCTAGTTGAGTAAAATTCTGATTTGTTCACTGTTGGTGTGTGCCAGTTATATATTATTCTGTAATTGGTTCATTCTCTAGCTGTGTTATCTGTATAGTTTTCTCTTGATTCATTCACTTGCATGCTATGCCAGTTTTATAGTTTTTTTCATCTTGCTATTTTTTCCCCATTATGCTATGTTTTCTTGTAATGTTGTTATACTCTTGAATGGTTGTGCCTGTTTTGTGAATGCCTCGCATTGGGGTTTTGGTTCTATATTCTCTCTAAGCAGTTTTACCAAGAGCAATTAATTTGGTTCCAGTTTCAAGGTAAAATTTTCTTCAATGTTTGGTCTAAAGCACCAAGAGATTTGACAAGACAAAACGCGAAGAGATTTGACAAGGCAAAACACCAAGAGATTTGACAAGACAAAACACCAAGAGATTTGACAAGACAAAACACCAAGAGATTTGACAAGACAAAACACCAGGAGATCATCAGAATGCTGCAAGACAGATATTTATGGGAAAGATTTCAGAATAATAATAAAAATGTACTGGATGCCAGAATTGACTGGAAGAGTTGAGAATAAATGGGGCTATTTCCAATAAGTAAAACTAGGAGTGAGGCAGGGATTTGCTCTTTCTACTGATCTGTTCTTTATATGCAGTGAAAACATGAGGTCAACCAAAGATGAACAGGGAATACAAGTTGGAGGGTACAATATAAATAACTTGTACTATACTTATTGGTCAGTATTAAAAACAGAAAATGAACAGGCATATAGAAAATGTTAGATAAGGTAATATAATATAATATAATATAATCTTTGAAGGACCGAGGACTGGAATGGAACCAGGCCAGGAGGAAGACAGCCGATAGAATAGTCTGGCGCTCTCTCTTCCAAACCTCTACACCTCACGGTAGAAGGGGAACGACTAAGTAAGTAAGTAAGTAAGTAAGATAAGGTAATAAATAAAAGTACAGCAGAAAGGCTGTCCTGAAACAGCAAGAAAATAGTGACAATAGACAATCTCTAAACAAAGGACCCAGCTGAAAGCACAGTAATGGTGTATGGAAAAACAGACACAGTTGAAAATAGTTGGGCACAGTGATTACTTCAGATAGAAAATACATTACTGAAACTACAAATAGAACATGCCAGTTAGTTGCTTATCCTTTACAGGACGTGGCAATCAACCCCAGCTTTTATTGGCTGTTTGTGATTTTTCTAGGCAATTTTTTCATTCAGTAGTTTGCCATTGCTTTCTGAATGGTACGAATCTTATACCATTGTTAAAAATCCACACAAAGCGATCTGCTACCAAACCGCCTGCAGCAGGTTTCGAACCTGGTATATCTGGATTATGAAACTGCATTCATATCCATTAGGCCACAGACGCCGACAGAGAACATGCCAAGTGAACACAATATTCCATAAAATGAAAAGGCACTAGAGGCAACAGAGATTTGATATCTCTGAAGAATGTTAAACATCCAGTAGACAGCTAAGATAATGAAGAATGTGTGAAAATAGCTAATGAAGAAAGAAATGTAATCACAAAGATAAGGAGAAGTACTCATCCTACATTGGCCATATGATGAGAAGAAAACATTGTCAGCACAGGAAAAATAGAGAAAAAAAAGGTAAAGGAAAGCAGAGAGAACAGATAATGGATAACCTGACATGATAGCATGGGTAGAGGTCAACGGGTGAGATCTGTGGAGGGCCATGATCACCTACACCTGGAGGCTCAGCACTTGACTTTGTATTATCTGGGAGTTGAGAAGTTCATGATCACCTACACCTCGAGGCTCAGCACTTGACTTTGTATTATCTGGGAGTTGAGAAGTTCATGATCACCTACACCTCGAGGCTCAGCACTTGACTTTGTATTATCTGGGAGTTGAGAAGTTCATGATCACCTACACCTTGAGGCTCAGCACTTGACTTTGTATTATCTGGGAGTTGAGAAGTTCATGATCACCTACACCTTGAGGCTCAGCACTTGACTTTGTATTATCTGGGAGTTGAGAAGTTCATGATCACCTACACCTTGAGGCTCAGCACTTGACTTTGTATTATCTGGGAGTTGAGAAGTTCATGATCACCTACACCTTGAGGCTCAGCACTTGACTTTGTATTATCTGGGAGTTGAGAAGTTCATGATCACCTACACCTCGAGGCTCAGCACTTGACTTTGTATTATCTGGGAGTTGAGAAGTTCATGATCACCTACACCTCGAGGCTCAGCACTTGACTTTGTATTATCTGGGAGTTGAGAAGTTCATGATCACCTACACCTTGAGGCTCAGCACTTGACTTTGTATTATCTGGGAGTTGAGAAGTTCATGATCACCTACACCTCGAGGCTCAGCACTTGACTTTGTATTATCTGGGAGTTGAGAAGTTCATGATCACCTACACCTCGAGGCTCAGCACTTGACTTTGTATTATCTGGGAGTTGAGAAGTTCATGATCACCTACACCTCGAGGCTCAGCACTTGACTTTGTATTATCTGGGAGTTGAGAAGTTCATGATCACCTACACCTCGAGGCTCAGCACTTGACTTTGTATTATCTGGGAGTTGAGAAGTTCATGATCACCTACACCTCGAGGCTCAGCACTTGACTTTGTATTATCTGGGAGTTGAGAAGTTCAGAAGTATCTTTTAGTTGAGGATTTTCTAGAAGCCCCCGAAGACTCAGGAAGTTGACTTGATATTTTCTATTGTCATAAACTGAATATAAAATTTATTTACGTGAGAACAGTTGACTTGATATTTTCTATCATCATAAGCTGAATATCAAACATTTATTTACGTGACAACAGTTGCTAGACTTTCTGAAACTAATCCTAGTGCACTTTTTTTGTTTTCTCAAGTAAAGAATTACAATTTTTTGTTAGCTTGAGTTGGGCAGAGTCTGTCTAGTCCATGGTTGGTCCACAGGCCCCTTGAGGTTGTCCATGAATGAATTAGAGGGGGCCTGTTTACATAACCTAAAATTTAAAACATAAAATTTTTCATTGTGCTTTTATGTACATTTCTTTGTCCAAGAAGGAGTCCATAGCCTTCATTGGAATATCAAAGGGGTCCATAGCCTTCATTGGACAATCAGACGGGTTGAGAACCCCTGATCTAGTCAAATCTCATGAGCTGTCTGATATTTGCTGTTTTTTTTCTGTCATTTTCTGGCTTCATTGAGTTTACTCTGAAAGTTCTGACATGTTTTTCACATCAACAAGCACAACTTCCAACTTTGTGCACATTTTTTGTTTTTAGTGTTGAGCTTGGCTTTTTGTTTTAATATGTGACATTCCACAATTTTCTGATTTGATTTTGTTTGAGTTGGTTTATCTTAATGCCCCATTATTGCAGCTTCCATTATTTGTGTCTTTCTCTTCATCAGCCTTGTCTTGGTCATTGTCAGCATCACACTTCCCCTCAAGGACTGTGACTGCTGTATTTTTGTTGCTTCTTGAACATCTCAGTAGTAATATTTGATTGATGTCAACATCTTAGTAGTAACTTTTTCCTGACATGAACAACTATATATCTTGTAGTGTTGACTTAGCTTACCAGAAGCAGCCCAAGTTTATAGAAACACTTGTTTGAAGTAGCCATTTCATTTCTGCAATCTAACTATTCGTCTAGTTACTGGGTTCACTCCCAGCACACAATCTAACTATTCAGCTAGTTACTGGGTTCACTCCCAGCACATAAACTATAATTGATGTCAGTTTTTTTTCAGAACCAGTTGTTCCTAACGATGTAATACACTCCCCCCCACGATCTCACATTCAATACACACTGATGTTGTCACATGATTTTTGTCCTCAGGAGCACAAAATTCAGCACATCTGAATTGTCCGTACATTTGAAGTATGTGACGTGGCATGTTATAATATAACAGATCATGTATATTTAATTTGGTATCACATGTTGTGTCGTGTATAATCACATTTGTCATGAATCAAGTGCGTCAGAGGTGTAAGGTTATGTAGGAGTAAAAAACTGAGAAGCCTCAAATTATTCAGTTGACCTACCATTCAGACTGAGGGAGATATTTACATAGTTTTTATGAGATTATTTCTTCTTGTTGGTTGGATCTAGTCACGTGATAATTTCTTCTTGTTGGTTGGATCTAGTCATGTGATTATTTCTTCTTGTTGGTTGGATCTAGTCACGTGATAATTTCTTCTTGTTGGTTGGATCTAGTCATGTGATTATTTGTTCTTCTTTGTTAGATCTAGTCATGTGATTATTTCTTCTTGTTGGTTGAATCTAGTCATGTGATAATTTCTTCTTCTTGGTTGGATCTAGTCATGTGATTATTTCTTCTTGTTGGTTGGATCTAATGTGATAATTTCTTCTTCTTGGTTGAATCTAGTCACGTGATTATTTCTTCTTGTTGGTTGGATCTAGTCACTAAATTATTTCTTCTTGTTGGTTGAATCTAGTCATGTGATAATTTCTTCTTGTTGGTTGAATCTAGTCACGTGATTATTTCTTCTTATTGATTTGTCATGTGACAATGCTTCTTGTTGGTTGGTACATTGAGATTATAGTTTCTTATTGGCTGGTGTCATTTGATTATTGCTTCTTGCAGTTTGGATCTAGTATGAGATTATTGCGTCTGAGTGGTTGACATCATGTGATCATAACTTCTTGCTGTTTGGTGTCACGTGATTCTTTTTTATTACATAACTGCACACAATTGCCAGCTTGATGATTTCTTTATGTCTGACCCAGTTTTGACCTGAATTGTCTGGGCTTGATTTACACTATCCTATTTTACACAGTTGCAAAATAAACACACTCCTGTGTAGGCCAGTTACCAGGATCATTACCTTTCAGTTGTGGAGAATAGGTCTTAAATCAGTTCATCAATACCCTTTAGCTACCCAAGGAGCATAGGCCTTCAACAGACACATGCTAAATCCTTTTGTCGTGTGCAGTCAGCTCAAGTTCTTACACTATTGTGAGCCCCACTTAGTAATCACATGATGCCTTCAAATAATCATAATGAAAATCATAATGCAGGCTGTTTTTTTTTCAGTCGCCAACCAACCACAAACTCAAGAAATCAAAAGTTTACAGTAATATTTCCAGTAGATGATGTCATAGTTTAGCAGTAAATATTTACCCACAGTGCCCAGTTCCGTGAGCTTTTCTATGTATAATGAGATTATGTCTTCATCACCAGTCATAGAAAAAAAAAAAAAAAATATGTTGATATAAACGACCAGCAAATACTAGTGCAGGTAGTGCTGCCAAGAAGGAAACAAAAATGATGACATTTAGAAGTGACATTGGTTGTATCAAAGATTAGGGAAACCTCATACTCACACATTTTTGCTACTGCAGACAAAATAAAAACAAGTGGAATCTCCAATTTAACTCTGAAAAAATAAACACAAGTAGGGATCTCCTGTCTAACCCAGACAAAATTAATACAAGTAGGGATCTCCTGTCTAACCCAGACAAAATTAACAAGTAGGGATCTCCTGTCTAACCCAGACAAAATTAACACAAGTAGGGATCTCCTGTCTAACCCAGACAAAATTAACACAAGTAGGGATCTCCTGTCTAACCCAGACAAAATTAACACAAGTAGGGATCTCCTGTCTAACCCAGACAAAATTAACACAAGTAGGGATCTCCTGTCTAACCCAGACAAAATTAAACACAAGTAGGAACCTGAACGGCTCCTGAACCGACCCAGCTCTAATGGGTACCTCTGACATTGGCGAGTATCTGCCTGAATGGCGAGAAGACACCTGTCAGTGTACAGGGGAAAAGGGATACTCACGTAAAATAATCAGTCTCAGGTTAGACATATTAACCTGAGATTTTGCCTCGCGTATTAGTGGGCGTACGAAACCCCCCCCCCCCCCCCCCCCCCCCCCCCCCCCCCCCCACCCCCCCCCCCCCCCCCCCATGTCTGGTTTCTCTTTTATCATCTACTTATTTCATAAAGTGGTACAGAAGAAGTTAATTTTTGGTTTCCAGCCCAGTGCACATAAGGTGACCTGATGTAATGTTTGTCATCCTCATAATCATCTTCTCGTGAGTTCCCATCTATTCTTAATTGCTTCCAGTTTGAGGTTATATTCTCCTGCTGTTGACTGGCCAAGTTTGAACATCGCCCACACACAGTGTCCAAGCCAACTTATTCTTTGTTTCTCAGAATATTCCTGTACACTTGTTTCAACTAATGGGCCTAGTCTCGTTGTTCATGTTATGTTAGCTAATTTTCTTGTCATTTCACAGTTGCTGATTTTCTTGTCATTTCACAGTTGCTGATTTTCTTGTCATTTTACAGTTGCTGATTTTCTTGTCATTTCACAGTTGCTGATTTTCTTGTCATTTCACAGTTGCTGATTTTCTTGTCATTTTACAGTTGCTGATTTTCTTGTCATTTCACAGTTGCTGATTTTCTTGTCATTTCACAGTTGCTGATTTTCTTGTCATTTTACAGTTGCTGATTTTCTTGTCATTTCACAGTTGCTGATTTTCTTGTCATTTCACAGTTGCTGATTTTTCTTTTTTGAGTGTCCAGGTCTAACATTGAAAGTACAAAGTGTTGATAGAAATATTGTGTTTATCAGTTGTTGTTACTCGTGACATTACAAATTGTCTGATTGCTGCATGACCTGAAAAAAAAGTGTGGACATTTTCATATGTCAAAATGTTTACTGCATGACAAGACCTGAAAAAAAAAGTGTGGATATATTTTTGTATGTCAGAGAGTTTACTTTGGATAAAATATGCATTATATATTTTGTATAAATTGTTTGAAAGATGCTACCATTGTGGACACAAGCAGAAAGGGGTAATGTGAAATTTCTGTTGTGAAACTTTGACCTCACCTATGCTGGATTTTTGTAGGTGCTGTCCCAAAGATCAGAAGATCTTTAGAGGGAGTCCGTCCTCACCCGTACACACGGGTCTCATTGTCATAACTAATGTTCAAGGTTAGTTTCTGTTTTTATTGTTTCCTTTGTAATTTTTACTCAGTACTTTATTTTTTTTCAACATCCACCACCACCCTTCATTTCAAGCAAATATGTCCTTCTCAGGAGATGCAATATTTGGTTTTTCCAGACTTTGAAATTTTGTAAAATCATGTTTTTAGTGTGGACTATAGCACTTCATATATTTAATGGTGGTTGTTGTAGCAGTTTTTGATGTAGTGAAATAGCATCATCATTACTTGTCAGCTCCTAAAGGAACATATAACAAATTCTTCCTGTCCTGTGCCATTAAGCTCTAAATCTTCATGTCTACTGTATCCATTTTATTTATCTTCAGTTCTCTTCTCTACCTTACCCTGTGGAGTCTAGACCAGTGAGTGCCTAGTACTGTCATCAGCAGGTTGCTAGCTTCATGCTTATTCTCACATTGTTCCTAGTGGAAGCTGTGGCCTGCTGTCATAGATTAGTCCACTAGGAACCATAATTGTGGTTGCTGTAGCTGTTTGTTTTACATTAAGAGGTTGCTACCCTCATGTATAAATAATTTAGTCACAAAAATGTTTGACTTGGCATTACAAATGATGTTAAAACCTATTATTAGTCATGTTGTTGTTGTGGAAGTGCCATGGAGTTATACCAGTGAGAACTTGAAGAGGCCTGCAGCAAGACTGTAGTTTGTTGGGGTCAATGAAAAAAGGTCATGTCAGGGGAAGTCTTAGAGGTTAAAAGGACTTAAAAAAAAACCCTTATCACAATCATGGTGGCTTTCTCAGGGACGCGAGATACAGAAACAGTGCAGACCAAATAGTGTAAACAAATCTAAATGCAAGAAAGTAAAAGCAGGCTCTGAATCACTGTAGAAAATGACAAGTCAGTCCATGTTGAAGTCCAAAAACCACAGATGAAACACAATAATGGCTTTCAAACTCAGAGCAGGATTTACCTTGGTCATTTTCTACGATTTATTTATTTTTTTAAAACTTTTTTTTTGCAGATTTAGATTTATTTACACTTAATTTTCTGCATTGTTCTAAATGTCTAGTCTCAGACTCGAACACCTTCCATTTGGAACAAGGGATATATTTTTGTTCTTTATCTCTCTTAAGATCTTCCCTGTGACTATTTTTAGTTGACTTTAGAGAAGGACCCCTTGTCTATAAGTTGAGTGGGCTGCTGCTTTAAGCTCTATATGTTGTCTGTGTTGTTGTTACCAGATAGACATTAGCAAATGTTGATGCTTCCAAATGTTGGCCATGAAAATCCCCTTGTTTTCAACTTGCTCATGATCCTAATTTTACAGCATTATTTTACATGTTCTCTTCCTTTATATTTACAATCAGCACATTTTTGTTTGTGTTCAGTCATTCACTTTCCTGTCATTGAGGTTTTAATGTTGAATCCATCTTTACATTGATATTCACTTTGTGGCTAAAGTAAACATTCACTTTCAGCCTGTATATATATTTTCTTCAAATTCAGTCATCACATTTACTTTCAGTCAGTACATTTACTGTCATCACATTTACTTTCAGTCATCACATTTACTTTCAGTCAGCACATTTACTTTCAGTCAGTACATTTACTTAGTCAGGCCACACATAAATGCTTTATCTGCAGAAATTGGTATTCAGTTTTGACCATTGTATACTCTGTTTTAGTAAATCTACACATTCACATTATTTAGTTTATACATTCACTTTCAATTAGTTTATACATGCACTTTCATTTAGTCTGTAACATTCACTTTCATTTAGTCTGTAACATTCACTTTGTTAGCTTATCATATTCACTTCCAGGTAGTCAAAATAGTCACTTTCAGTTAGTCAATAAATTCACTTTCAGTCTGTACATTCACTTCCAGTCAAAACATTCACTTTCAGTCTATACATTCACTTTCAGTTTAAACATTCACTTTCAGCTAGCCAAAACATTCACTTTCAGTTAGTCTATAACATTCACTTTCAGTTAATCTATTTCACTTTCAGTTAGTCTATAACATTCACTTTCAATTAGTCTATAACATTCACTTTTAGTTAGCCAAAACATTCACTTTAAAAAACATTCATTTTCAATTACTCTGTTACATTTGCTTTCAGTTTGTACATTCATTGTAATTTAATATAAATTTTTTGCCATTGGCTATGATACATTTTTATTGTGTCAGTGTATGTTATTTATTTGTTGACTATGTCAAATAAATCGGATTGTGCAATTTTCTCATTTTTACTGTTATTTATAGAAATAAAAATGAGTTCTTTCATTTCTATGAGCTGTCTCTCTTGACCTTTATCAGCGTTCCATTTTATAGTTGAAAAATTGTGTGTGTCTTATTCTACACGCATTTAACAGGTAGTTGTATCTGCATGTAGCTGGCAGTTTTGTCTTTGTCTTTACTGCAGTTTTGTGTATATGTTTGTGGTGCTCACGGCTGTTTGCGAGCGACACTTTAGTTTTTCCTGACTGCGCTATTTATAGCTATCGTGACAGAGGTCATGTGGTCAACTTCCTAATGGGAAAAAAATGTGGCGGTGTTTACTTTTGATAGGGCTTAATTAATGCTTTTAGGCTACTTTATTATTATAAATACCGGCTTTAATTTTGCGTTAAGCTAGACTAGAAATTTTAGAGTAAATTTTAGAACAAGAACAAACATTTTATCACAATTAGAACAGAAGATATAATAGTCTGAAATAGTGTAAAATTTACGTTTTTTTAATATTTTGTTATGGTTGGTTTCTTCTGCAATTTACACTAAAACGATCACAATCAACATGCATAACAAATTACAGAAATCAACAGTAGAAAACCTTCAGAAAATAGATATCATAGTTTTGTTTCAGATTCATGCGTCAAACATTAATTATTGAAACATTAAATTGCAAGTCCACATTTATTACCTTAAAATAACACACCCAATTGTCCCCAAAACATGAGAGCTAACAATTATCTCTCAATCATACATCACGATGGTCTTGTAAAAATGAGTATGGTCATGAGTAAAACGAAATGTTCAATTTAATAAATAAAACATACACCTATTAAATGATTTCCACACTCTGTTAATTCTGTCACTCTCAAGCAACAACTGCCATAATTTGCTCTAGCCCCCAAATTTCGCTCAATTATCATTCACACTTCATTTTTTTTATAGGAGGAATCTGTACATTCACAGATGGAGAAATTTGTAACAAATGAGTTTCCATTATAAATTTTAATTGTGAAGTTATATGTTTAATACCGCTGGCACGTCTTTCAATTTTGGAAATATTCTCCTCCTTGCTCTCCATGCATGCCCATTCCAAAGCCATGAGTTCTGATCCAGTCTGCGCAATGTTTTTCTAATATGTGCTGTTTAAGAATTGTCTTACTGGGGAATAGCTTTCTGAACAAAGACATATATGTCTCTATTGATGCTGTTATTGATTCTTTACTAATTGGTTTACTGTGTGATATTTTGTTGTGTACTTTCTCAAATGCTTCGTTCAGTGAGTTGAATTGTTCTTGGGCAATAAAAGCTATGTCAGTTATATCTTGTTTGTCTGTAATTTTCAGTGTTTGTGTAATGATTGCTCTTGTAAGATCTTTATAAACTTTTTGTGTGAGATATCTGTGGCAGTGATTCCCTATGAATGCTCTGCTATGATAAGCCTGTGGTATGATTTTGTGTTTGGCTAGTGCCTTGTCCAAGTGTGAGCAAACTGGACCAGACCTAGCACACAGATCTTGAAACTGAAGTTTGGCCAGCGCATCTTGTGCATTTTCAAGTTTAACTTTAAAACTGTCTGTCTCCTCCTTATCCTCACAAAGTTCAATAGCTGCCTGAAAAAATTCAATTTTAGCTTCTAATTCTTCTGCCTGTTTCCAGTTCCTACCAAATCTCTTCAAGTTCTTAATAGTACTAATGTTTGCATGTATCTCTTGTGGATTCTCAAATATCTTTGCGTCTATTGTATCGGCTACCTGTTCTAGAAGTCTGTGGTGTTTCAAAACAATGCCTAATAAAATATGAAGGTAAGGTAAGGCTACATTTTCAATTTCAATCTCTAACATTGGTTTGTGTAAACAATTATGGTAACGTGCCACTTGCCTTTTATTCCCTATCCCATATTTCATATATCTATTGTAATCTCTTATCAACATGGCCAAACTTCTTGGTTTGCAAGTTGTATGCTCTCTGGATGTCTTTATTTCCTTGTTTTGCTGGAGACACCACAAACATGGGTATGTTCCTTGAGCTCCAGACAAACCAAACATTTTCATCAAAAAGTCATCATCCCCGAATAAGAAAACAACTTTTTTACCATCCCACTCTAAATCTTTTAGTGACTCTATCTGAGCTTTCATGCCATTCATAAATATTTCTAAATTATCATATGTATCTCTGACTCTAGCCATTGATAAAAGGATGGTATTAGATTTAGAATTTGGTTTCTCTAAATTTACTACCTGCATTGTAACTTTGATGCTTCCCTTTCCATGATCACCCCCAATCTTCAGCCATACTTCATTTTCTGGAATGGAACCCTTATGCCACGTTAATAAGCCCACCCTCTTGTAATCTTTAAGAAGCCCACGAAGAAAGACATATAAATCTTTGATACATGCAAATGGTGTCTCTAGCCTTTGTCCATTATCCCCCACAAACTCTTTCATTTCCACATCCACCCATTCACGCGTAATCTCTCTTGTCTATTTTCTTTCTGCCCCTTTATGCTCCATGTCAACACCAACATGTTTCAATAATCTTCTCTGTTTTCTCTCCTGTGCCCACGTAAGACCTACTGTTTCCTTCATGGCTAGTGCTAATTCTTTGGATATTCTAACTCTACTTTCAATGCCTGCTTTCCTGCAAATTTCCTGATGAGACGTTTCGGAACAGCGTTGTAGTTCTTGTGCCTGCTGCAGGTCTAGTGAGTCAGTTGATGTTCCAGCAATATGTTTCCTAACAGTGTGGAGAAATTGTTACATTTTGTTGGCGTTCTGGTGACTGATGTTTCTCTTCTATGTTTAATTAGATTTTGAAGTACAATAGGCTGTTCTCTGATTTTGCATTTTATGATATTATTTTGTGCTGTTTCTAGTTTTTTTCTAACAATGGATGTGGATAGGGTTTCTTCCTCTTGTGGTAGTGGTTGTGAAGGTGGCTTAGCAAGTAACTGTTGTACTGTGATTATTTAAGATTTGCGAGTATCAGGAATGCGTTTACAGTGATTTAAATGTTATAAAATCTGGTGACAATATGCTTGTTCTTGTAATGCCAAACTCACAAAACTGACTACCACACATTCTCAAGATATGAAACCAAAAAAAAAGTATGTAGAAATAATCTTTAGCTTCCCTTCGAGAAGTCTATATAATTATAAACTCATAAGAATGGGCCGATTTTTAGATATTACATTAATAAATAGATTACTTCTGTTATGAATTTCCTCAAATGATGACGCTGTTTTCAAAAGTCTGTAACTCCGTCAAATATAATTTCAAAGAAATAAAAATGCAATCAAAAATAGAACACAGAACAAAGTTATAGTACACAAAATAATTTTAGCGCTGTGTTTATCCAGAACGAGTGTGTAGTGATTTATATATTAACGATTTTACACACACATCAGCTGATTTTCCTTGCCGAAACTAGCAGTAGGCGTTTACGGTGCACAGGAAGATTTATTACCCGGTGTCAGAATTCCGGTCACCGAAACTAAAAGAGCACTCTGGTATAGGGTACAAACAGCCGTGTGTTATATGTACTGGTAGTTTTGTGTATGTGTATGTGCAGTTTTGTGTAGATGCAGTTTGATTTTCATGTCTGATTGTTAAAATATGTTGTAATGAGCATTCATGCAAAAACAGTTTGATGTAGTGTGTTTGAGTAAGTATTTATGTGAAAACTGTTTAATGTAGTGTGTTTGAGTGAGTATTTATGTGAAAACTGTTTGGTGTAGTGTGTTTGAGTGAGTATTCATGTGGAAACTGTTTGGTGTAGTGTGTTTGAGTGAGTATTCATGTGAAAACTGTTGGTATAGTGTGTTTGAGTGAGTTTTCATGTGAAAACTGTTTGGTGTAGTGTTGTTTGAGTGAGTATTCATGTGAAAACTGTTTGGTATAGTGCATTTGAGTGATTATTCATGTGAAAACTTTGGTGTAGTGTGTTTGAGTGAGTATTCATGTGAAAACTGTTGGTATAGTGTGTTTTAATGAATGTTTTTTGTGAAAACTGTTAGGTATAGAGTTTTAGTGAGCATTTATGTGAAGACGTTTGGTAAACTGTGTTTTACTGAGCATTTATGTGAAAACTGGTATAACCTATTTTAGTGGGTACTCATGTGAAAACTGTTTTGTATACCTGTAGCATGTCTTAGTTTTCCTGAAAATTTCATGGCTGTTACAGTATGTAAGAAAGTTATGTGACAAGTAACTGCTATATAATGTTGTACTGAGCATTCATGTGTCCACTATTTTTTATTCGTGTTCATGTGAAAACTTTCTTCTTGTATGTTTTATTGCGCATTCATGTCAAAACTGTCTGGTTGTTGTAATATGTATGTTTGTGACGATTGTCTTATTTTATTGTGTGAATTTACACAAGTGTCTGGCTTGTACATTGTGTTATAGCAAACATTCATGTGGACACTATCTGGCTGTTTTATGTGTTTTGTCAGATTGATGTGAAAACATTCTAGTTGTTTTATGTTTTTGTCAGATTGATGTGAAAACATTCTAGTTGTTTTATGTTTTTGTCAGATTGATGTGAAAACATTCTAGTTGTTTTATGTTTTTGTCAGATTGGAGTTAACACTTAAACAAAAAATTAATTTAATTGTAGTGGGCCTTCACTAACACCTGTTTTTTTTTTCTCTTTACTTTTCATGTTATTTGATTAATCAGCTGACAACTAACAAGCTAGTGCCTCTAGAGCTGACCCTTGTGGTGGGAACAAACTGGTGCTGCCGTTGTTCACTTGTGTGCTGCTGCTCGTTTTGTCTGCACTACCATAGGGGCAAGTCGTGTCACTTAACAACAACACGCAACAATCCTTCTTGTAGCAGCCTTGGACACTAACATCATCATACTGCACCAACCACAACACTAGTCCTGGACTTGTGGTCACTAATTCTCATGGTATATTCCTTTTTAACAAGACCTTAATCTGCTACATCTTCATGCTCGGGCTCATGGGTCACCTAACTTGTTCACTCCACACAAAAAAGTTTTTATTTTGGACACAAAAGAAAACAAGAGAATAGTATATGTGTTATTATACGGGACTCGCTGTAATCTTTGATTATTTCTCACATTAATATGTTTTTTATATAACCCAGTATGTGTTGTTATTTAAATGCTTATTATCACGTATGCTGTGTGACCTTGGATTGGTGTCTATGTCTAACCTGTCACATTATTTGATTATCTGACACCTTTTTACCGTCACTATTTTGACAGCTAATGCCACTGTTAACATTAATACATATTTGTTAACACTGACTGATATCAAATATATTTAAGTGCCTGCAACTTTTTATGATAATTTGTTGTACTGCTGTAAATAACACTTGATTTATAGGAAGATTTTGTACTGTCCAGAAAAGGTGAAGGTCATAGAATGACCTACTTTAGCAAAATGCCATCACATGTCTTAGTTTGATTACAGAGTTCATGAGTCCCTGGACTTTGAATATTAACATGACTAATATGTTGGCCAGCTGGTGGTTTATGATATCTGTTTGTTATAACTGATACCATTATCTGTTGGTAGTCTCAGTGTATTATTGGACAGTACAGGTGAGGTGTCTCTTATCTCAAATGTTTGAACCCAGACAGATTTAGTATTTTGGAATATCTGTTACTTTCCAGCACCATCTGCCTCAACAGAAAATGATTGATGAAGCAGCCTGTCTTTACTTTTATAAGTTGACATTTTTTTTTTTAAATTTTTTTTTTTTTTACAATTACTGAATTATTTTTATATGCATCTATCTTTTGTCCTGTTCTGGTGCAAATTATGAATGATGAAAATTATGAATTTCAATGAATAACTGGTCACTTAGTTTCATGATTTTTAAGAGGGATTGGTAAGCACAGAGAGGAATGACAGGTCATTAGACTTGTAAAAGCTGAACAGAGCAGAGAGTGATAGGTGATCATGATTTTTAGATCTTGTATAAACTTGCACTGCTCCAGTCCTTCAATCAGCTCATTATAAACTTCTGTCGCATGTCTAATGTGTGGACATTTTTTTTTCCTTCAATGTTTAAATATCGCCATAGTCAGCTGGACTCAACAAACATGGCAACTATTTCACTATCAGTCATAGGGTCAGCAGCTCCGTCATTATTAATTGTGTTAACAGCTGCTTCCAGGTTCACATCTTCTAGCTTATTGATCTAGTGTGTGTAATAATGTCTGATAGCTTCTCACTTTCACACTTCACACACAGAATGTATCAGTCACTTCAGAAATTGTCCTTATCTTTAAACATTGTAAGTGCAGCAAATGTCAGATTGTCACTGGGGTGTCCTTATGACATGTTCCATATGACAGACCTGACATAGATGACATCCATGAGAGTAAACTCACTTAGAACTCAGTTCATGCCGATGTCCAATGCTGGCAGCAAGCTCAACAAAGATTTTATATTAAACCTTCAGTGACCTTACGATACATTGATCATCATCATGGGGTCTTCTCAGAGCCTTATTTGTCTTTCATAACAGTCCTCCACCTTCATGCTTAGAAGAAACAACTCCTTTGATTTGATGGCATTTTGAAGTTTGGAATTTTGAATGAGGGATACCAAATTATTACTTATCAGGTGTCTTGTGACCATTGACCTTTCTTCAGATATGTCACTCCAGTTTTATAACTGGCTCGTAGCAGTGGTGATGTAGTAGACAGAATGTAGTGATGCTGACAAATACTCATAGATAGCTCATACTCCACAGTCTCCCCAAACCCTTGATTTTAAGGGAGAGTGTTGGCCATCATCATTTCTCTTTCTCTCCCCCCCAAGTGAAAATGTAGTAATCAAACAGAATAAACATGAAATATTTACAAACAGGAGAAAGAGAAATTAACAAACCTGAGACAGGGAAAGAGAGAGACAGTGAGACCGAGGTTGAGAGATATTACCAAACATGAAAAATAGAACAATTAGCAAACATGAGTGAGAAAGATTAATAAACATGAGATAAAAGGTGAGAAAGATTAATAAACATGAGATAAAAGGTGAGAAAGATTAATAAACATGAGATAAAAGGTGAGAAATCAGAAAAATTTAATCAACTAACAACAAAAAATTCCAATAAAAAAATGATTACCAAGAAGATGGAATACCAAACATGGCCTTGACAAAACAAGAAAAGAGTCGCATGTGAAACTTGTAGAGTCACATGTGAAAGTTGCAGAGTCGCATGTGAAACTTGTAGAGTCACATGTGAAAGTTGCAGAGTCACATGTGAAAGTTGCAAGAGATGGACAAATGAATGAGCATCAAGTTAAAGGTCATCACAAGACAGAAACAAATGAACAAAATGGGAGGTGAACAGTTAAGAGGGATTGGTAAGCACAGAGAAGAATGACACGTCATTAGACTTGTAAAAGCTGAACAGAGCAGAGAGTGATAGGTGATCATACATTTGAAAGATGAACAGAGGGAAGAGTGATAGGTGGTCATACATTTGAAAGATGAACAGAGGGAAGAGTGATAGGTGATCATACAGTTAAAGAACAGAGATGATAGGTGTGTCGCTTAACATTTTGAAGATGAACAGAGGGAAGAAGAGTGATAGGTGACATGTGAAACGTAAAGATCATTATAGGTGATCACATTTGAAAATGAACAGGGGAGAGATGATGAGGTGATCAACATATGAAAGCTGAAACAGAGGGAAGTATCACTTGTGAAAGGTGGTTATACATTTGAAAGGCAGAATGATGAACAGCTGATCAAGGGCACATTCTTACAAATAGTTCAGTATACTTAACAAAAATGAACATTCTCACAAATAGTTCAGCCAACTTACCAAAAATGAACATTCTTAGAAATAGTAGTCTGTTTATAAAAAGTGAACATTGTTACAAATAGTTCTGTCCATTTATTAAAAAAATGAAAATGCTTGCAGATAGTTTTGGCTACTTACCTATAAAAATAGATATTCTGACAATACCTTAGACTACTTGTCAAATGTAGATGTGCTCACAAATAATTTGTCCGCTTACATTTTGGACTGAATTTAGTTGTAATATTAACTGAATAAAAACTAGGTAGTTATATTAATTATTAACTATATTAAAACAAAAGGTCATGGGAACACATACCCGACTTTACAAAAAATGTATGGTGTAACTTGTAGTTCAACCTGTCAGGTTCAGTTACACCCAATGAACTACCTGAATGAGTAACAAAATGTTGAACTTCTATGAGGCTATCAATGAAACAGCAGACATCACTGTGCCTACATGTTGGTGTTCTATTTGCTGTGGTTGTTGGTGTTCTATTTGCTGTGGTTGTTGGTGTTCTCTTTACTGTGGTTAATGGTGTTCTATTTACTGCGGTTGTTGGTGTTCTATTTGCTGTGGTTGTTGGTGTTCTATTTGCTGTGGTTGTTGGTGTTCTATTTACTGTGGTTGTTGGTGTTATATTTACTGTGGTTGTTGGTGTTATATTTACTGTGGTTGTTGGTGTTCTATTTACTGTGGTTGTTGGTGTTCTATTTGCTGTGGTTGTTGGTGTTCTATTTGCTGTGGTTGTTGGTGTTCTCTTTGCTGTGGTTGTTGGTGTTATATTTACTGTGGTTGTTGGTGTTCTATTTACTGTGGTTGTTGGTGTTCTCTTTACTGTGGTTGTTGGTGTTCTATTTACTGTGGTTGCTGGTGTTCTCATGTTGTTCTTGAAAGATTTGATATTTGTTTACAAGTGTGATGTGTGTTATTTTTACACAACCTTCATGTACAGAAATAGTTTCTGCCAGTTGCCACATTTTTGCCACTTTCCCAGAAGTCAGCTTGTTTAATTTGCCAGTTTGCCCAAAGCCATTTTTTAATTTGTCAGTTTGACTGAAATAATAAATTGATAAATTTTGTTTTATTTTAATGTAGTGCAGCCATGCAACTGACATTCAGCACCATTTGGTCTCCTGCTTAGTCAAAAGTTAACATGTTTATTTCTGCCTTGGGCTTGATGTTGTCAGTTTACAAGCTGTTAAATTTTACAAAACATTGTTTTTATATTATTATTAGCCAGGCCTTTGTATGTCACAGTCTTATTAGTGTGTGGTAGAGATGTGATGGTTAGCTAGAATTATTGAGGTCGCTAGTGTGTGGTAGAGGTGTGATGGTTAGCTAAGATTATTTAGATCATTATAAGGTAGAGGTGTAATGGTTAGCTAGAATTATTAAGGACACTAGTGTGTGGTAGAGATGTGATGGTTAGCTAGAATTATTGAGGACATTAATGTAGTAGAGATGTGATGATTAGCTAAAATTATTTAGGAAACCAAATTTTGGTAGAGGTATGATGCTAGGGTTGTTGAGATCATTACATGGTAGAGCTGTGATGGTTAGCTAAAATTATTGAGGAAACTAGTTTGTGGTAGAGCTGTGAGGGTTATCAAGGATTATTGAGGAAACCATTGTGTGGTAGAGCTGTGATGATTAGCTTGCTAGGATTATTGATGAAATCATTGTGATAGAGTTGTGATGGTTAGCTAGGATTATTGAGAAAACTAGTGTGTGGTAGAGTGACGGTTAGCTAGGATTATTGAGGAAATCATTGTGTGATAGAGTTTTGAGGTTAACTAGGATTATTGAGGAAATCATTCTGTGATAGAGTGATTGTTAGGTAGGATTATTGAGGAACATTCTAGTGTGGTGGAGCTGTGAGAGTTAGCTAGGATAATTGAGAAAATCATTGTGTGGTGAAGCTGTGAGGGTTAGCTAGGATAATTGAGGAAATCATAGTGTGGTGGAGTTGTGAGAGTTAGCTAGGATTATTGAGGAAATCATTGTGTGGTGGAGCTGTGAGAGAGCTAGGATTATTGAGGAAATCATAGTGTGGTGGAGCTGTGAGGGTTAGCTAGGATAATTGAGGAACATTCTAGTGTGGTGGAGCTGTGAGAGTTAGCTAGGATTATTGAGGAAATCATTGTGTGGTGGGGCTGTGAGGGTTAGCTAGGATTATTGAGGAACATTCTAGTGTGGTGGAGCTGTGAGAGTTAGCTAGGATAATTGAGAAAATCATTGTGTGGTGAAGCTGTGAGGGTTAGCTAGGATAATTGAGGAAATCATAGTGTGGTGGAGTTGTGAGAGTTAGCTAGGATTATTGAGGAAATCATTGTGTGGTGGAGCTGTGAGAGTTAGCTAGGATTATTGAGGAAATCATAGTGTGGTGAAGCTGTGAGGGTTAGCTAGGATAATTGAGGAACATTCTAGTGTGGTGGAGCTGTGAGAGTTAGCTAGGATAATTGAGGAAATCATAGTGTGGTGGAGCTGTGAGGGTTAGCTAGGATTATTGAGGAACATTCTAGTGTGGTGGAGCTGTGAGAGTTAGTTAGGATTATTAAGGAAATAATTGTGTGGTGGGGCTGTGAGGGTTAGCTAGGATAATTGAGGAAATCATAGCATGGTGGAGCTGCGAGGGTTAGCTCAGATTATTGAGGAAAGCATAGTGTGATACAAATGTGATGGTTAAATAGAACCAGGTTAGTGTTCTGTTAATGTTCATATCAAGTTTTACAAGTATCAGAGTATTACATTCAAGTTTCGTATTGCCAGAAATTGTCATTGGAGTATCTCATTCAAGTTTTTTTTTTGCTGCTAGAAATTGTCACTATAGTGTCATATTCAAATTGCTAGAAATTGTCATTATAGTGTCATATTCAAATTGTTAGATATTGTCATTGTAGTGTTGTATTCAAATTGTTAGATATTGTCATTGTAGTGTCATATTCTAATTGTTAGATATTGTCATTGTAGTGTTGTATTCAAATTGTTAGATATTGTCATTGTAGTGTTGTATTCAAATTGTTAGATATTGTCATTGTAGTGTCATATTCTAATTGTTAGATATTGTCATTGTAGTGTCGTATTCAAATTGTTAGATATTGTCATTGTAGTGTTGTATTCAAATTGTTAGATATTGTCATTGTAGTGTTATATTCAAATTGTTAGATATTGTCATTGTAGTGTCGTATTCTAATTGTTAGATATTGTCATTGTAGTGTTATATTCAAATTGTTAGATATTGTCATTGTAGTGTCGTATTCAAATTGTTAGATATTGTCATTGTAGTGTCGTATTCAAATTGTTAGATATTGTCATTGTAGTGTCATATTCTAATTGTTAGATATTGTCATTGTAGTGTCATATTCAAATTGTTAGATATTGTCATTGTAGTGTCGCATTCAAATTGTTAGATATTGTCATTGTAGTGTCGTATTCAAATTGTTAGAAATGGTCATTGTAGTGTTATATTCAAATTGTTAGAAATTGTCATTGTAGTGTCATATTCAAATTGTTAGATATTGTCATTGTAGTGTCGCATTCAAATTGTTAGATATTGTCATTGTAGTGTCATATTCTAATTGTTAGATATTGTCATTGTAGTGTCATATTCAAATTGCTAGAAATTGTCATTGTAGTGTTGTATTCAAATTGTTAGATATTGTCATTGTAGTGTTATATTCAAATTGTTAGATATTGTCATTGTAGTGTCGTATTCAAATTGTTAGATATTGTCATTGTAGTGTTGTATTCAAATTGTTAGAAATGGTCATTGTAGTGTCATATTCAAATTGCTAGAAATTGTCATTGTAGTGTCGTATTTAAATTGTTAGATATTGTCATTGTAGTGTTATATTCAAATTGCTAGAAATTGTCATTGTAGTGTTGTATTCAAATTGCTAGAAATTGTCATTGTAGTGTCGTATTCAAATTGTTAGATATTGTCATTGTAGTGTTATATTCAAATTGCTAGAAATTGTCATTGAAGTGTCGTATTCAAATTGTTAGATATTGTCATTGTAGTGTTATATTCAAATTGTTAGATATTGTCATTGTAGTGTCGTATTCAAATTGTTAGATATTGTCATTGTAGTGTCATATTCAAATTGTTAGATATTGTCATTGTAGTGTTGTATTCAAATTGTTAGATTTTGTCATTGTAGTGTCATATTCAAATTGTTAGATATTGTCATTGTAGTGTCATATTCAAATTGTTAGATATTGTCATTGTAGTGTCATATTCTAATTGTTAGATATTGTCATTGTAGTGTTGTATTCAAATTGTTAGATATTGTCATTGTAGTGTCATATTCAAATTGTTAGATATTGTAATTGTAGTGTTGTATTCAAATTGTTAGATATTGTCATTGTAGTGTCGTATTCAAATTGTTAGATATTGTCATTGTAGTGTTGTATTCAAATTGTTAGATATTGTAATTTTTGGTAGCTGTTTCATGATGTGATAAGAGTATTGTATGTGAACAGTTGCTCTTGTGTTCATTTTTTTTTTTAACCCATATCATGTTGCTTTCTCAGTTTAATTTCACACATATCACTCAGTGAGGTATGAGATACAGCATTCATATCACACAATGAAGTATGAGATACAGTATTCTTATTGCACAATGAGGTATGAGATACAGTATTTGTATCACACAATAAGGTATGAGATATAGTTTTCATATCACACAATGAGGTATGAGATACAGTTGTCATATAACACAATGAGGTACAAGAGACAGTTTTCATATTGCACAATGAGGTGTGAGATACAGTATTCATATTGCACAGTGAAGTATGAGAGAGAGTTTTCATATTGCACAATAGGTATGAGGTACAGTTTTTATATTGCACATTGAGGTATGAGATACAGTATTTATATTGCAGAATGAGGTATGTGATACAGTATTCATATTGCACAATGAGCTGTGAGGTACTTTCATATTGCACAATGAGGTATAAGATACAGTATTTATATTGCCACAAAGAGGTATGAGATACAATATTCATATTGCCACAAAGAGGTATGAGATACAGTTTTCATATTGCACAATGAGGTATGAGATACAGTATTCATTATGAGATACAGTATTCATATTGCACAATGAGGTATGAGATAAAGTATTCATTATGAGATACAGTATTCATTATGAGATACAGTATTCATATTGCACAATGAGGTATGAGATACAGCATTCATATTGCACAGTGAGATATTAGATACAGTATTTATGTCACGCAGCAAGAAGTGAGATGCAGTATTCATATCACACGAAATAAAAGATACAGTATTTATATCAACCGATGAAATATGAGATACAGTTTTCATATCACACAATGAGTAATGAGATGCAGTATTCATATCACACAATGAGAGATGAGATACAGTATTCATATCACACAATGAGAGATGCACATTGTTTCATGCAGAGAGGTTATGCAATGTATTCATATCATGTGGTAAACCAAAAGAGAACTGTTTTCTGATCTGCTACTTGACTTCATGTTGACTAGAAGATACGCAATTTGTATCATGAACACATAAAGTCAATCACTGTTTATTTTGATATTTGAGATAAGAAGAAACTGCTGTCCACTCCATCATGTAATCCTGCCTTTAGCTCGTTAGTTTCTGATTTCTCATGATTGATCACTCCTGTTTTTGGCTCATTTATTTCTTACTTCTCACATTTGGCCACTCCTTCATGTGGTCCTATCTTCAGCTCATTTATTTTTTATTTCTCAAGTGTCCAGCCCATCATGTAGAGATAAAGTATTCTTTAACTTATTTATTTCTTATTTCTGACATACGTCAGCTACCATTACATGTTTTTATCCCAGACCAAATTGTTTTCTCTTTTTTTTTTTTTTTTCGTACGCCCGCTAATACTCGAGGCGAAATCTCAGGTTATTTTTAATGCCTAACCTGACATTGATTTTTACGTGAGTATCCTATTTTCTTGTACAGAGACAAGTGTCCCTCGCCATTCAGGCATATACTCGCCGTTTTCGGAGGTATTGTTTTCTCTAATCCAGTCAAGACTGCCAGAGTTTGTCATCTCACATCTACTTATTACATTCACTGAACTTTTGTCATCTCACATCTACTTATTACATTCACTGAACTTTTCTCATTAATCAAATATTTATGATATATCATTCAGTTAACATCATGACAGAACCTTGTGTTGTGGACCAACAGTGTATACTCTTGTTTTGTTGTAATATTTTGTTTTTTTGGTTATAAATTTATAGAATATCTTGAGAATTTTCCGGAAATGAAAGCTGTTTATAGATTTTTGCTCTTTCTTGAGATTAAGTTATTTTTGTAACATGAGACATTATGTACATTACCATTTTTTTATATTTTTTTTTCCCCATAGTCTTCCTCTTCTACCAAAAGGTGTAGACGTTTGTTTTGGCAGAGAGTACTATGTCTCTCTTGTCACGTAATCAGATTGTAAGGCAAATGGGCGATTGGCCTGTTGTGCTACATAAGTGTAACTAACATAAACATTTCTTTTTCTTTGAAGCTAACATCTGACATTGTCGTCAGCTAACATCTGACATTGTGGTCAGCTCACATCTGACATTGTCGTCAGCTAACTTCTGACATTGTCATCAGCTTACATCTGACATTGTGGTCAGCTCACATCTGACATTGTCATCAGCTCACATCTGGCATTGTCATCAGCTCACATCTGACATTGTCATCAGCTAACATCTGACATTGTCATCAGCTCACATCTGGCATTGTCATCAGCTCACATCTGACATTGTCATCAGCTAACATCTGACATTGTCATCAGCTAACATCTGGCATTGTCATCAGCTAACATCTGACATTGTCATCAGCTAACATCTGACATTGTCATCAGCTAACATCTGGCATTGTCATCAGCTCACATCTAATATTGTGGTCAGCTCACATCTAACATTGTGGTCAGCTCATTAAACAGTTTGATTGTGATTTAAAATCACACAAAATGTGTGAATCAGAGAGAACATGGTCAGCTGGAAGATCTCTGCACATTAATTTCACAGATAATCATAGCTTGAAGATTTCTATACATTTGTCTCGCAGATAAGCATTGCTGGAATTTTTAGTTCACTTGCTTCCTTTCATACCTCAAAATTCCCCCCATATGTCAGAAAGTCGACACAAAAGAGCCACCTCAATGTCGGATCAGACATCAGCTGAAGACAGGTGAACAGTAAAAGAAGTTTCAAGAAGTGCCTTTATTGGGTCTAATTAGATTCTGTGATTGCCAATTTATTATCATTGCCAGCTTGTCTATCTTAACTCTGGCCAATTATGAATTTAAGCATCACTTGGAGTTCTATATATTTGTTGTACTTTCTGGATATTCTGCTGTATTTTTGTGATATTTTTCTGTATGTTCTTGATTTTGCTGTATGTTCTTGGTTTTTGTTGTATATTCTTGGGCTTTGCTATATGATTTTTGTATTTGCTATAAAGTAAGTCCTGAATTCTCATTTATAGGGATACATTTTGTCTGAACATTTTGATACTCAAGGATCTATTATTTTTATATGAACATTTTAGTGTTCTTGGTTTTCTAACTCCAGAACATAATTAACAGAATGTGTTCAATATGTTTGAATGTGTTCAATGTGTTTGAATGTGTTTTATTTAAATTTCTTTGTGTGATTTTTTAAATCCTGTGGTTGTTTACTAAAAATGTTTACACAAGAATCTCATTTGACATCGATGTACTTACAGGGCTGATGTATTCACATGTTGAACAAAAGCTGTTATATGTCATGTGTTCTGTTTGTCTGTCATGCCCATATATTATGTTTGTCAGTTAGTACGTCATGCCCACATGTTCTGTTTGTGTGTTTGTTGGGCTGTTTTTAACGTGTTAATGTTTAACAAAACTGCTGACTTGTATAAACATTAATCTAGCTACAATGTTCCATTGTTAACACTCTAATGTCACTATAACCCAGTCTCTGTGCTTGTACTTAATAGAAATAATAAATACAAGTTTCTCACACAGATCTTGCTTTGTATATTCATCACCATAACCAAGAATATATATATATATATATACTACTCGTCAAAAGTCAAGGGCCACCCTATTATTTTCAATAGACTTTTATATAAGCGCATAGAATGATTAAATGAAGGAAGTTTTTAGTAAAAATGGGTGCAATATCTTCCTCTGACAGTCCTCTATGCATGTTAAGCATAAAAACAACTCACCGACAACCATGGTGATCACGTGCAATTTGGTTTGCTGACCATAAATTCACATTTTTAATGTTTTTTCAAACTTCCGTACAACCAAACAGGTGAAGTAATCGTGCTGATTGACATTCCACATGCAATGGCGACTTTTCGGGAACAGAGTTCATTCTTAATTTGTTTTACAATCAGCAGACTTAGGGTAGTTTCATCCCTTGCAAAAACCATGCCACCGAGAAGAAGTCTTGACACCTTACAAAGAATGAGGGTTATAGCGTGGGTTGAAAGTGGTTTATCTGTCCGTGAGGTTGCTAGACGGCTTGCAGTGTCACACTCTACTATCCAAAGAATTTTGGAGAGATTTCAAGCCACAGGAAGTGTGGAGGATCGCCACCGGCCAGATCGCCCTAGATGCACCAACAGACATGATGACCGGAACCCCTTGTTGTCAGCCCTGCGCCATCAAACAGTGACTTGTTCCACTCTAAGATGTTAGCTGAGACAAACAGTAAACGTCAATGTCAGTCAAAGCACCATTCGCAGACGTTTACATGAATTTGGACTGGCTGCTCAACGTCCTGCAGTCAGAATCCCTCTTACTCCTGCTCATCGCAGAGCCCGTGTTGCTTGGTGTCGCGAGCACATCCGATGGACAAAACAACAATGGAGTCAAGTTCTCTTCACTGATGAATCTCGCTTCACTGTGTCATTCAATGATGGCAGGATTCGAGTTTGGAGACGACCAGGATAGCGATTTACTGATGACACAATTCGAGAGGTGGATCGTTATGGTAGGGGTTCTGTCATTGTCTGGGGAGGCTTCTACAGACACTGCAGGACCCCACTTTACATCATCCAAGGCAACTTGACCGGCCCAAGATACCAGAACGAAATCTTGAGACCAATTGTTCAGCCTGCTCTGGAGTCCATAGGTGGTAATGCCATCCTCCAAGATGATAACGCTCGACCCCATCGAGCTCGTGTGGTGAATGAGTTTATTCAGCAACATGGGATCATCAGGATGGCGTGGCCAGCTCATTCACCTGACCTTTCTCCGATTGAGCACCTCTAGGATGTCCTTGGTCGAAGATTGTCAACAAATCATCCCCTGCCAATGGATGTTGCACAGCTGACTGCATTTCTGCTTCAGGAATGGCAAGCTGTTCCTCAGGATACTCTTCGGACCCTTGTGGACTCGATGCGTCTACGCTGTCTTGAATGCCTTGCTGCAAACGGTGGTCATACCCGATTTTGAAATGTCTATTTGTCCAATATCTATTGTGTGACTTTTGAAAAGGTGGGTGACACACTTCACAGCTTCATTGCGTTTGAATGTGTGTTTCCATTTCTTTACGTGACATGTCAATTTGGTATTCAATAAATGCCGTTTTGACTGATACCAATTACGTTTATATCAGATTTGTTTTATGGTTTCAACCAAGGTTTTTCTAAGTGGCCCTTGACTTTTGACGAGTAGTATATATTGGCCACCTTAACCAACCCAACTTCAAATGTTAACTAGCAGTTTCAAGTAACTGTGCATTTCTGTTTATTCTACGTATTACAAGTACAGATTTCAGTCAAGATATTGCTGTACTATAGACAAGATCAAGCGTTAATTTATTCTGTAACAGATAAGTTATTTTTATGTTCAGTGTGCCATAAAAAAAAATGTTCTGTTGCGGGATGTTTTTTTTTTTTTTTTTGTGGTAAGGTCAGTGTGCCAGAGATAAGTTATTCTTTTGTTTGTTCTACCAGAGATGTTTTTGTTTTCATGTCTGTGACCTCATGCAATCCACTTTTTTTTGGGGCATGTTATGAGAAGAGGAAAGCTTTAATATATCGTAACAACAGGTAAGACTGAAGGAAACAAAGATAGGGGAAGACAAAGAGAGCTAATACTGGACAGTTTAACATCGTGGCATGGAAAGAAGTCAACAGTAGAATTGATAAATTGTACTGGAGACAGGAAGTTGGGGAGAGACATGATCTCCTACGCACTTGGCACAGTACTTAAAGAAGAAGAAGGCCTCATGTTCTGATGTTTGTGGTATCTGTGGTACATTGTTATGATGTTTATTTTCTCTCTCAGAGCCAAGTAATCGAACTGTAGATATATGTTCTGTTTTGTTGTGTCCAAGATATGTGGTTCTTATGTTTGTTGTGTCAAAGATATGTGGTTCTTTTGTTTGTTCTGTCAGAGATATTGGTTCTTTTATTTGTACTGTCAGAGATATGTGGTTATGTTTGTTGTATCAGAGATATGTGGTTCTTATGTTTGTTATGCCAGAGATATGTGGTTCGTTCGTTTGTTCTGTCAGAAATATGTGGTTCTGATGTTTGTTGTTTCGGAGAAGTGTGGTCCTTATGTTTGTTGTGTCAGAGATATGTGGTTCTCATGTTTTTTCTGTCAGAAATATGTGGTTCTTATGTTTGTTGTGTCAGAGATACGTGATTCTTTTGTTTGTTCTGTCAGAAATATGTGGTTCTTATGTTTGTTGTGTCCACACTTGTTTTACCAGGGCCCGAAAGGGGAGCAAAGAATAGTAACACTGTTCCTGCCAGTTTTGTTGTAGAAAGCCACTAAGGAGGGTTGGGCATGGGGCTGGTTACCCCATCCTGTAACAAAATTCAAACCACAAAAAACTTCAACAAACATGGACAAGTCAGTTAAGGAAAATAAAACACAGCCATCCAAGACAGGGGAAGGTCCTCTCGCAGGGAGGCGTATGAGGCAACACAGAGAAAGCCGAAAGGAGTCTGTGTTACTGACTAACCTTCTTTCTTCTAGGAGAACTTCCAGATTTGGCACCTGGAATGTTCGGACATTAAACGAACAAGGGAAAGTGGTACAAGTAGCAGCAGAAATGGGGGAATATAAAATTGAGGTTCTGGGACTGTGTGAAACAAAGTGGAAGGGGGTAGACAAGAAGAAATTCATCACAGGTGAATTGGTGCTGTCCTCAGGACATGAAGACGAAAGTTCACACCACAGTGAAGGGGTAGCTCTTATGTTATCTAATGAAGCACAGAAAGCACTCATTGAATGGGAAGCCGTTGGACCCAGAATAATAACAGCTACCGTACTTTTAAAACAGCTAAAAAGAAAATAAATGTAAATGTCATCCAATGTTATGCACCAACTAATGACAAAGAAGAGTCTGTGAAAGAAGCAATTTATACTTACTACACTACAGGAAATTATGGAAAAAGTAAAAAGAAGAGACATCACAATTTTGATGGGTGACATGAATCCAAAGATAAGTACAGTCAACACCGGCTTTGAAGAAGTCATGGGAAAACATGGGCTAGGAATAATGAATGAAAATGGGGAACTATTCTCAAACTTCTGTGCTTCAAATCAACTGGCTATAGGAGGAAGCATGTTTCCACATAAGAGAATACACAAGGCAACATGGATATCACCAGACCATAGAACAGAAAATCAGATTGATCATATATGCATAAACAAGAAGTTTAGATCATCATTGCAGGATGTAAAGGTATATAGAGGAGCAGATGTGGCATCAGATCACCACCTTCTGTAGCCAAAGTAAAAATGAAACTCAAGAGATATGCAACAATGCAAAATTATAGACAACAATTTAATGTAGGACATCTAAGAAACAAATTTGCGGTCACAATATCCAACAAATTCCAAGTGCTTCAACAGCTGGAAGATGTAGTGAATACAGAAGACTATTGGCAGCAAATCAAAACTGTATGGAATGAGACATGTGAAGAAATACTGGGGAAAAGGGAACGACAACAAAAAGCATGGATAACAACAGAAACCATCAATAAGATAAAAGATACGCACAGCACAGAAAACCACTAATGGAATTCTTGAGAACCTAAAACTTGACATCACTGTCACTGGAAAATGTACTGAAAGTTGACCTACCCAGGGAGCTACACAACATAATACAATTTTATATTACCAAACCACGAACCAACATATAACAACTAGAACAAATTAGAATGACAAGGAAAAACAAATCAAAAAGTCCATTCAATATCAGTAGGAGAATTTAAAAAAAAAATAAAAAACAAACAAAAACCACTAATCGAAAGCCTAGCAGATATAAATATGTCAATAGCGAGAGAGAGCAATATGGTACCATGGAAGAAGATACAATACAAACAAGATAGACATTAAACATTGCCACAACAAACGGCAGATAAATTACAGTCTGAAAGAGCCAACACACAAGAAAAACAACAACGTAATTGTCACGAAGTGGATTTACGTTTATAGAGTTTGCCTGAGTGTAAGCAAGACCCTAGTATGAGAAAGTCTGAGAAGATAGAATTTAGATGAAAAGTGACTATGGACAGATGAGACTATTGCCTGGTTGAGAACCAGGATTGACTCTCCCTTGCCACTTGTGACTAAAATTTGCTATAACCTCACCCCCCCCCCCTCTAACTACCTTTAGACACAAGGAGATAAGGTGTAAATAACGACCACAGACACCACTATACAGACAACATATAGGTAAGTATAGTATAGAAGCTGATCCAGTATACAATATATATACTGTTCAAAAAAAGAAACGCAACTTTTTTGGTGTTACTTTTATAAAAGATATTCGCTGATTGGACATCAGTCAACCTATCAACTGTGTCCACCTGGTCATTAACTTCTCGTGGTTACCTGAATTGTACTCACCTCATGATTCGTGAGGTCATGATAGAGGTCAAGGTCAAAACAACATTTTTGACAATAACTCGTGACAGGTTCATGAGAATCCCGTGAAACTTACTGAACACAAAACTCTCTGACCATATTATTGAATGCCTATAAAAGAATGACGCTCCTCGAATAAATTCAGTTGAAAATTCAATGCGCAAGTATGGCTCATCTCACTACAGAACGACTCATCATCATTGGACGTTTACAGACTGGACAGTCACAAAGTGTAGTGGCCAGACAATTTAATGTGGTTAGAAGCACCATTAGTCGCCTTTGGAGGCGATTTCAAGAAACTGGCTCAGTGGCAGACCGCCCGTGCAGTGGAAGACCCAGAGTCACAACTCCTGCCGAAGACCGCTTTATACAGCTGCGTCACCTCAGGAATCGACTTGCATCTGCGTCCTCCACAGTCCAGTCAATGTTAGCAGCTCGTCGAATTTCAGATCAAACGGTCAGGAACCGGCTGCACGACTGGTCTTTGGGCTAGAAGACTCTACAGAGGTCCTGTTCTTACGGACCGGCATCGCCAGAACCGACTGCAGTGGGCGAATCAGCATCGTCAATGGACCGTTGGGATAATGGGAATGACTGGAGACGGGTTTGGTTTAGTGATGAATCATTTTTTGTGCTCCAGCGACACGATAGAGAAGAGTTTACCGCAGAGTCCATGAGCGCTACACCCGGAACAGCGTTGATGAGGCTCCTCCACATGGTGGAGGTGTACTGATGTGGGGGGGCGATCAACCTCATGGGAAGAAGTGACCTGGTGCAAATTGAAGGACGCCTGAATGCCCAACGATACGTCGCTGAAATTCTTCATCCTCACGTCCTTCCACTTCTGGCTGCACGAGGGTCGATTTTTCAGCAGGATAACGCTCGACCTCATGTGGCACAACTCACCACCCAGTTCCTTGCTGACAACAACGTCCAGACCATTCCGTGGCCAGCCATGTCATCAGACATGAACTCCATAGAACACTTATGGGATGAACTCGACAGACGACTCTGCCAGCGAGACGTGGCTCCAGCCAATCTCCGACAGTTGTCTCTTGCACTGCGGGAAGAGTGGGCAGCCATCCCACAACAACAGATCCAACGGCTAATCGAATCCATGTCAAGGAGAGGTCGTTCTTTGATAGAGGCCAGAGGAGGCCATATGTAGCAAAGTTAGATTTTGCTGGGGAGGTTATGATGGTATCCTAAAAGAATGAAATCCGTGTATGTATTTACCGTGTGAGGTCAAGCACATGTAGGCCCCTGACTCTATAAATGATGATGATGAATTATGTGCAGGGAACCTAACGCTACCTCCCTAGATCTCACACGGTCACTATGTTGGCTCTAGTGTATGGTGTATGATGTACCTAGTGTCTAGGGGAGAAATGAAATGATGGTACACAACACAAAAACACTTTAAGTTACTATGAGGAAGTGAATAAAACCTGTGGTTAAGTTTTTCTTTAAATTAATTTTTTTTTTACAATTTATTTTGCCTGTCCAGTCATATCGTTTGGACAGGTCTTTGAAAATGAGGACAAGATAGTTTACATAAAAGATTAACTAAAATTGTGTGGACAATCTGCCCAAATAACTACAATGTTATTATATGTATTTCCTATTTGAATGTTCACCGCTTAAATTTATTCTTCTAAGAGAGAGAGAGTCACTGTGTATGAGGGGCTGTAATGTCATCATACCCCACAAAAGTCCTGAGTATGACTTGAATTACCAAGGTTTATTTAAACCGAAACTGTCAGATGTACCCAGGTCCTTAACATATCACCTGGGGTTTCTTGTTGAAAGATATGATATTGTGTAGTTGCAGAAATATCGATATCACGTCACACACCCAAGCTCCTGCTGTTATCTCTTGACAGCATATGTAAAGTGTAGGAGACTTCTTGGCGTAATCGTCACTCCTCAGGTTTCCTGTCACCAGCTGGCAACAGGAAACGAAACCTCTGCAACAAAAGGACACCCTGGCCTTTTACATCTGATCATTTATTCTTTTATTTACTTTCATACGTGGGTATGGGGTCAGCCTCGCGTGCATTTCAGGTGCACTCATTCCCTAATTTCTCATGACTCCCACCTTGCTGTGACCACCCCTCAGGTCCCTATGGCAGATACGCCACTGTACGTTTACATAGTTTCCCTCAATATTATAATGTGGGGTAACCACATTTCCTTTTATATATTTTTCTCATCTTTTTCTTTTTAAATATAAATGCTTCAGGCATGTTGAACAGTGTTCATTGAACACAGAGGCTTACTAATATGCTCTAATACAATAATATTCAAACATAATCATGACAACATACATTAGTTAGATACATTTCACCGTGAGGACTCAACAATGTCTGCTCCCGGCACGTCCTTCACTTTTTCCCAATAGCAGTATCTAACTTTGGTAATGGGATTAAACATATTAAATTCATAAAGCCTCCTTACCACAAATCAAGAAATATAAACAAATGACGCTGACTTTGCAAAGAAATGGCCTCAGTTTCCTCTGCTCCGTCCAGACTGTGAAATACTCATATAGTTATTTAATTTACTTTTAAATTTATCACAGCTGTTCTCAGCGTATCTGAATAAAAATACAGTTCAACTGGCAATGAATAGTGAAAGCTTTTTGCTAATATTTAGTAGCACTGGCCAATCGAAAGCTTGCGACTACCAGAATTCAAATGCAGTTTTTGAAAAACCAAAATAATTCCAAACATACTCTGCGTCTGGTAGTCGATTGGCCAGTCCGCTTTAGTTATGCCAATGCAAAACGTTGTTAGTTTTTGGTAACAATTTTCCTATCGCTCCCCTCTCCTCCTATACTCTTGTTTCCCAAGCTAATTTGAATTTCCTCAATGTCTCTCTTCTAAGACGGTGTCCCCACTAACGTTAAGAAAAACAAAGCAGGAACAACAGTCTGTCTGGTCGTGCGTTCGTAGACAATTAGTATTTTCTCAACAATTTGGGTAATACTGGGACTATCATATTATTTAAAACACATTCTTGCTCAGTGAATTCTAAGCTATACTACCATATATTTTTTATGTTCAGTTTCATTATGGTTTTAGATTTTCAATTTTGTCACCGGTCATCGTCAAATAAATATTTTACACAAGACGGCCATCTTCCCCTCTCGCTAGCAGTAGCATGTATTTTTCAAATAACTAACTTGTTTTTGTGACGTCAGAAACATTACCGCGAGGAGGCAATAAAATTGTCTGCGTGTTTTGCCTCTCTTGGCTTTGTCGCCACGTGTATATATGCATGGCAGAATGTGTCAGGCGAAGCGGGGTTGTGCATGGCGGGTTAAGAATTGGCTTTAAATATTTGTATTGTATCGTGTAACACTACCAAAAAATGTAAGGATTACTACTAAATTTGCGTTAAAGTTGACAGAATACGTTAATTCAGATAGTTATTTTGCGGCACACTTCCTCAAAATCGTTAATTATAAGTCTTGGCTGCAAAATGTATGCAGCAGATCTGGTAAAATGTTGGTAGTATGTTTTCGAAACCGAAACTCAAACGCGTGTTACATTTTTACCGTGGAATCGTTCTATAGGCTTTAGCACTGCACAAAAGGCAGCGTTGCTGGCGTGTGAAATCATCACCGTCAGACACAATAGGGCTGGTTTTATATATTATCATTTTATGACTAAAATCTTACTGAAATGAGCGATTATTCTCGCAGATTTTACTACACCATACACCTTACTGAAACAGAGGCCTCAGTCGCAAAGAATAAAAGTCCAAACCAAATTTAATGAACATCATTTCATTGTTAAAGTCTGAAAGTTAGACACTAGGAAAACCAAATCACATGCACTCTTTCAATCACCCTGCTGGGGAAAAATCGAATGATTAGTGATTTAAACAAGATCTAATTGGTGGGGCATCAGTTTAGCCTCCACTCTCTACTACAAATAAGATTTCTACTGTCACGGTCCTGTTGACTCTGCCTAAACGAAAGTTTACACAGCTTCCAACTCGTTAGGCGATAAGCGCCGCTAACTACACACTGGACTGCTACACTAGTAGACTTTTATAACATCTAGTCTTCTTCTTCGATCCTTAACCACAGACCGTCAAAGCAGTCAGTGGCCATCACGCCTAGTGGCGTCTTGTAGGGCAACAACAAATTGATTCCACTTTGCACGGTCGGTGGCCATCCTTCGTACAGTGCCCTAACTCTGGTTCATTCTTTGCATCTCAGCCTCCACAGTCCTCCGCCAAGTTGTTTTTGGTCGGTCTCTCTTTCGCTTTCCTTCAGGGGTCCAAAGCATAGCTGTTCTTGTGATGGCATCTGGGTCTCTTCTGAGGACATGACCAACCCAGCTCCAGCGTCTGCCAGCTATGATGGTATTGTGGCCGTGTACATAGTTGTTCCTTTGGAAACAGGCTATACTCCAACAAGACGGAGGAAACACAGACTACCCCATAATTTTATATTTTATGAGAAACAGAATATAAAAAAATTATAGTGTCACATATTTAGGACAGAGTCGCTTCCACACGCCATTTCTAATAATTGGGTGATTTCCCCTGACCAATCGGATAGCTCAGATTTACCCCGGGGAATATAGAACAGGACGCCATCTGGAGTAGAATGAAGGAGCGAGACTCAAGAGGTCGTATCTGGTCCAGCTCTACATATTTCTTAGTTCGAGGAAGTCAACTTCAACATTTATTATAAAATGTGCATTTCAGGACATTGAGTGGTTTTATATTTCTTACTTGCGTAAGTAGTGACTATCATTCAATGTATATTTTGAATAGAGCTCCCAACCCTAGTCGCAGCAGAACTAGGTTCGAGGATTTGAGTCAATTTGAAAAAACTAGTCTTACACCTCAAACCGTGTAGAGCAGAAAATATCCTTGTGTTGGAAAGTATTTAGCTCAAGGAATACTTATGATGATAAAGAAAACAAGGACAAATCTGAAGAGATGGGTAAATGTAAGTCGAACCCAAAATAAAACGTTAAAATAAAACGGTGGAAAACTAAAGGAGGAACACGGTGGAAAACGAAAGGTAATATGGTGCCCGTGACCACTTCTCTTTAAAAAGCAAAAAACCCACCACTATAAGTCAAACAGAAAATAGCGAAGATGGACCAATAAATGAAAAATTACATAGCAGCAACTACAACAACAACTATTCAAACATGGAGAAGTGTTCGACAACCATACAGAACAGAAAGAAGAGAATAGCAATGAGAGACTTCGCTTCAGAATTAAAACATTGTAGAAGCTACGCAGTCGATTTCCCTTGCATAAGAATAGTAGACAAATTGGTTGCAAAAGTTTATAAGATTGAAATAAAAGAGATTGTTGAAATCAAGCTACAACCATTGAAAGTCAAAGAAGGGAGACCAAAATTGAACTTGAAACAACGAACTGCGCCTGCAGTCACTAGAAAAGAGCCTCAGACAGAAAATGTCGCAGTACAAACGGATGACAGGTTTAAGAAAAGTCTAATTCCAGTCAGGATAAAATCAAGACAAGTTACAGAGGACTTACTTGATTTGTGCAGTGTTGAAATGGTCGATAATACAGAAAAGATGACATCTGCAGAAGAAGATAAACTAGAATGCACGGAGAGGTACGAAATGATGGAGAAGTACAGAAAAGAAGTGGAAGAAAGATTTAGAGAGAGAGATAGAAGATGGCAGCAAGCAAATCAGATAGAGAAACAACACCAAACAAAAGCTCACGTAAAACAAATCAAAATTGATAATCACCGACCCATTCCGCCTCTGACAACAAATACAAGACCAGTCAGAAAGGCCACCCTAAATTACAATCTATCCAGCACAGATTCGTCTGACATATCAGAGTCAGAGACGACAGACTCTGAATTTTACCAAGACGACCACATACCCAGACCACCCACAGATGAAATACATCGAGCAAGACAACAACGAGACTCGTCCGAAAGCGAAGAAGATATCCCACCACTTGAATTACGTAATAGACTACAAGACAGAGACCTGCGCATTAGAAATGAAGAAATCATGCCACAGACGTCACACGATGACAACAACCAAGCACCTTATATCCACACTCAAACTTACTCCTGCAGTGATAAATCGTCAGCTGATACCTATCACACCCCCAGTTCAGGCAGTTCTAGTTTTAATACTAGTGAAAACCAAACACTGCTATCCCACAAGAACAAGATTGCTCGTTCAGAACAATCAGATCCTGAAGAAACTATACCCAAGCAGATTGTTGAACCATATACCAGCAATCTTTATGGAGACGAAACAGAACAAGACATGAGAGAAGACAGTGTCAACCCCAGCACAGCTTTGTCAGACCCCAACGAACATAATGACAGAAAAATGGTAGAATTATATGAACAAGAAACAGACATTGATACAGCTAGTTCTATTGAAACCAGTGATGCGGATAGTACATTATTTGTACCAGTCAGCTCCAGGGTCAAACGCGCCTATACAGCAGGGTCAGATGACTCACCTCCTGTCGTTAAATGCATGAAATTGCCACAAAATGAAATCAGACGAAAAATATTGAAGAAACGCTATCGTGTTCCAAAGCCCAGCCGAGAAGTGTTAGCCTCAGCTCTACTAGTCAAAAACAACAGTGTGCAAATTACTGCGCCCACTGTAAAAGACGTTAATGTTCCACAGGCCCAAGTCAGAAGAAAAATCAAGGCGAAACATATACCTGCCTCAAAACTAACAGATGTTCCAGCCATACAAACCCCTACCACAGTGAAACCATCACCGCAATCAAAAGATGTTAAGCCATCACCGCATTCGCCAATGTCCTCAGAGCCCCAACAATCAGCAAATGCAGTGTCACCCACAGTTACTCAGTATGATGCTCGCCTAACCAGTAGTGACATTGCAAAGTTAGAGATGGCGGCACAACTAAAGGACTTATTACTGAAGCTTTGCTGAGACACGCCCCTCGAGTCTTCAATAAACATGCCATCCCATGTACGGTCACCGCGAATGTGCACTTACGTTTAACAATGTACTAACTCTCCCCATGTACTCTATTTTCAGTTTTTGACAGTTCAAATGACTTGCTTCCAGACTAAGATGTCAAAGCCCCACGGAGAAACTTTTTTCCAGCCTTAAAATACTGATGCATCGAGACCAGCCCACGGAGGATTTTCTTTAGATAGTAATGGTTGTGAAATAAAAATAACAAAACAATTGATAACACACGGTGTTACGAGTTTACAGACACCCTCATTTAGTTACAGACATTTTCTTAATATTTAGAATGTTACACAACCGTACCTATAACACATGTGTCATACTATTCTGTTGTAACATTCATCTCCACTTTTGTAACTGATCATATTCCACGCTCCATTCACCAGCATTTTCATGCAGACACTTTACACCAGTATTTTTTCTTACCCCATACTAATATTTCTTTGATCTATAATACGCTAAACTCCTTTATATCTATCACCTTGATCAATCATACTGTTCCTAATATGACATCTCTTAACAGCACATAATTCATACCCAAAACTAGTATTGCATGTTTTGCTATTTTTCTCCACAGGATTATTTATTTTCAAATGTACATTATTATTTTAGACCCAGATGTATATTAGTACTGTCAAGAATTTTAAACATTCTCCTAAAGAGATTCCATATCCCAACCTTGACTCTCTATAATACGATTTCCTTCACCCCACTGTTACAACATCTTTAACTTACTATTTTTCCTTTCCACTATATTGAGACGACATTCTAGACTTGTGATTTTTTTTCAATCCCAATCATATTCATTCCTTGGAATTACAATCATGTTGTAATCAGGAGATCCTTGATGTACCCTTTCCTCGCCACTTATTGACAACAGATACTGCTACAACATTCATTCTATTCTAACCTAAACTATTACTTGCAGCCCTATTGGTTAGGATTTACTATTAGAAATGTTGATAGTATATCTAGTGTTTAGTGAATTGATTTTTATCATTCTTTAGTACTTGTGATACAAACATAAAAAAAAAGAAATGAAAAAGAAAAAATGAAAAAGAGACAAAAGACATAACAGAAAAATGAGAAGAGAAAAAACAATTGAAATTTTTTTTATATAAAATGTATTATGTGTATATGCCACCCTCACACATTTTGATGATGATAAGCCAATATTGTAAAACATTGACTGCCCTGAGGTTAGCAGCTGAAGAAGAAAAAGAGAAAATAAATCACCCTATACCAGTCATACCCCCACCAGCATGATCTCTGATACTCCAACAATATTTTGTTAATACTGCATATCACAAGTACCCCAATGACATTTGCGCATGCTGATTTTCTGCAAATGAAGAATCCCTTGAGAGCATTAGTATATGCTAACCCCAGATTGAACAAATTGCACCTATTTGTTGATGATGCCTTTGCCCATGTTAAAGAAATAGCATTTGCACATGCTGACCTAGCAAATGAAATACCCCTTTACAGCATTTGTATATGCTGAACCCACATTGAATACCCCATTACCACATGATAACCATTAATGACACATGAGATGAAGAAGCAACAGGTTATGTATGATGAAGATGACATTTTATATTAAGGTGAAACTTTATGTTGTCACAGCTGAGATTTTGTTGTAATGTTTATGCACAAAATCCCCCACATTAACATTGGAGGAGGAATAATCTTAGTCTTTCGTGGTTACGAGATAAGACAAGGATATAATGGAATATTTTATGAATACCATGGACATGGAACAAATCAGAGCAGATGATTGTTACACATATGAGGACTATATTTGAAGTCATTATTGAAGGATTATCAGTAGACAAGGACCAATAGATTATGATAATCCTATGGAACCACAGGTACTAAGGACACAAAATGGAGATTAAATAATGGAGGAAAAAAAATAATGACTGAATAATTGCTATGCCCAGAGGTAAAGGAAATAGAGATACATCCGCATTTTTGGAGAAGATATCTCTTTGATTTTTGCACATTGCCTTTGTAATATGAACATTGTTGTATAACAAATGACTATTCCTTATCACGAATTACAGAATGTTGTAAGATAGTTGGAATAAATTGACAATTTAAAATACTCATAACATACCCAGAATTACAGGAGAGAAAATAAATACATGATTGATGAAAGTGGACACACTGAGATTTGCTCACCCCGAGGATATTGGATAAGAAAATAACGTTATCCCAAGGACAGACATGTCACAGATATATCATGGAGATATTATGACATAAAAAAAAGAATACCTAGATTGGAAATGCAGCAAACTTTGTCAAGGACACCAGGAAATAGACCCCGCTCCACACTTAAGATAACTGACGGATGAGATTTTTGAATTATAAGTACCATAAGTCACCCATCTGGCTGTAATCAGCGGATGTTACAGGCACCACATAACTCTGACTAACCCTCGACCAGCGAAGGCAGAGTTGGTGTCGAAATTTTGCACATATGTAAAAAGACATGTTTTTGTTCATGTTTTGGTAAAGTCTAGACATTTATGTTAATGGTTCTATAAATGATTAGTTGATATATTGATGATAAATATTCGCAGATATAGTACATGGACAATTAATAAGGATGTATTTCCAATACAGAATAAGAGGAATAGGAAGGATCCACATTTTAAATATTGGAGCACCATGAGCGATGAATTGGACTTATAAAGAAAATGGAAATGGTACACTGTATGCAAGGATAACCAGAATAAAATATGGATAAATAAGAGTCAGAGTACCAGGAACTTTGTTTTATAAGGATATTGTAGATTCCTCACGATCAATTGAATATTTTTTCTTCCCTTCTATGTCACAATTTTTGAGTGATGACCCCAACATTTTTTTCATCTCATATTGTCAAACAGTTCTTACATCTCAGTTGATAGTTCCATAAATAATTGTTTGATGTGTTTTGCATAAAGGTATTGCTAGATAAGGTACATAGGGAGTTACTAAGGATGAATTCTCAAGATAACAGGAGGACTAGAATGGATACAATGATATTGGAACACCATAAATGATACATTGGTGTTATGAAAAAAAAAAAAAAAAAAAAGAGGAGACAAATATAAATTGTATACAAGGATGCCTCGAGAGTGACAACATGGATACATATTGTCAAGAGTATAAGCAGTTGTCTTAACAGAGAAAATAAAGTAATACGGAACCCAATGTAGAAAATTCATGATGATTTGGAAACTATATTTTCCTTTTCCCTTATATTTCATAATATGATAGTAACACATTCGTCTGTTGGTTGCTGAATAATTTGATGTTTGAAAATTGATGTATGGTAAGTCAAAGAAGATCTTTGAAGAATAAATATATATATAAAATAATATTTCTAGGGAAGAGTTCACAAAAAAAAATACTGTATTGACAGAAAAGAAGGAATGATTAGAAATAACTGACTAATGGACAGGATCACCACCAGAGACGCATCACGGATATTGGGAGACAAACATCACAGATTTTGAAAAAAAACAAAAAAATGTAAAAAAGAACATTTTGTACAGTGACGGACTTAGACGAATTTAATACACTTACCATTTGGAAAATGTCATTCAGATAAATAAATAAGGATAAGCCATGAGGTTTTAATGCTTTATGTGAAAAATGATTACTTATAAAAATGAGGCTGGTTGTATTCTATCGTCTGATAAAAATGCATATTATGTCTAGAGATGTTTTCTACATGTAATAATGAGCAAGTGGCTCATTCACTAGAAAAAAAAAGATGATGATGAGTACCCATGAAAACATTGGCTATTCTATGAAAGTGGAATTGCCATTACCAATAGAATTGAGATCCTGGACATTTCTTGGAATATTGCAGAGTACTTGGAAAATAGAATAAATAAGTACGCCAGGAAAAAAAAAAGATTTTTAAGTACTTGCAGGCTTTTAATATGGAGCAAATAACAGGAAAAGAAAAGAGATAACACCCCCACCATTATCTAGGAGAATGTAATCAACTATATTTTTGATTGATATGTAATAGATTATGATAATTCATCCAAGTTCTGCAAATAAGCCTTAGTTTTATTGTTCATTCCCCAGTGTTGCCACTCGTCACATTTTTTTTAGTGATGACCTTATATTGTTTTTAGCAGATTTTGTTGGGCAGTGTTTGCCAATTTGTAAATTTATGGTGAAAAATATTATGATTGATGTGGATGAATAAGTTACACTTTTTTTGAAGTTGAATGTCCACTACTAGTTTTTTTACATAGCAAAGAACGACCTCATGATTATGAAATAGGGACCCAGTATAGGAATTAAATTAAATCTTTTTTGGAAATCATTTTGGGACTTAGAACGAATATTCTTTCGATCACTTTAAATTTTTCTCTTAGAAATTTCTGGAGGGGATGAATTTTTGTTATTGATAGTAATCAAATGTCTCCTACGGGATTACATCTGGCGGAGCCCCGGGTTCCTATATGTGGCCGTCAACATAGTCCTATTGCAAACTGGCTTATACTCCAACAAGACTAGGAAACACAGTCTACCCCATAAGTTTATACTTTTTATGAGAAACAGGCTAAAAAAATTATAGGTGTCACATATTTATGGGACAGAGTCGCTTCCACACTAATAATTGGGTGATTTCCCCTGACCAGATCCGGATAGCTCAATTTACCCCGGGGAATATAGAACAGGACGCCAATCTGGAGTAGAATGAAAGGAGCGAGACTCAATGAGGTCGTATCTGGTCCAGCTGCTAAGCATATTTCTTAGTTTGAGGAAGGTCCACACTTCAACATCTATTATAAATGTGCATTTCAGGACAATTGGAGTTGGTTTATATTTCTTACTTGCATCATGTAGTGACTATCATTCAATGTATATTTTGAATAGAGCTCCCAACCCTCTCGCACAAACTAGGTTCGAGGATTTGAGGTCAATTGTAGAAAAAAAACTAGTCTTAACACCTCAAACCGTGTTAGAGCAAAAAATATCCTTGTCTGTCATGGAAAGTATTTAAGCTCAAGGAATCTTGCGTATGATGATAAAAAAGCTTACAAGGACAAATCTGAAGAGATGGGTAAATGTCGTCGAACCGAAGATAAGAACGGTAACTTAAAGAAGGAACACGGTGGAATGAGAAAAGTTCGCCATATCCAATCTGAGTAGGCCTCATGAATCACAAAGATGCAAAAAGGGGATTTTGCTCGATGAAAGCATCTGATGAGGCTGTTAAAACATTAAATTATGCTTATTATTATAAAAATGTTCTTGAATTCCAGACTTTGTTGGAAATTTAAGTTTCATGCTGAAAGATATTAAAAGTTTTGCATGAAATCGAACGCTGTTGAAAAGGTGAATTACTACAGTTTTGAGATTAAGCTAAGAAATCTATCCATTTCAATTAAATTCGCTACATCAACACCTAAGAGAAGAAAATCGAACCTGGTAACACAAATTTAGGAGAGAAATCTAGATCTCTGGTGATTAGGCCAGTTAAACATCTGCTCTCTGTAAAGTAAACTGAAATTACTGCATATACCGGCACTGCCACATGATGGTAATATGGTGCCGTTCCAGTCCTAAGGAACTCCTGCCCTGGCCACAGTATGCATGTCCTCTTGCTTGCTACGAGTAAGCAGATCTTGGTTGGTGATGGTATTCGGCCAAAAGATTCGGTGAATTTTTCTTAGGCATGTTGTGTGAAAAGAGGACAATTTTGACATTTCCTTCTCTGTGACTCTCCAGCATTCCGCACCATAGGTAAATCTTAATTTTGTGCTTGTGCTGTATTGGGAGGACTTCCAGATGTTATTTAGGCTAAAGAAGGCTGTTCTTGCCTTATTCATTCTGATGTTGATGTCTTTGCCTGCCCCACCGTCTGGTGTTACTATGCTTCCTAGGTATGTGAAGGTATCTGTCTGTATAAACATAAATAACACATAAGGAAGGGAAACCCGAGGCCTGTAAACAGTAAATTAATATTAGACAAACATAAAGGTATGTTTTCAGGCACTCGTAAGAAATAAAGAAGTAGAACACTTGGACAACAGAAAAACAACAGACGTGAGTGGCTTACCCAGGGTTCGAACCCCGTACCTTCCGTACGACAACTCCGCCTAGCTATCAAGCGAATCACACTGACCCCACGGCCAGCTAGGCATCCCCAAAAAAAGATGCTTTGCTGGCTATTTATCAGTACGAAACGCACAAGATAACACCGGAAGTATACAGTGGGCAACTCAGCCCTTAAATGACGCAATCACTTCTGTTGTTCTCCTATTAACAGTATGTGTCAGTCCAAACAAGACAAAGACCTTGATACTGGGTCCAGTAAATAGTAGAAGACTTAAGGACATTAGTATAGAACAGTGGGTAGGTTTCTGGTATTGTACGAACATAAATAACACATAAGGAAGGGAAACCCGAGGCCTGTAAACAGTAAATTAATATTAGACAAACATAAAGGTATGTTTCAGGCACTCGTAAGAAATAAAGAAGTAGAACACTTGGACAACAGAAAAACAACAGACGTGAGTGGCTTACCCAGGGTTCGAACCCCGTACCTTCCGTACGACAACTCCGCCTAGCTATCAAGCGAATCACACTGACCCCACGGCCAGCTAGGCATCCCCAAAAAAAGATGCCTTTGCTGGGGGCTATTTATCTACGAAACTACAAGATCACCGGAAGTATACAGTGGGCAACTCAGCCCTTAAATGACGTCAAAACCTCACTTCTGTTGTTTCCCCTATAACAGGTGTTTGTCTTGTTTGGACTGACACATACTGTTAATAGGAGAACAACAGAAGTGATTGCGTCATTTAAGGGCTGAGTTGCCCACTGTATACTTCCGGTGTTATCTTGTGTGTTTCGTACTGATAAATAGCCAGCAAAGCATCTTTTTTTGGGGGATGCCTAGCTGGCCGTGGGGTCAGTGTGATTCGCTTGATAGCTAGGCGGAGTTGTCGTACGGAAGGTACGGGGTTCGAACCCTGGGTAAGCCACTCACGTCTGTTGTTTTTCTGTTGTCCAAGTGTTCTACTTCTTTATTTCTTACGAGTGCCTGAAACATACCTTTATGTTTGTCTAATATTAATTTACTGTTTACAGGCCTCGGGTTTCCCTTCCTTATGTGTTATTTATGTTTATACAATACCAGAAACCTACCCTCTGTTCTATACTAATGTCCTTAAGTCTTCTACTATTTACTGGACCCAGTATCAAGGTCTTTGTCTTGTTTGGACTGACACATACTGTTAATAGGAGAACAACAGAAGTGATTGCGTCATTTAAGGGCTGAGTTGCCCACTGTATACTTCCGGTGTTATCTTGTGTGTTTCGTACTGATAAATAGCCAGCAAAGCATCTTTTTTTGGATGCCTAGCTGGCCGTGGGGTCAGTGTGATTCGCTTGATAGCTAGGCGGAGTTGTCGTACGGAAGGTACGGGGTTCGAACCCTGGGTAAGCCACTCACGTCTGTTGTTTTTCTGTTGTCCAAGTGTTCTACTTCTGCATTTCTTACGAGTGCCTGAAAACATACCTTTAGTTTTGTCTAATATTAATTTACTGTTTACAGGCCTCGGGTTTCCCTTCCTTATGTGTTATTTATGTTTATACAATACCAGAAACCTACCCTCTGTTCTATACTAATGTCCTTAAGTCTTCTACTATTTACTGGACCCAGTATCAAGGTCTTTGTCTTGTTTGGACTGACACATACTGTTAATAGGAGAACAACAGAAGTGATTGCGTCATTTAAGGGCTGAGTTGCCCACTGTATACTTCCGGTGTTATCTTGTGCGTTTCGTACTGATAAATAGCCAGCAAAGCATCTTTTTTGGGGATGCCTAGCTGGCCGTGGGGTCAGTGTGATTCGCTTGATAGCTAGGCGGAGTTGTCGTACGGAAGGTACGGGGTTCGAACCCTGGGTAAGCCACTCACGTCTGTTGTTTTTCTGTTGTCCAAGTGTTCTACTTCTTTATTTCTTACGAGTGCCTGAAAACATACCTTTATGTTTGTCTAATATTAATTTGTAATGTAATGTAAAAGTATTATTAGTCTAGTGAACGCTGTGACGTTTCAGCGTTAGATGTCACGCACGGTGACCAAGAGACGGGACCCTTTTCGAAGCGCAGCATCTACGCATCTAGTCGAACGTCAGATTTGCATTGCGTCAGTCTGTGTTGCAACGTGATTATGCAAATCATGCCAGACTTTTTGTAATAATAAACAGTTTGGCAAAACATGTAAACAAGAAAAATTTTTCCTTCTTCTTTCGTCCCCGCGATGGCCAACCATTGTTACTGGAGGAGGTTGTTCCCAGTTGATGCGAAGAGTTTGCTTGTTGATACAAGGGGGTCCTTAATGATTATGGTTTCAGACTGTTTATACTGGCTCTTCTATTTACGTTTACTTCCATTTATCCCTTGTCTTTCTCAGTCAGTTAGAGTATCGTGCTAGTGATGTTAAATTACGCGAAGGTGGGATAGAATATTTGTTGACTTCATAATATCATCAAATTCCAACGTTAGAGACTTGATAAGTCATTCCTAGAGTCCACATGTATTTATTATATCACTTCCATACGAACAGTTCATACATGGTCATTATGAAGAATTATACATAATAAGTTGCAGTTCATATTTCATATATTATTCCTTTACAAATCAGTCCTTTGTCTCGTAGCTTGAAAACATAATAGTCAGAACAACATAACTGTATGCACGCGTGGTTGGTAATTCCAACGACCGGCAGTGAGATTATGCGTCTGGCATTAGTATCACTAAAAAAGGACTGTTAATTCGTCTTGACAAGGTTTTGTCAATTACTAACCTGTGATTTCATCTTTCTTCATCATCACATTGGACTGACCCATGTCCATTATTTAATATAATATAATTGTGCGGCAATACAAGCCCGGCAATATAACATTCCAAGGACACGTCTTCTCGGTTCGACGGTCGTCTAGAAAAGGGTCCCGTCTCTTGGTCACCGTGCGTGACTACTATCGTCACAGCGTTCACTAGACTAATAATACTTTTACATTACATTACACGTTGTAACCCTTAAAATCGCATGCTGCTAACCTCTAGCAGACCATGCCAATTAATCTACCGTAACACAGTTGCTGATTCCTTACTGATATGGGCTCAGGGTTGTTCACATTGAGCGTCATGACCTCAGACTTCTTTAAATTGATGTTCAAGCCCACCTGCTGGCTAAATTTATTAAGTCTATCCGTTTTTTCCTGGATGTGTTGATGTGAATGTGCCAGCAGTGCAATGTCATCTGCATATTCCAGATCTTCCAATGTAGAAAATGTAGTCCATCTTATTCCTCTTGGACTGCCCTCTGTTGTCTGGCGCATCACCCAGTCTATGACTGTTAAAAATAGAGTGGTTGATAAGGGGCATCCCTGTCGTACTCATGTCTTCACCTCGAAGGTTAGGTTGCTCTGCCCAACACTACACGTAAAGTTGGCATAGGGGCTTTTTATGATTGACACTATGCAGCTTGGAATTCCATAAGCCCTCAGTATTTTCCATAAACTGTCCCTATGTATGCTGTCAAAAGCCTTTTCAAAATCAACAAAATTTATGTAAAGCTGTCTTTGATAACATCTAGTACTCAAAGGCTATCCTCTGAGGATATATCATCAGACCCTACTGGTCTTGGCTATCTCCTCTCTCTCTCTCTCTCTCTTTCTCTCTCTCTCTCTCTCTCTGCTTCAGTGTCTCTCTGACCCTCTCGACATCTGCTGAGGTGGCGTCTCCGTTTACGCCTTCTCTCGTTGACTTTATTATCAGAACCTTCTATGATCACCCTGTCTCCCGGTTTCTGACAACTACACTGACGACTGGATTATCAAGCATGAGGTACTTGAATCAAACTGTAGAAGCTTCGCAGGGGCTGGACAACTTCTTAAATTGGCCCCGTTACCCCTCTTCGGGTTTAGAGTAACGACTTTATTGTGGTCGTGAAGAAATGAAATTACAACAACGCTGGCACGTGCCAATTTGCGTGTGTAACAACAACGAGCTCAGAGCTCAGGATTTTGTTATGATAGATAACCCCGTTCCCGCTGAAGCATGGGGCTTCACTGCAAGAGACCGTAGGTTATTTCAACCTTGCCGTTGGTAATTTGTATGTGCCAAACTACACTCTGTTACTGTTACTGTACCGTGACCCGCTGTGGACACAAAGATACAACTTATGTACACCAGCTTCAACATAACTTATCACTAACACATATCTCCCATGAATAAATACAACTCCCCTCACTCAATACATCACCCCTTCACCCGCTATGCACAACGATACATAAAATATTTGTATCCACGTGTCACTCTCTCTCTCACCCTTCCCTTCAACTTAAAATCTTTCTGGTACGCAGCCAAACCCCAGACTTCTTCTTCCTCGTTCGTCCTGAAAAGGACGGTGGTTGCGTTGTGTCTGTTTATGCCTAAGCTGTGATATCTGCACCTTTTGGTCGACACATCCGACTTCTGCACGGCATTTTTTGGGACCGGGTTTGCCTTCCCTCTTCGATCCGTGCTCGCTCAGCCAGACTGCACTGCTGCAGACTGTTTCCAGGACCACCACGTGGAGGTGGAGCATGGTCTTGACCAGCTCTAGTTCGCTGGTCCTGACGCAGGCAGTCAAGCTATGAGTCGCTGACTGCGGTCTCTATTGCTGCGTCTTCTGGTCCCAAACCCCAGACACTGTCTGTCTTTTCTTTTGTTACGTTAATCTCACCACGTGTCCCAACATTCAAACCTGGGAAATCCCTTTTCGAAATACCTGGCCTACTTTTAGACATTGTCTCGTGGGGTTTTCTCGCTTAACCCAAATTTAAATGAAACCTTTCGCTAGGCATAATATACTCCTCTAAGCAATGATATTCACTTATAAAGTACATCTGTACCCTCCGAATGCGTTACCCACATTTAAGGCATAATAAAATCCCGTACACACAATAAATTGCCCATAGTATTACACTTCGGGCTGATCACCCGTTTGCCAGTCACTTCGATTACGGAAACAACGGCAAATGGATTGATTTGCCATTGCCCTAAAGACGCCACTAGGCGTGATGGGAAATAATGGCAAAGAAAACCTATCTGCTGTTGCCCTAAGACGCCATTAGGCGTAATGGCTACTGACTGCTTTGACGGTCGGTGGCTAAGGACGGAAGAAGAAGAAGTATTACACTTGTAAGTATACAAAATTAAATGGTGGTTTTCACAACACTCTACATACTACCAAGCGCACTGCCAAAATCCTAGAAAGAATTATGCACACTTTACATTTACATAATGATAATAGTCCCATACCAAATACTTCCACTGTTATATTCTACCGTGAGTTTTTATGCTGTTGACGATTACTTTGAAAGTTACTGATAAATTATTAAATATTATAACTGATGACTGGTCTTAGAGATTGAATAAATGGTGATGGGTGTTTCTCTAATGGTCAAACTGTTCAGTGCGCCCACACAGAGCAGAACAGTAATTCTGATATCACGCGAATGTCAAAATATCAAATTCTGTAAGACTAACATACCACTGCTACACACGAGATACTGTTAGTGAATTCAATCTGTTTGTTGACATAGATTTCCGGCACCCAGGCTATTTATGGTCATGCGTTACTACCGTCACGCCTACTGTTCTCCTACCGTGTTAAATGTTGTAGTGAGTGTGCGTGGGTACATTCACACGCCACAGATACGCACGTACAAGTCGTGGAACTGCAGGTGACATATAACATAGTTTATTGTCACAATACGTTCATATGAAATACACAGTCAAACATAACTCACAACAGGAAAGTACTATAGTCACATCTCCACTTCTCATAATCATTAGCGCTCTACAACATCAACACTAGATCCTCTCAGCAACGGTCGGCATCACCGTGCTAATGTAATAAATAATGGCCTCCTTAAATATGCTTCATCAAAGACGCTCTCAACATTGGCGCTCCAATATAACTATGGATCCTAACGATGTTTCTAACATCAGCATTATAATAAATAGACAATGGATCCTTTTCCCAGCAAACGGTCATCCTCGCCGTGCTGACAATAATAAATGGCCTCAAACGATGCTTCTAACATCAGCATTATGATAAATAGACAATGGATCCTTTTCCCAGCAAACGGTCATCCTCGCCGTGCTGACAATAATAAATGGCCTCAAACGATGCTTCTAACATCAGCATTATGATAAATAGACAATGGATCCTTTTCCCAGCAAACGGTCATCCTCGCCGTGCTGACAATAATAAATGGCCTCAAACGATGCTTCTAACATCAGCATTATGATAAATAGACAATGGATCCTTTTCCCAGCAAACGGTCATCCTCGCCGTGCTGTCAATAATAAATGGTGAATACTCGCGGCAATTTCTCGCAAGACTGCACTCCCTGGCAGTCTGCAGTAATCTCGCCTTCACTCATCTTGACATTTATATAGTCAAACATAAGTCCTGGATCCTTACCTCTTCAAAAATACTCACAAACACGATTCTCCAATAAACTCAGGAATTATAGGCCTACACAAATAATGGCCTCTATAACTTTTGCACTGCGCAGGCATACTCAAAACACACACTGTAGGACCGACCTCTCCCGTCGGTACCCAAAAACAGACTGCTATTAGTTCACACACTAGACCCGCCAAAAAAGACACGAGACTCGGTTGTTTAAAAAACACAACTCAGTCTCGATAATTGCATGGGCTAGTCACACGAGCTTACTCACAGCTCAAGACAGTTCAGAGAAAAAAACATCTCCGCGATTTGAACTGCCCAGTGTTCGCCCCGCTTACCGACTTAGAAACTTCTCGATCATACGAGGGAATTCCCCTAATACAATTTTAACTTAACATCAGCTTAATCAAGCAACGTAACCCGCAATCGAATCTATTCGCTTAACATTTTCAAGATCTCCTCCCTTTGATAATATTTACTCTGTATCACATAACTTCTACAAGGATAGTAATGGATGGCACTACGTTTATACTATCAGTTAACCTCCCGAAGAAAACTTAACTGAATCCGGCTATGACTCTATAATTTAAAAAAACCCACTAATATTACGGCTCAAATAAAAATATTCACATACCAATTCATTGCGTTTCTTCCGCATGGAGCAGACAATGAATGCTGGATTCACGGTAGTAAATTTCATCAGGCATAGGTGTCTGTTACAAGACCGCTCGGGGTTATATACAAGAAAATCCCCGCGGACTTCTGCCTACGTCATTACTACAGCTTTCAACTAAACCAAAGGAATTACTTAAAAAAATTAATAACGGGGTCTACACCAATAGATTTGAAAAGCCCGTCGACCTGTTCATCCCGACCGCGTGCGTTTCCCACTAGCATCATATTGCGTGAGCCAAACAACGGAAACGTTCCGTCCCGCCCAATCTAATCCTCACGCGCTGTTAAACAAAGACATGACCGCGATATATATTTAACAAAGAAACTGGGACTATGTGATCGCGATAAATTTTAAAGAAAAGAAACTGGTGCGAGTATAAACAAAACCTACAGTCATCCCTCTTATTTTTTTTTTTTTTTTTTTCGTACGCCCGCTAATACTCGAGGCGAAATCTCAGGTAATAATGTTAGAAAGACCTGTCATTGAAACGTGGGTATCCCTTTTCTTGAACAAACAGGTTTCAGTACTTCATTCAGGCAGTATACTCGCCGACTTCGGAGGTAAATCTTAAGCTTCTTCGAGGAGCCGCCAATCGACCTGTCAAAGCACACTCCTTCCAATGTCATCGCCTAGGTCTCGAGTTGTAGGTGCAACCAATTCCCGTTGACGAAAAATCCACAAATGCCGTCGCCCGGGTTTGATCCTTCGAATACACCCGTGCGCCAACTCTGGTGTTGTAATTCACTTGCATCTCTAGCGCGCTCCACAGTACCTCCAGAAAAAGACCAAGTTAATTTTTGGAAAGACAAAAAAAACGGCCTCTTGAAAAACTTTCAGTACTTTCCAGTTCACTTTATGGGGATCCTTAAACCACCGTCAAAGCAGTCAGTGTGCCATCACGCCTAGTCTCTTCTGTAGGACAACAAATGATTCCAACCCACGTCGTCCAGCGTACAGTGCCCCAACTCTGGTTCATTCTTTGCATCTCAGCCTCCACAGTCCTCCGCCAGGTTGTTTTTGGTCGGCCTCTCTTTCGCTTTCCTTCAGGGGTCAAAGCATAGCTGTTCTTGTGATGGCATCGGGGTCTCTTCTGAGGACATGACCAACCCAGCTCCAGCGTCTGCCAGCTATGATGGTGTGCATGTCCTCTTGCTTGCTACGAGTAAGCAGATCTTGGTTGGTGATGGTATTCGGCCAAAAGATTCGGTGAATTTTTCTTAGCCATGTTGTGTGAAAAGAGGACAATTTTGACATTTCCTTCTCTGTGACTCTCCAGCATTCCGCACCATAGAGAAGCACAGAAAGCACGCAACTCTGGTATAATCTTAATTTTGTGCTTGTGCTGTACTGGGAGGACTTCCAGATGTTATTTAGGCTAAAGAAGGCTGTTCTTGCCTTATTCATTCTGATGTTGATGTCTTTGCCTGCCCCACCGTCTGGTGTTACTATGCTTCCTAGGTATGTGAAGGTATCTGTCTGTACCAGTTGCTGATTCCTTACTGATATGGGCTCAGGTTTGCTCACATTGAGCGTCATGACCTCAGACTTCTTTAAATTGATGTTCAAGCCCACCTGCTGGCTAAACTTATTAAGTCTATCTGTTTTTTCCTGGATGTGTTTGTTGATGTGAATGTGCTAGTAGTGCAATGTCATCTGCATATTCCAGATCTTCCAATGTAGAAAATGTAGTCCATCTTATTCCTCTTGGACTGCCCTGTGTTGTCTGGCGCATCACCCAGTCTATGACTGTTAAAAATAGAGTGGTTGATAAGGGGCATCCCTGTCGTACTCCTGTCTTCACCTCGAAGGTTAGGTTGCTCTGCCCAACACTACACGTAAAGTTGGCATAGAGGCTTTTTATGATTGACACTATGCAGCTTGGAATTCCATAAGCCCTCAGTATTTTCCATAAACTGTCCCTATGTATGCTGTCAAAAGCCTTTTCAAAATCAACAAAATTTATGTAAAGCTGTCTTTGCCATTCTGAGCACTGCTCTATAATGTTCCTGAGAGTGAATATATGGTCTACACATCTTCTGTTCTTCCTAAATCCTGCTTGTTCTTTCCTCAGTTTGTAGTCTACTGCCTTTGAAATTCTCTGTATAATTATCCTGCCTAGTATTTTGCTGGGAACTGAGAGAAGAGTGATTCCTCTCCAATTATTGCAGTCTGAAAGATCTCCATTCTTGGGCAATTTGACAATTATTCCTTTGTTCCACTCTGATGGTGTTGTCCCCGTTTTCCACACTTGTGCAAATAGTGGTTCTAATAGTTCTGCTGCTAGCTCAGGGTCTGTCTTAAATAGCTCTGCATTTAAGTTATCATGGCCCAGAGCTTTACCGTTCTTTAACCCTTTGATTGCTGTGATGATTTCTTCTTTTCGTGGAATGTCTGTATTTACATCTAGATCGTTTTCAGCCTCAGGAACATTCAATTGTGTCTCTGGTGGTTCCTTGTTCAGAGTTTCTCTGAAGTGCTCTGCCCATCTTGTTTCCTGTCCCTCTGCTGTCTTGATGAGATTTCCTTGCTTATCTCTTACTAATGTAATATTGTTTGCACCTTGTTTTCCGCTGATGAATTTAGTTATTTTGTATACTGTGCTTTGTTCATTTCTCAGTGCTGCCTCTTCTGCCTGTTTTGCAAGATCGTCTTGGAAATTCCTTTTGTTGGCTCGGGTTTGGCGTTTAACTTTATGGAATGATGAACACTATATACCCAAATTATAACCCACATGGGGTTGAACCGGGTATCCCTTGCACACAAAAAACACCAGTTTTCAAGTGCAGGGTTCAAAAACCAAACCAAACATAGACCTACTTATTCCACGGTGTACAAGCGTATAGCTACATAGACCTACTCATTCCATGGTGTACAAGCGTATAGCTACATAGACCTACTTATTCCATAGTGTACAAGCGTATAGCTACATAGACCTACTCATTCCATGGTGTACAATCGTATAGCTACATAGAACCTACTTATTCCATGGTGATCTTGACATGAACTTGCTTAGTTGTTCCTCTCCTACCCTGGCATATAAAGTAGTGTGACCATGTCATCATTGTTTAACAACAAGTGGACATTTTCTGACTAAAAAGAGGCCAATACAAGCCCAAAAGTAGGACCAAAAAGAGGACTTATTAATGTCAGTCTATTAATGTATGTCTATTAATGTCTGTTTATTAATGTCTGTCTATTAATGTCTGTCTATTAATGTCAGTCTATTAATGTCAGTCTATTAATTTCAGTCTATTAATGCATGATTGTGACCTACTTTTATAATGGTTAGACAAATTACAATGTCTTTTAAAATGTATGTTTTTAAATCATTTTGAACTAAGAAATTAACAGTCAACGTGTTAATCAATATTCATAATATTAATACTATTATTTATTGTTATTATTATGTTAATATTATTATTTATTGCGGACATTGTCCTCTTCAACAGTTCCGTACATCTTTTTTAAATAATCGTGGAATTAACAGCATAATACTTTCTTTCTTTTTAATTATAATGCGCAAGCAAAATTCCGTAGATGGAAACTGTTTCTGTATTTTGTCCATTGACTTTTCGTCAATGAAATTAGAGGAAGCCAACTATGGAGCATGTCTTGAGAAAAATACCATAGTACATTATATGCTAACATAGCCAAAAATATGAACAGAAAAAAAAAAAAAAAAAAAAACAGTGAACGAATACTTGAAAGCACAAAATTGACAATCACTAGAAACTATACAAAAAGTTGACCTACCCAGGGAACTACACAACATAATAACATTTTATATTACCACCACCAAAAAAAAAAAAAGCACCACAGCAAAGGAGAATGATTAAAGATGAAAACAATATTCGCCACAAATGTTCGGTAGAAAAAAGTAAGATAAATTGTCTAACATTACACATGAGTGCATTCCCAATAGAAATACACGAGATAATCTCATGTGCAATAATTAGGAAGGTAGCATACAACAAATCAAAGTACAAAAACCTCAAAACTCAACAAGGTGACGGGAGATTTACTTAAGAACAAGGAAGAGATACACCAACAGATCTTAGAAAGTCTGGAAAAGCAACAAATGTTAAGTACTATATAGAAAAATTAACACTTGTGACGGGTATATGTAAATAGACTACATAAATCCATCTACGTTGTTTCCTCTATAGTGTTTACATTTTTGCTAAGGAAAAACCCACGCTTTTCGCTGTCTGTGGACTGACATTTAGCCACGCCTATTTTTCGTGTCTTTCTTACGTTAACGATCTGCTTACCTATTATTCGCATTATGCCGATAATAAGGGGGGGGGGGGAACCGGCCTGTTTTACAGAGTTCTCACGCAAGCTGACATGTTAATCATCGGGAAATGACACAAAGCACGTGAGGAAACTGATCAGACCCGGTAGCAACTTCAAGGGAGATTAAAATATTTCCCTATCATCTTTGATGTCCAACATTTTGAGGGGGAATTAAGTATTTGATCTAAACAAGGGGGGAATAATCAAAGACGGTTCGCTCGCAAGAGACAATTCTCTGATGCCGTTTCGGCATAGCGAGGGAGGAAACCGAAGAATCGTTTTATCTCGTGAAGCCAGCTCGCAGATTTCTCCCGAAACGCTCAAGGTGTGACTTTTGACATCTTTCGGAGAGATCACGCAGAATTTGTATATATACTGTCTACACTTTTAGTCCGTATCAAGCCTCTCAAGAAATTTTGGATAATCTTAGCGCGCACGCTAGAACCTATGTGAAATAGTGCTTAATGGCCTTCGCGGGGATTATTCGGTTTTTCTGGTAATAATAATATAAGTTGTGCTTAAGTGTTTAATGTGTTAGAGAGTTACCATTTTATTCACTGTGAGTCCCTAGCGTTAAGAATAGCGGAATAGCAAATGCATATATATTTTCTTACCAGTGGTTCAGATTAATATAAAGAATCCATCAACTAATTTTCACTAGAGTATAGTCTTAACTGACTAAATAAATGCTATGAGGGACGGATAAAGTGACAGAGCAGAATGCGAATTATATCTTCATTGTGTGAAATTATATAGTGACTAGCAATTTGTTCATCCGTACCAGTGTGAACATGAATGACCAGGGCGACACAATAACATTCTTTGAACTGTATTTGATTAAGGGGACTGACAAAATACCCATATATTTTTCCCATTTTAATTTTATCAGCCCGGTGTGGCCATATACCTAACAAGTTTTCCCGACTTCTGACTGTCGTTTACGCACGTGGAATTTACCCAGGATAAAACGCTGTTCATAATCGGTACTCACCCAGAGCAAGCCGATAAGAGTATCGTCATCATCAGAATTGACAATAGTTTATTTGTACAATCATATGTTTCCCTGCTGTTTACTGAGGAATGTCATCTCTCAGAGAGTTCCGGCACTAACCAACCCAGTGGACAAACTTGTGTATCCCGAAACATATCACTAATTAGGTGTTCCCCGTGTAAAGTTTAATTCTTATCGGAGGAACTGGGGCCTGATTCGGATGATACCAATTACTGGACATTATATGCATTTTTCCATGGATTATTTGTCAACACAATTGTTTTCAACAGAGTAGGTAAGGAGCGAATGAGTGGCCAAGTATAACAGAGAAAGAGAGAAAGAGTGAAATATTTTTCATTTGTTACAGGAAACATGTTACCTGCAAACTTTTGTTCATTTCTTTTGCTAACCATTGTGTAATATATTTTTCTTTACTGGATAGCATTGTAGTGGGACTTGTTCTTTACTGTACTGCCTATCCTACTCCTAGTGCTAATCTTTTGACCTTTTGGGGTTGTTTACTTCTTGCAGGATCTTTTTTCTCAACAAGAGGGAGAGCATTATTGGGTTATCTTCTTATGTCTGTACACGATTTATATATATATATATATATATATATATATATATATATATATATATATATATATATATATATATATATATATATATATATATATATATATATATATATATATATATATATATATATATATATATATATATATGTTTTGATGTTGTGAAGAGTTATATGAAAATAAACTTAACAAAACTTAATTACTTGTGTTGGTCAGCTCAGCCCATACCCATACTCCATTTACCATAGTTTTCACGTTTGTGTGTCTTATTGTTACATAACTGTGTATAGTGTGTTACTTGTATGTATATATAGTAGTTAAAAAAATTACAGTATATATGTTACATTTCTATGGAGACAGATCTTCAGTGTTACTTACAACATTTTACTACTACCACTACAGTGTTACATACAACATTTTTCTACTACTACTACTACAGTGTTACATACAACATTTTACTACTACCACTACAATGTTACATACAACATTTTTCTACTACTACTACAGTGCTACATACAACATTTTACTACTACCACTACAGTGTTACATACAACATTTTTCTACTACTACTACTACAGTGTTACATACAACATTTTACTACTACTACTACAGTGCTACATACAACATTTTACTACTACCACTACAGTGTTACATACAACATTTTACTACTTCCACTACATTGTCACATACAACATTTCACTACTACTACTACTACTACATTGTTACATTCAACATTTTACTACTACTACTACTACTACTACTACTACTACTACTACTACTACTACTACTACTACTACTACTACTACTACTACTACTACTACTACTACTACTACTACTACTACTACTACTACTACTACTACTACTACTACTACTACTACTACAGTGTTACATACAACATTTTACTACTACTACTACTACTACTACTACTACTACTACTACTACTACTACTACTACTACTACTACTACTACTACTACTACAGTGTTACATACAACATTTTACTACTACTACTACAGTGTTACATTCAACATTTTACTACTACTACTACTACTACTACTACTACTACTACTACTACTACTACTACTACTACTACTACTACTACTACTACTACTACTACTACTACTACTACTACTACTACAGTGTTACATACATTTTACTACTATTACTACAGTGTTACATACAACATTTTACTACTACCACTACAGTGTTACATACAGCATTTTATTACTACCACTACAGTGTTACATACAACATTTTATTACTACCACTACAGTATTACATACAACATTTTATTACTACTACTACTACTACTACTACTACTACTACTACTACTACTACTACTACTACAGTGTTACATACAACATTTTACTACTACTACTACTACTACTACTACTACTACTACTACTACTACTACTACTACTACTACTACTACTACTACTACTACAGTGTTACATACAACATTTTATTACTATTACTACAGTGTTACATACAACATTTTACTACTACTACTACTACTACTACTACTACTACTACTACTACTACTACTACTACTACTACTACTACTACTACTACTACTACTACTACTACTACTACTACTACTACTACTACAGTGTTACATTCAACATTTTACTACTACCACTACAGTGTTACACACAACATTTTACTACTACTACTACTACTACTACTACTACTACTACTACTACTACTACTACAGTGTTACATTCAACATTTTACTACTACCACTACAGTGTTACACACAACATTTTACTACTACCACTACAGTGTTACACACAACATTTTACTACTACCACTACAGTGTTACATACAACATTTTTCTACTACTACTACAGTGCTACAACTACTACTACAGTGTTACACACAACATTTTACTACTACCACTACAGTGTTACATACAACATTTTTCTACTACTACTACAGTGCTACATACAACATTTTACTACTACCACTACAGTGTTACATTGGAGCAGGTTTTACTACTTCTACTACAGCTGTTACGCAAGCATTTTACGCTATGGGTCCACTACTGCATTCTACTATACAAACATTTTTCTACTTCACAGTGTGTTACATACAACATTTTATTGCTACTACAGCAGTGTTACATACAGGTAGGCAGGTAGGCACGTGTCTTGGACTACCCAAAACATTGAGGACATACCACTTTACTTAAAACTACAAAACTTACATTCAACATTTTCACTACTACTAATCCAGTTATTACCCACTTCACATTTATGACTACTACTACTACTTCTACGTAATTGTACTACTAAGATACTATACTACTACTACTATACTATACGAGGGGCGTACTACAGACAACTCATTTTACTACTACTACTACAGTTTTACTCAGGAGTTGTTTATTCAACTAAGCATGAATATTTATACACAATACTACATGGATATGTACATGTAAACATTCTATTACTAACTAATCCCCTACTTGTACGTTTACCAGCGTCGAAACAAGTGCATACTTATTCCTACCCGTTTATACCAGATTTTGTTACTTGATCATGTAGCCATTTCTTCGCTGCATGAATCACTACATACAACATTTTAAACTACCACTACACGGACATGCACTTTTAAGTACTAAAAATAGATGAAAATCAGAGGGTACCAAATCGGACTATAGGGTGGATAGGGTAGTACAGTCCAACCCAATTTGGTGATTGCTTTCCTACTACTACTACCAGACTTTTCAGTGTGAGGGCGCGCATTGTACGTGAAGGACTAGCAGGTCTGCTGGACTTGAGCGGCCGAACTCTGCGAAACTACGTTGATTGACAGGTTTTTTTTAATGTCTAATGTAAGCTTGCGAATTGATTGTCTCTACTACTACTTGGCATAACGTACACAAGAATCACACCTTTACATGTCCCAAAAGACAGTGACATGACCTTTCCACTACAGGAATGTCTTGACATTTTCTTTTACTTCTACCATTACGGATGATTACACACCATTGACATTTTTTTTGTACTGCAGGTTCAAAATGATGTGCCCAGGTTTCGTCACCTGTAACGATCTTAGCCAAAAAGTTCACTCCATAAGCATTGAAACGCTCCAACAATTCAGAAGAAATTGCTTTCCTTTGCAATCGGTGGTCATTTGTGAGACTTCGAGGAACCCATCTTGCGCAAACCTTAGAAAATCCGAGAGTGTTTATAACTGCATTTGCACTACCAATGCTGACTGACAGCTGTAAGGCCAATTGTTGAGTAGTGATTCGCCTATCAGTAAGAATAATGCCCTCAGCGCATTTCAACATTTCTGCGTTGGTGGCTGTGGCAGGACGTCCACAGCGCGGCCGATCAAGCAGCTCCGTATCTCCACTTCCTGCCTTCTTTCGATTCTCTGAACCCTCTCACTGCCTGTACTCCTGTCGACTGCAAAGCTTTTCCAGGACACATCACATAGATGCTTGTGAATATTCACAACAGATTTCCTTCTGACTGCAACGCAGAAATTCTACACAATTCGCTGTTTGTACGCATGTTATTAACACGCTCCATTCCCGGTTTAGGGCAGCCGTATTGTTTATTGCCGGTTGCGGTACAGCATTTAGTGCATACAATTAGCACATGCCATATCTTGAAGTGTGCAAAATTTCATGCTTCTATCTTCATTATTAGCTGGTAAAAAAATGCAAAACATTACTTTTTGAACGCCCCTCGTATTATATATATAATATAGTATATATCCCATATATATATTATATATATATATATAGGTTATATATATAGGCATATATATATATAAATATATATATATATATATATATATATATATATATATAAATATATATATTATATATATATATATATATATATATATATATATATATATATATATATATATATATATATATATAATGTAAATGTGTTTCCCGTTGAACGTTCTGTATTGAGTTTGCTGTCATTATTTGTTCCTTCATTAGCGTTCATTAGCTAAAATGGTCATTCATTCATTCACGTTACTGATACATGAGATACACGAGAGAGACATGAAGGCACTGATCAAGCAACCTGGAAGGATAAAGTTGTCGATCACACCAATTGGCGATGCTCCCTGTGGTGCCACCACCTCAGATTAGGCGACGTCTCACAACAAGCAGACGACAAAATAACACGCCGAAAGGTACACTAGGCAAAAACAAATAAAATAATTAAAACAAAACAGCTGGGGTCTATCATGTGACGGGGCAGTTATGACTGAAAGGGTAGGGGATGGGGGGCTATTACTGATACAAGCACGGCAATACACACGTACATACATTCGTGAACACAAACATAAATAAACGTTACAGACTTGCAAACAAACACACACACACATGTATACACACAAACGAAATGTCAAAACTTTCAATGATTATATCTATTGGCTGCCTGCGATATAAATAACTCCTTAGGTCACAGCACAAGTTATCAGTGGTTTTACTACTGCTGCTACCGATCCCGACTCCCAGTGATTGCAATCAGCGCTTGGTCGGTCAATATTAATGACGTGAGCGCTTATCTCAAGTTGTCAACTTCATAAACTGCGTCCCTAGCGTACACTCGCCCCAGACTGGGCCGTCCACTTAACAACTTCAGGTGCCTATTTCCGGTCTTGTAGAGATCTGCATGCATTAAAAACTTGTGTCCGGTCTCGGGCTAATGTCCGGCCTCTCTTATGCGCAAGATGGTTGTTCAGACATTAGTCACGTGGCCGCGCCATTCACACTAGAACCAGTCAGCACTAGACGGCTGAAATAGGGACTTTCTACGTAGTCAGTGACAGTGAATACATGCGAATATAAACTAAGTATAGATACAGTACAAGCAGGCCTGAACATCGAAGTATAGACAACACCGCAGAAAAGTGCACACATTCAGAATAAATCGAGGCGTAACTATATACATATTGAAATATAGAGAGACATTTATATACTGGAATATAGATACATCACAGACAGACAGTGTTTCGGATTATTTCATGGGAAGGTCAGTGAAGCCATGTGACCAGCCAGGAGTAGTGTAGGACTCATCCGCGTCAACATTATACCTAGATTATGTGTTTTGTTTTTACATGCCTCAAGTTATATGAAGTTTATGTGTGCGTAGAGTCCTCTTTTTATTTTAAATACGGGTAGATGATGTGTAGTTCATATCTGCATACGTTATGTTTAAACGGGAAGATTGGTATACAGATAGTTTATATGACGATTTTGTGTATGATTAGATTATGTGACGGTTTTTTGGTGATTAGACTATGTGACGAGGAAGTCACATGCCAAAGCATGGTGGGAAATAATTATCCTGTGCTCTTTCTGCGTGACGCCCTGACGACGGCATAAAATTCCACAGTAACCATTTCATTCATATCCATTTTGTTTCAGAAGTACGGAAACACTGAGGCACCAAAGCATAGAAGTTTCATCTATGATGAAAACACCAGATGCACATGTATTATCCTTATGAAACTTGTCACACAAACTATGGAGTCCACCTCTTCGTTTTTCAACAAGTATATTCGTAATCTTTTAGGGTACTTACTCTTGACAAAAGCGCCATCTATCACAGATTTAATACAAATTTTTACTTCAACAACTGAACTACATTCCTTTGCAATTTGTTTAATACCAACTTGAAAAATACTCCTTAAAGAATATATTTGCATAACATAGTCCTCTTCCAAGTCATGTTTTAATCTCCGAGGGGAAAACTCCGGACAACTTGGACCGAAAATATGTGTGTGTGTGGCGGAGACACTTATTCAATACTTACCTGAACTGCGTGCAGTAAATAGGGGAACATTCCAAAAGTGTTGTCACCAATGTCACGGGACTGCCTCCCTGCTCTGCAGTGATAGTCCAACAATGGCCAAAAATTAGAGAATACAACAAGGGTCTTTAAGACAGTGGAATGAGAAAAAAAAAAGTAATACGTCTTACAAGGAGAAAGGACAGGAAAAACCTACGTTGCGGCCACAAGGCCTTCGTCAGGGACAGACAAACAAGACAGGAGGGAAAGAAAGAAAATGAGAATTAAGTAGAGAACATGAAACTATAAAAATAAGAGAAAAATAACTCCCTTGTGTCCAGTCACATAAGCAAGATGGCTGCCACTAAACCGGAAAACGGAAGTCGAAAGTACATTAAAAACAAAAAAAATGAAACAATGAAAATAAGGACCGGAAAAGAGTGAGAAAAAAAAAATAAATAAAAAAAAAAAAATAATAATAATAATAATAATATATATATAAAGTGAGGGAAAAGCGATTTAGAAAAAAAAAATAAAATAAAATAATAAAAAAATAAAATAAAATAAATAGATATAAATAAAAAATAATAAAAATAAATAAATAAATAAATAAATAAATAAATAAAATTATTAATAAAAAAATTATTAAAAAAAAAAAAAAAAAAATTATTCGGATATCGGCTCCCAACTTAATTATTCGGTAAAATATTACTTTAGTAGCTCTGTTGCATTTATATTCATACGTGTACACTTCTCTCTGTGATAATTAAATCAACTTTTAATTCATAAATAGATATAACAAAATTAGTAATCAATTATTGTTTAACACGAGTAAACAAAAAAATAAATGAATTTAGAAATAGACATTGCGATTTTTTCCTCTCAGAAAATTAAAGGGCAGGTGCTATTGCCGGGTTAAAATCACTTAACTGGCCAGATGTTGGGCTGGTTTGCTGACTGCACCGTCAGTTATAGACTTCTGTGGTGAGGGCACGTTCCAGGCGTAGTTGCAGGGGTAACCGCTCTTAATGTCAAGGCAAGGGTCATCACAACCTGTCGCGGGCAGGCATCTAGCAGAAACCACAAGCTCTTGATGCACAGACACGTGTCAAGCTGGTATCACACACTGGTATCTTCAACTGGTATCACCAACTTGTACCACAAACTTTAGAAGAAACAAATGTCTCTGCTAAGTATTGGTTTCCTGACACTAGTCAGGCGCCTTCCCACTGTCACTTCCACCGCCCCTTTTTTCTCAGTAATTTTACCCCCACTGAGCATAAATTATAAAACCTAGTGGACAGCATGGAAAATCCTCGTTAATTTGATGAAAAAAATGGGACTGGACGTTTGCCTGGTTAACACATGTTTAAATATACTTATAAACTTACTAAAATATTAATATTTAAATATGTACACAAGATGTCACCATCATCCACTCTCTGCTCCACTTGGAGCCTGAGGCTACTCCTGCTTTTGGTTCCCTGTGAGAGAACCGGCATGACACAGTTACCAGGGCTTGCTGTGGTGGTTCATGACTGTATCATTTTCATATGCTGAGGTTGCCAGCCTCTTATGAACCTGTACAACCACCAGCAAGTTAAACATGTCAAATGTAAAATATAAAGTGATAAAGTTGTATATGTTACAACTTACCCTGTATAATCAGGTAATTTTTTTTACAGACGTCAGGCACTAGAAGCTTTCCGAACAATGTCGGACCACAGATTTTAAGGATGTCTTACAGGTAGTCGAGTTTTACTTTAATTATAACCCACCTATTATCATGTTTATAGGTTCCGAGGACTTTGGTTTCCAACATTATAAAGTCGAGTTTTCAAGCTGGTTTATTTCAGAAGATCCTCAGTATTTAGTCCAATCCTCTGTATTGAAATCCTACTTTTCTTCGGTCCTGGCTTGTCTTAGGGCGTCATCTTGACTCAATGGAATACAGTGCTAGAGTTGGAAAATGTGCTACATTACACGGTCTCCCAGCTTTCTACGCAGTGAAAGTCGTCAATCAAACGTCGTCTACTTTGATACATTTTGGCTAGACCAAACAGATTTAAACGTTTGCCTATAGTGTATATCTTCTCCTCCCTTCCTTCTCATAACAACCAACAATTTTAAACTTCTCCCATATAAGGTATTGACACTACCGCTTTTTATATGACTCATGTCTGTAATTCATAACAAATCCTTCAGTATAATTTGTTATATAATAAATGCTAACAAGCATGAGTCCACCCGCGGTAATGTGACCTAATATCCTGCCACACCCAAGGTACATATGCAGTTTATCTCTGGGTTGTTAATACGAGAAGTATGAACGCACAGGTTGACACGCGAGAGAAATCCGCGCATGTGTTTGTTTACACTTAATAAAGGCAGATTTATCTATCTGCTACCAGCTGGGTGTTAATGGTATCTCCACCCAGGATAGATCATGCGAAAATAACTACGCAAAACCTGAGTCATGCGTTCCAATATGAGAGAAAATGCGGTTAAAGAAAAGATGAATTTAAGGCACAATATAGAGAAAAAGACAGGTTGGAACAAGATAAAATGATGAGCACGGTCATTTTGTGACAACCAAAAAGCAACACAGGCAGGAATATTTCTTAAAAAAATTTAAAAAAAACATTCGGCGACATGAAGTATATTGGGAACAAAATGCGCATTGTTTCAACAGGCGCGCTATTTAATCCCCCGACCGGAACGCGCAATGAAAAAGATTGCAGCTTTGATGGGAAAAGAAGGGACTAATAATACGACGGAATGATAAGAGAATTAGAAGGCTGAATGTTTTTATTGATAACAATATGCAGTTCCTGCCTGTCCGCCTCACGCGCTTCTAAAATTACACCATATTGACACTACAACAGGGCAGAGTTTTGTAGTGCTCAAATTTAGCCCTTCGTTCAATTCACGCGCACGGTAAATCTGTCATTCCTAATCAGAAGAAAACAATATCCAATAAAATTGTCGCTCTCGGTATCCGTAAAGAAGTCACAAGACTAGAATTTTCACCAAATTGTCTAAATAAAGAATGTTTTTAGTGTCCCATTATGTTCGTCCGTAACAAATTCCCACCAAGTTGCAATCTTTTCATGACACATTTTCGGGAAATTATGGAAAAGCCGCACATTACGGCCTGGGAACAAAATAGCGTGCCACATTGAAATAATGCGAATTTCTTCCTATCTCTTCATGGCACGAGTGTTTTTAACAATAATCATGCCTATATGCGTGTTAAAAAAAACATTGCCAAGTTTTCCCCATTTATATTCAGCAGTTCAGGTAAGTATGAATAAGGGTCTCCATCATATTTATATTTAGCCAGAAAAGCAGCATTGCTCATTACAGATGAAGTTTTTATGCTTTCGTTCCACTCTTTACATGTCAATGATTTACTTCTGAGGAAATTATGGAAACGAATGAAATGATTACACGAGAATTAATGACGTCATCAGGACATGCAGCAGAATGAGCACAATAATAAAATAGTCTCAGATTTGTTGTCTCCCACTACATGCCCCAGAGAGCAATGTCCTTGCTCTTCCATTATCAACGTAGAGACTCCAGAAGCAACGCGGGTAGCTAGATCATTTGGTATTTCAATATATCTATATTATGTCACATTTCTATATACCCAAATTATGTGATATTTCTATATACCTAGATTATGTTAGATTTCTTTATGCCCAGATCATTTGAGATTTCTATATACCTAGACCGGTCTTTCTCAACCTT
>JAMPIV010002059.1:362500-587500 GCA_024509875.1 Oreohelix idahoensis | reverse complement strand
ACTGAGAAGCACCCCAAAAAGCTATAAATCCTAACTGACTCACTGTCAGCTCTTCAAGGACTAAGAAACCCACATGAATGTAGCCGACCAGATATAGCAAAAGAAGTGTTGCAACTTAGTACACACCTAAATAATAGGCGCTACTCAGTATTACTAGTATGGATACCCTCACACGTGGGAATAGAAGGAAACGAGGTGGCCGACAGGGAAGCAAAAGCAGGAAGAACCAGCCCAAACCACATAAACTCGGGTTTAGGCACAACAGAGATCAAAGGTACAATTAGAAATATTATAACAACCGATTGGAAAGAAAACTGGAAAGAAAGCCAGAAAGGCAGACACGCCTATAAACTGCTAAAAGATCCAACCCGGACATGTCAGATATTTAAAGAACCAAAAATACCATGCAACAGAAAACTAATTAGACTTCAACTAGGAACAGGCTATTTCATGGTGGAGGAATCCTTCTGTGCAACATGTCTGGAGAAAAACACCAAAGCACATTATGTGTTAACATGCAAAAAAATACGAACAGCACAGAAAACCACTAATGGAATACTTGAGAACCCAAAACTCGACATCACTGTCACTGGAAAATGTACTGAAAGTTGACCTACCCAGGGAGCTACACAACATAATACAATTTTATATTACCAGACCAAGAACCAACATATAACAACTAGAACAAATTAGAATGACAAGGGAAAAAAAACACCAATAAGTCCATTCAATACCAGTAGAAGTATATAAAAAAAAAAAAATAAATAACAAACAAACAAACAAAAACCACCAATCCAAAACCAACAAAAGCCCAGCAGATAAAAAGATGTCAATAGCGGGAGAGAGAGAGAGAGCAATATGGTACCATGGAAGAAGAAACATTACAAACACCATAGACATTAAACATTGTCACAACAAACGGCAGATAAATTACAGCCTGGGAGAGTCAACACAAACAACAAAGTAATACACTATATGGAAAGATGAACACTATATACCCAAATTATAACCCACATGGGCAGAGGCGGATCTACTATTAAGCTAATGAAACTTGAGCTTCAGGGCCCACAACTCCAATTTTCTCTATAATACGTTTCTTTCCCATCCTCCAATACGTTTGTTAAATCTTAGGGGCCCCTCCAAGAGTTCAAGCTTCAGGGCATCCAAAATGTAGATCCGCCACTGCACATGGGGTTGAACCGGGTATCCCTTGCACACAAAAACACAAGTTTTCAAGTGCGGGGTTAAAAACCTAAACCTATATGGATGTTACCACTTGTCTTCTCTGTCTGTGTCGATGTCCTCTCTGCCTGTGTCGATGTTACCACTTGTCCTCTCTGTCTATGTCGATGTTACCACTTGTCCTCTCTGTCTATGTCGATGTTACCACTTGTCCTCTCTGCCTGTGTCGATGTTACCACTTGTCCTCTCTGTCTATGTCGATGTTACCACTTTTCCTCTCTGTCTATGTCGATGTTACCACTTGTCCTCTCTGTCTATGTCGATGTTACCACGTGTCCTCTTTGTCTGTGTCGATGATACCACGTGTCCTCTCTGCCTGTGTCGATGTTACCACGTGTCCTCTCTATCTGTGTCGATGTTGCCACTTAGCCTATCTGTTTATATGGATGTTACAACTTGTCCTCTCTGTGTCGATGTACATCATGATGTCATCATCATACACTCCCTTCTTGGAGCCTGGGGCTACCTTGCTTTTGGTACCCCGTGAGAGAACCTGCATGAATCAATAACCAGCTCATGCTGTGGAGGTTTATGACTCTATCATTTTCATATGCTGATGTTGCCAACCCCTATGAACCGGTACAACCACCAGGAAGTTAAACATGTCAAATGAAAAATATAAAATGATAAGATGTACAACTCACCCCGTATCGGGTTATAATTTACAGACGTCTGACACAGAAAGACTTCCGAATAATGTCGGGCCACGGGTTATGAGGCCGTCGTACAGGTAGTTAGGGTATTAATATAATTTCTAGTCCCACTATTATCCTGCATATAGGTTCCGAGGACTTTGTTGTTTCTAGTATTATAAAGTCGAGTTTTCTTTCTCGTTAACTTCAGAAGATCCTCAAAACTTGGACCGGTCCCTTTTATTGAAATCCTACTTTCCTTCGGTCCCGGTTTGTCTGAAGCTGTCTCTTGACTGTAGTGAAATTGACAGAGATACAACGGTAAAATACCTCCAAAGATAACATGTAAGGATAAAAAACATAATGCGTAGGCTGCTGATGTACATGATCGCCCAGACCGCGGGTCATCACCCTCCATAAAAATTGACTCGCTAGACAGGAGGGGAACGGCGGATCAAAAAGGAAAAAAATATGACTGGAAAGATTGCGTGAGACTGGAAAGGCTAAGGAGACGCAATTGGGGGGGAAACGGAGAAAAGTCACGTTTCCCAAGTTGACATAAAAAGTAAGCAACTCGACAGAAGGGACCATAGATATGTTACGCCACAGTCATTTATTGGACGCTTTTGCGCGATACCAAGGCCTTGATTTGAATTCAGCGGCTAAACGCAGATGTTAGGAATATTACAAAAATTAAAAAGTACTTTTTTCTTAATATTAATGTTAGGAATATAAAAATTAGCTGGCCGGATGGCCTATTCTGAGCAGTGAACTAATATGTTCTTAATTTTACAGACGGATAGATAATATTGAAGATAATGACAAAAGACAGTGTTGTTCACATCATCGACAGACTGTATTGAATCTAAAAGTGTCGCGATTTGCACACAAAAACACGACCTTGGGACGCAGGTGTTCAAATTTACTTAGTATGGAGGAGAGGGTTTTTGGGTGGTAGCTGTGTCTAAAAATAACTTTTAACGACAAAATTTTGGAGGGGAGAGAAAGGTTGGTTCAAAAATCAAGTACATTTTGTAGAAACACAAGTAGAGACGGACAGACTAACAGATAAACATCCATACTTGACTGAAGCATGACTGAAATGACTTTAGTGTAGGAAATTTGAAATTCAAATAAACCTAGGCAGTGATTGGCCACAGACAAGCATATTGTCGGCGCTTAGACGCGGATTTGGGGTCATTTCTCAATAGTTGTTCAGTGATAGACACAGATTTTAAAGTGTGGTGATTTCCATATGAAAGAAAGTGTAAGAAGTTTAGGGACGCCATACTATAGCCAGCAGCTCAGCTGAGTTTTGCTAGCAATTCTGTGTTATTTATTCATAATCTGGTAAGATTGAAATTATTTCCTTATATATTTTGAATATTGTTTCATGTTCGAGTGATTTGATACTGCCATATCGAAATCTAGCCTTACAAACAAGTAGGGATTTGCTCTAGACCCCCCGCCCAAGTCAGGGTCTAGGGACCAACAATGTACATAAACTCCAGCAAGAGTTAGGCAAGACAGATCAAGTGTTGAGAATAATGAAACATACTACCTATCCTCTTTTAGGGCAGAAAACTAATAAATATTTTTCAGAATCTATAGTCTGGGAGGATCTATCTGATGTAAACCCACCATGGTAAATGTGCTGTTTGGTCAGAGAGATCTGACCTGTCTGTATGATGTGGTTGTTGTGTCAGTGTTGTGTCCAGACGTGGGTAGAGAATAGATTTTGACACATGGCCCATACTTTGATTGCAGAGCTGTGAGTTTCTGTTGTCAACAAAGCAGTGTCTATTCAGTTGGTGACTTTACTCGAGTGTATCTGTGCAGTACTTGTGACAGAGACCACCATTATTGCCCGCCAGCACGGAGAGGTGGGACCACAAGATTTCAGCACCAGAGCTACAACTACAAGATGAGTGAGCCTCTGGTCTGCTGGACATTCACCAACGCTTGGTAGTTACTAATAATATTCCATGCATTTCTTTCATAATCTCTAAATCCTTTTAAGTTCTGGTCAACCTAAAAAATTGATCCAGAACAAAATAAATGTAATATAATTCTATCAAAAAATTTTACACACGTGAGTTAGTTCAGTGTATTTTAACATTTATTAATATTATTAGTCTTGTTAAATATCTGTGGGTATATCTATAACCTATTACTCCACACTACATATCATAACCCTAGACACTTTACGTAGCCACATTCATAAAAAAAAAATTAAGTGTGAGGTCGTAGTGGTAGCAAGAAAGGCCTTCTGACAATTCTCAACTACATTTTATCTCAGGAGCCTTCACAGCTGGCCTCATACAATTACATTTAGTAATATCACCATCATACAATACCATCAAACACCACTACAGATATTGGGGTCTTGTCCAGGGATAATTAGCCCAACAGTAATATTAGGATCTCCTGGTGGGAGAAATAAAAGTAGGGAAATAAATTGTAAAATTCCCTTTAACATTAAAAGTGTCCCTGCAGATAAAAGTTGGTGAATCTTCACAGCCAGTAATAATTAATTAGTTAACTGGTTAGTTAGAATTAGTTAGACTATAGTCATAAGAAGTACTTAGTGTATTTACTGGTTAGAGATTTATCTTGTATATTATTATATTGTCTAAAAAGTATGGCGGAGCTGGCAAAATTTAGATCAGCTGCTGTGCTCACCGCGAAGGAGATGGGAATGGATGGTCAAATTTTAATTCAATACGTAACGGCTGAATGTGATAAATATATTGAACGGGAAGAAAGGAGGTTAGCTGAAGAGAAGAGGTTAGAGGCTGATAGAGAAATTAAGAGGCTGCAGATTGAGGCAGAAGAAAAACGACAGCAAAGGGAGGCAGAAGATAAAAAGGCCGAAAGGGAGGCAGAAGATAAAAAGGCCGAAAGGGAGGCAGAAGAAAAAAGGTTGACTGCCGAAAAGGAGGCAGAAGATAGAAGGTTGCAGAGGGAGCACGAATTACGACTAAGGGAGCTGGAATTACAAGGCCCGGCTCCTGAAAATGGTGCCAGCCCTTTTGCCTCAGATGCTACGCCCAGTCTGGGAGCCTCAAACTCCGCTATGGGGTTTCATTTAGACCATTTTGTTGAAAAAGACGATGACATAGAGGGGTACCTAGGACGTTTTGAGTTATTAGCTACTACATATGGGTTAGAGAGAGAGAGGTGGAGCTTAAAGCTATCACAGGGATTGAGAGGTACTTCTTATGAAGTATTTGCCAAAATGAACAGGGAAGACCAAGACAATTATGACATGTTAAAGCAGGCTTTGTTATTAAGGTACGAGAAGAATGGTGAATTTTATCGTAAGAAATTTAGAAATGCCAAACTGTTGTCTGGGGAGACATACCACCAATTCTCTGCTAGACTAGAAACCTATATGGAGAAATGGACGGCTCTGGGGAAGACCCAAGATCTTAAAGAAATGATCATGATTGAGCAATTGAGAGAGTCCATGGCTCCAGACATGAGAAAATTTCTCATGGAACAAGGTGCAGAGAAGTTGGGGGAAATTTTAAATGTTGCTGAGAGGTATCAGGCAGCCCAGGCAGAGGTAAGTGGTGCTAAGAAGAAGCACATAGACAATTTTAAAGCTCCACAGCAATTTAATAAATTTGATAATAGAGAGCAGGGAAATAAAGGTAGGACAAACTTTGAGCGGCCAAGAAATGACTATGGCGATGAAAACGCACAGTTCAATGACCAAAAGTTCAATGAAAGAAAACCGTGTAACCAAGGAAAAAGATGGTGTAAATGGTGCAAGAAGGATAACCATAACACCGAATTTTGTAGAAGGAAACCTTCAAACATTGCTGCAATGAAGTCGGGGACGCAAAGATTAAAGGTTAATCCTAAGGGACAACAGGAACCTTATCACCCCCCCGTTTGTGAGGATGTTATTTGTAATGGGGTCACCATAAGGTGCCTTTATGATACAGGTTTGGATTATGATTCAGTTGTGAAGTCTAGCCTAGTGGACCCAAGTCAGTATACCACAGAAACAGTGGAAATACAAGGGGCGACTAAGGACATACCACTCATGACACTTCCCATCGCAAGGATAACGGTGAAAACTCGCTATGTGGAAGGAGAAATCAGAGCAGCAGTGATAGATGAACCAATCTACCCTCTGATATTGGTGTGTAGATACGTCTTCTTGGGGAATCCCGAGAAACCTGTGATCATGGCGACAGTGCAGACCAGGTCACAGAAGAAGGAGGAAGAAGGTGAACCTATAAATGCTCATCCAGAGGAGATGAGGAAGGCGCAGGCTGAGGATAGGACACTCAAGCCCTGTTTTAAAAAATTGCCCAAATGCCACACACCTCCGAGCAAGGGGGAATATTTCATGAAGAACAAACTTTTATACAGGAAGGCCGGAACTGGAACAAATGGTCATAACCAGCTGGTTCTTCCCACTTCATATAGAGATAAAGTGATGGAACTCGGGCATGCGATTCCCTTCAGTGGTCACATGGGGATCAGCGCCACAGGACAGCGTATAGCTTGTCATTACTTCTGGCCAGGGATAACGGAGGATATAAAAAAAGATATGTCAAATCCTGCCCAGAATGTCAAAGGGTAGCTCCAAGCACTGGACTGCTCCTGCAACTCTAGGGGAAATGCCCATAGTGGGAACACCTTTTGAGAGGGTTGCAGTGGATATTGTAGGACCTCTCACTCGGACCAAGAGGAGGAACAGTTACATCCTTACTCTGGTGGACACTTGTTCTATGTGGGGAGAGGCGGTAGCCCTGCCTTCAATTGATTCAAAACATGTAGCAGAGGCACTACTTACAATATTTACCCGATTAGGATTCCCGCATCAAATCTTGACGGATAATGGTTCTCAGTTCAAGGGGAAACTAACGGAAGAAGTTTTTAAGCTATTTCAAGCCAGGCACTTTCATTGTAGTCCGTACCATCCACAAGGGAACGGCCAGGTAGAGAGGTTAAACGGGACTCTCATTTCTATCCTGAGAAAGCTGGCACACGAAAAACCGGATCTGTGGGATCAATTCCTGCCCGCCGCATTGTTTGCGTACCGGGAGGTACCACATAGTTCAACCGGGATGGCTCCCGCAACTCTGCTATTTGGGAGGCCAATAAAAGGTCCATTAGAAGCTCTATTAAGGACCTGGACATGGGGGTGGGGGGGGATGAAAAAGGCGGAAGAAGAGACTGTTACCTCATCATATCAATATGTGAACGAACTGACCACTCGTTTGAAAGCTGGATGGAAACTGGCAAATGATAATTTGAAACAAGCCAGGAAGAAACATGCAGCATATTTTAATAGGAAGGCAAAGGACAGGGAACTGGCAGTCGGAGAGAAGGTGCTGCTTCTACTACCGGGAAGCCAGAATAAATTACAAATTGGTTGGCAAGGTCCATATACGGTTCTAGAGAAGGTGTCTAGAACAAACTATAAAATTGACAAAAAGGGGAAGGAGAAAGTTTATCATGTAAACCTGTTTAAGAAGTATCTGGACAGACCACTCCAGGAAAGCACCCCCTTATTGACCTTGGCTATTGCAACCCAGATGCAAAAAGAACCACTCACCTCACATGAATACCCATTACATCCTTGTGAAACAGCAGCACAGGTAAAAGTCAGTAAGCACCTGACTAAAAACCAGAGGGAGAGAGTTCAACAGGTTCTGGAGGCACATACAGATGTATTAACAGATAAACCAGGCCATACAAATTTGCTACAGTATGACATGAAACTGGTAGACTCAAACCCAATCTGTATGAGAGCCTATTCTATTCCGTTCGCGAAGGAGAAGGCATTGAAGGAAGAAATAGGTATTTGTTGAAGGAGGGGATTATTTCGCACAGTGAATCATCTTTTAGTTCTAGTGTCGTTTTGTTGAGGAAACCGTCGGGGGAACACAGACTGTGCATAGATTACAGGAAACTGAATGCTGTCACAGAAGGACAAGTGGATCCATTACCAGACACAAAACAGTTATTTGCCAGACTGAACAAGGCAAAATACTTTTCAAAGGTGGATCTTAGTAAAGGCTATTACCAGATCCCAGTGAAGCCTGAAGTGAGACCTTATTTGGCTTTTAGCACTTCGGATGGACATTATGAATTCAATATGCTACCATTCGGACTGAAAAATGCTCCGAGTGTGTTTTCAAGGATGATGCGAAAATTGTTGGATCCCCTGAATAACCCATGTATCACGAATTTCATGGATGATATTCTCGTCGCCACAGAGACATTTGAAGAACACATTGAAGCTCTGGAGATGTTGTTTGATAGACTTCGGGAGGCGAACTTAACTGCTAGGCCAACAAAATGTTGTATTGGATGCAAAGAGTTGGAATTCTTGGGACACACTGTATATCAGGGTAATATGACCCCTGATCCTAGGAACTTGGAAAAACTGCAGAGAGCACCTAGGCCACAAACAAAAAAAGGACGTGCGATCATTCGTGTCGTTATGCGGATTTTATCAGAAATACATCAAAAATTTTAACGCTATTTGTGCTCCTCTGACTGATCTGACTCGCAAGGGACTTCCAGATAAAATTATTTGGACTGCACAATGTGAACTAGCGTTCCAAGAGTTAAAGGAAAAACTCACTAGCAAGCCTATTCTCAAACTGCCTGATTTGACACAGGACTTTGTCTTAAGAACCGATGCAAGTAATGTGGGACTCGGAGGGGCTTTGTTGCAAAGATCATCTTCACCTGATGGGGAACTTAAACCAGTCGCTTATGCAAGCCGCAAATTGAATAAGGCGGAACAAGGATACTCCACAAGCGAAAAAGAATGTTTAGCATTAATCTGGGCAATAAAGAAGTTTCAAATCTATCTGTATGGTAGGACTTTTGTGGTGGAGACGGACCATCAGCCTCTCGTGTTCTTGTCTCAGGCTAGGCATGAAAACGCAAGATTGCTGAGGTGGTCTTTGTTGCTTCAACCTTATCAGTTTAGTATCCAATATATCCCAGGCAAATTGAATGTCGGTGCAGATTTCCTCAGTCGGCACCCCTGTGATCAAAATTAGAGTAGTGGCAGACGCGAGGAGTAATTTTACCTATGTGTATCGCTGGTTTTGGAACTTGCCATAGGCATGTTTTCAAGTGGGGAGATGTGTAGTGAAATTGACAGAGATACAACGGTAAAATACCTCCAAAGATAACATGTAAGGATAAAAAAACATAATGCGTAGGCTGCTGATGTACATGATCGCCCAGACCGCGGGTCATCACCCTCCATAAAAATTGACTCGCTAGACAGGAGGGGAACGGCGGATCAAAAAGGAAAAAAATATGACTGGAAAGATTGCGTGAGACTGGAAAGGCTAAGGAGACGCAATTGGGGGGGGGGGGGGGGGGGAAAAGGGGAAAAGTAAAAAGTCACGTTTCCCAAGTTGACATAAAAAGTAAGCAACTCGACAGAAGGGACCATAGATATGTTACGCCACAGTCATTTATTGGACGCTTTTGCGCGATACCAAGGCCTTGATTTGAATTCAGCGGCTAAACGCAGATGTTAGGAATATTACAAAAATTAAAAAGTACTTTTTTCTTAATATTAATGTTAGGAATATAAAAATTAGCTGGCCGGATGGCCTATTCTGAGCAGTGAACTAATATGTTCTTAATTTTACAGACGGATAGATAATATTGAAGATAATGACAAAAGACAGTGTTGTTCACATCATCGACAGACTGTTTTGAATCTAAAAGTGTCGCGATTTGCACACAAAAACACGACCTTGGGACGCAGGTGTTCAAATTTACTTAGTATGGAGGAGAGGGTTTTTGGGTGGTAGCTGTGTCTAAAAATAACTTTTAACGACAAAATTTTGGAGGGGAGAGAAAGGTTGATTCAAAAATCAAGTACATTTTGTAGAAACACAAGTAGAGACGGACAGACTAACAGATAAACATCCATACTTGACTGAAGCATGACTGAAATGACTTTAGTGTAGGAAATTTGAAATTCAAATAAACCTAGGCAGTGATTGGCCACAGACAAGCATATTGTCGGCGCTTAGACGCGGATTTGGGGTCATTTCTCAATAGTTGTTCAGTGATAGACACAGATTTTAAAGTGTGGTGATTTCCATATGAAAGAAAGTGTAAGAAGTTTAGGGACGCCATACTATAGCCAGCAGCTCAGCTGAGTTTTGCTAGCAATTCTGTGTTATTTATTCATAATCTGGTAAGATTGAAATTATTTCCTTATATATTTTGAATATTGTTTCATGTTCGAGTGATTTGATACTGCCATATCGAAATCTAGCCTTACAAACAAGTAGGGATTTGCTCTAGACCCCCCGCCCAAGTCAGGGTCTAGGGACCAACAATGTACATAAACTCCAGCAAGAGTTAGGCAAGACAGATCAAGTGTTGAGAATAATGAAACATACTACCTATCCTCTTTTAGGGCAGAAAACTAATAAATATTTTTCAGAATCTATAGTCTGGGAGGATCTATCTGATGTAAACCCACCATGGTAAATGTGCTGTTTGGTCAGAGAGATCTGACCTGTCTGTATGATGTGGTTGTTGTGTCAGTGTTGTGTCCAGACGTGGGTAGAGAATAGATTTTGACACATGGCCCATACTTTGATTGCAGAGCTGTGAGTTTCTGTTGTCAACCAAGCAGTGTCTATTCAGTTGGTGACTTTACTCGAGTGTATCTGTGCAGTACTTGTGACAGAGACCACCATTATTGCCCGCCAGCACGGAGAGGTGGGACCACCTGATTTCAGCACCAGAGCTACAACTACAAGACGAGTGAGCCTCTGGTCTGCTGGACATTCACCAACGCTGTGTAGTTACTAATACCCCCCATAAAAATTCCCACCAGTTTCTGGACACTGTGTAGTCAATATAGACAGGTGTGATGAGGCCACCCCAACAGCACAAACAGTAACTATCCTCCCAAGTAGATGACTACTAGAACATTTTAATAAAACTAACTAGTATAGTACATATATATGTACACTATTGCATTTATGATATAATATTCCATGCATTTCTTTCATAATCTCTAAATCCTTTTAAGTTCTGGTCAACCTAAAAAATTGATCCAGAACAAAATAAATGTAATATAATTCTATCAAAAAATTTACACACGTGAGTTAGTTCAGTGTATTTTAACATTTATTAATATTATTAGTCTTGTTAAATATCTGTGGGTATATCTATAACCTATTACTCCACACTACATATCATAACCCTAGACACTTTACGTAGCCACATTCATAAAAAAAAAAATTAAGTGTGAGGTCGTAGTGGTAGCAAGAAAGGCCTTCTGACAATTCTCAACTACATTTTATCTCAGGAGCCTTCACAGCTGGCCTCATACAATTACATTTAGTAATATCACCATCATACAATACCATCAACACCACTACATTGACTCAATGGAACATAATACCGAGGTCTGAAAATGAGCAACATTATAAAGGATATTTCGCCCACGCTCTCCCAGCTTTCTACTCGGCGAAAGTCGCCAATCAGACGTAGTCTAATTTAATATATTTTATCTAGACCAAGCAGATTCAAATATTTGACTTTAGTATATATCTTCTCCGCCACTTTTCATGAAATTCCGCATGGCACAGGTAATTTCAAAATCCTCTCATATAAGGTACTAGCTGTAAGGACCCGGCGTTGCCGGGGTTTTCCTTGTAACTATACTACTCGTCAAAAGTCAAGGGCCACCCTTATATTTTCAATACACTTTTATGTAAGCGCATAGAATGATTAAATGAAGGAAGTTTTTAGTAAAAATGGGTGCAATATCTTCCTCTGAAGCCCTCTATGCACGTTAAGCATAAAAACAACTCACTGACAACCATAGTGATCACGTGCAATTTGGTTTGCTGACCATAAATTCACATTTTTAATCTGTTTTTTTTTTCAAACTTCCGTACAACCAAACAGGTGAAGTAATCGTGCTGATTGACATTCCACGTGCAATGGCGACTTTTTGCGAACAGAGTTCACTCTTAATTTGTTTTACAATCAGCAGACTTAGGGTAGTTTCATCACTTGCAAAAACCATGCCACCGATAAGAAGTCTTGACACCTTACAAAGAATGAGGGCTATAGCGTGGGTTGAAAGTGGTTTATCTGTCCGTGAGGTTGCTAGACGGCTTGCAGTGTCACACTCTACTATCCAAAGAATTTTGGAGAGATTTCAGGCCACAGGAAGTGTGGAGGATCGCCACCGGCCAGGTCGCCCTAGATGCACCAATAGACATGATGACCGGTACCTCTTGTTGTCAGCCCTGCGCCATCGAACAGTGACTTGTTCCACTCTAAGATGTCAGCTGAGACAAACTGTAAACGTTAATGTCAGTCAAAGCACCATTCGCAGACGTTTACATGAATTTGGACTGGCTGCTCGACGTCCTGCAGTCAGAATCCCTCTTACTCCTGCTCATCGCAGAGCCCGTGTTGCTTGGTGTCGCGAGCACATCCGATGGACAAGGCAACAATGGAGTCAAGTTCTCTTCACTAATGAATCTCGCTTCACTGTGTCATTCAATGATGGCAGGATTCAAGTTTGGAGACGACCAGGAGAGCGATTTACTGATGACACAATTCGAGAGGTGGATCGTTATGGTAGGGGTTCTGTCATGGTCTTGGGAGGCTTCTACAGACACGGCAGGACCCCACTCTACATCATCCAAGGCAACTTGACCGGCCCAAGATACCAGAACGAAATCTTGAGACCAATTGTTCAGCCTGCTCTGGAGGCCATAGGTGGTAATGCCATCCTCCAAGATGATAACGCTCGACCCCATCGAGCTCGTGTGGTGAATGAGTTTATTCAGCAACATGGGATCATCAGGATGGCGTGGCCAGCTCATTCACCTGACCTTTCTCCGATTGAGCACCTCTGGGATGTCCTTGGTCGAAGATTGTCAACAAATCACCCCCTGCCAATGGATGTTGCACAGCTGACTGCATTTCTGCTTCAGGAATGGCAAGCTGTTCCTCAGGATGCTCTTCGGACCCTTGTGGACTCGATGCGTCTACGCTGTCTTGAATGCCTTGCTGCAAACGGTGGTCATAACCGATTTTGAAATGTCTATTTGTCCAATATCTATTGTGTGACTTTTGAAAAGGTGGGTGACACACTTCAGAGCTTCATTGAGTTTGAATGTGTGTTTCCATTTCTTTACGTAACATGTCAATTTAGTATTCAATAAATGCCGTTTTGACTTATACCAATTACGTTTATATCAGATTATTTTTATGGATTCAACCAAGGTTTTTCTAAGTGGCCCTTGACTTTTGACGAGTAGGAAACTTATGAAATGTCAAAATCAAACTATAATATTTTGATATTCGAGTGAAAATGAATTTTCATTTAAGTTAATGACTACCGCTTTAAGTGATTATCCTCGTGCCTTGTTTACAGCAATTGCAAATGCAAGCCGCACAAAATACTGTTATTCCTTATGGTTCCACCAGAAGAGTGATTTCATTTTTGCTTTTCACTTTGCTTCGGTGTATTTCCAAAATACTCTTATTTCTTATGATGGAATCGCAAAAGCAATTTTATTCTGCTTCCGAGTTTTAGCAAGAAGCAAATTAATAAGAAACATTTTCCTTTTCCGACCTGGCGCACCAAGAAAGAATAGTCCAACTCATCCTGTTTTAACATTCTTAATCCTGTTTTTCATAGCACGTTCTTTTCAAATATATATACATTATTGCTTGTTTAAAAAACATGATTATTGTTTTATGTCATACATACTTCAAATATAAAAGGCATAGTGATTGTGTTGAGCTGTATTTTAAAAAATAAAAGTTTCTCTTTTCGGTGAGACACGACCCATTCAACCTAGATATATGGATAACGCCTGTTATATTAGGACACGTGTCTAAATAAAGAAGATCTTTCGTTCTGGTGTATTGTTTAGCTTTGAGCTAGTTTTTTTTGTTAATGACCAAAAATGAAAAAAAAAAAAAAAACTTAAATGTTGTCTTATTTTGGCGAGGCGCACTTCGTTTAAGATTGGCACACATCCAATTATAGAATGCCCTTCGGTCCAGCAATGTGATAAAGACCTTTTTCTTAATAAATTTTACCTCGTTTTAGCGAGGCGCGTTCCTTTCAACCTAGCCGGTTGTATTAGGACGCATGTCCAAATATAAAAGACTTTTACGTCTGGAGAATAAGTTGTGTTATGACGATTTTAATCTCTGATAAACTATGTAATATTTGCTAAATAAACAGAAACTGCATGCTAAAATGTAACTAAATTTGATATAAATTGCAATGTAAAATAAAGAAAAGTGACGTTGTAAATAACGGCGTTTAGTAATAATTTTATTGTTTAGATTGTTTCCCTTGATTCATAATTTTGATTGTTTCCCTTGATCAATTATGCATGCCCTGTATTACGCATAGACAAATAAAGCACACCTCGTGGTGAGTCTTACTTTTATTCGGATACGGATCCACATTGTATAGTCATTGCTTTTTTTTTAAATTTTCCTTTAAATTAAAAGTGTGTGGTTAATAGTTTTGAACTATGTTGTAAAATAAGGAAAAGTGTGGCAGTTGTCACAAAAACAAAACAACAGTTTTTACATTTGTATTACTTCCCTTGATTACTCATGAATTTTTATTTAACGATTATAGCCCCTGATCTGTTTAAATTTGTTACGAAAAACTGTAATTACTCATAATATCATAATTACAATACTAAATTATAAAATAACAGCATGGCGTACCCCGGCAGTACCTAAAGAGAGTCTCTGCCAAAATTTATCAAGAAATAATAAGGCATGCGGATTTGTATTAAGAACATAGAAACATACTTTGCCTTTTATTTATATAGATTAACGCTACCTGTTTTTAGATAACTCATGTCGGTAATTCATAATAAACCCTCAGTTTAATTTGTTATCATAATGCTAACAAACATGAGCCCATCCGCGGAAATGTTGCATAACACTTCTGCAGCACCAAAAGTACATTCGCAGTTTATTTTTCGATTAACCATACGAGAAGTATGGGTACCAAGCTTGGTGTGAGCGAGATACGTTCACGCCGATGTATGTTTTAAACAGGTAAGGCAGATTTATCTTTCTGCTCCCAGCTGGGTTGTTATCTCTATCCAGGATAGATCATGTGAAAATAACTACACGAAACCTGAGTCATGTTTACCGATATGAAAGAAAAGATGAGTAAGGAAGAAATGAATAGAAGACACAAGATAGCGAAAAAGACAAGTAGAACACAGATAAAATGAAGAGCACAGTCATTTCGTGACAAACTTATAAATAAAAAAAACACTCATACAAAATACCGAGTTTTTGGGTTGCTGATTTACTACTTCTTCCTTCTTCTTCTTCCTCGTTCGTCCTGAAAAGGACGGTGGTTGCGTTGTGTCTGTTTACGCCTAAGCTGTGATATCTGCACCTTTCGGTCGACACATCCGACTTCTGCACGGCATTTTTTAAGGACCGGGTTTGCCTTCCCATTTCGATCCGTGCTCGCTCAGCCAGCCTGCACTGCTGCAGACTGTTTCCAGGACCACCACGTGGAGGTGGAGCGCGGTCTTGACCAGCTCTGGCTCGCTGGTCCTGACGCAGGCAGTCAAGCTATGAGTCGCTGACTGCATTCACTATTGCTGCTTCTTGAGGTCCCGATTTACTACAAATTATGTCAATTCATTCATAACCCTCCACTCCCAAAGGAGCATATTCCTTCAACAAACACATGCCAAGTCCTCCTGTCACGTGCCATCATGTCAAGTTCTTTCCACGTTCTTCTCATCATTTTCACCTCTCTTCTCCATGTGCTTCTTGGTCTACCTCTGCATCTCTTGCCCTGGGGGTTCCAGAACAAGGACCGCCTTATAATGCTATCAACAGGTTTCCTCAGTGTGTGTCCTATCCATCGCCATTGTCTTTTTCTCATCTCTTGTTCCACTGGCACTTGTCTAGTTCTTGTCCTTAGTTCCACGTTGGTAACCTTGTCATACCATTTTAATCCCTCTATACTCAAGCACCCATTTATGAAAGTCTGCAGCTTTTTGGTTGTTGTCTTTGTAGTTCTCCATAGCTCAGAGCCATACAATAGGACTGACTTCACATTTGAGTTGAAGATTCTTATTTTCGTGTTGGATCCGATTTCTCTTGATCTCCATATGTTTCCCAATGCAATGAAAGCTCTCTTGCTTTTTGTATTCTTATTTTGATATCACTGTCCCTCCAACTTTGTCTATATTGCTGCCAAGATATGTGTACGATTCTACATCTTGTATTGGTGTTTCTTCAAGTTCAACTCTGTTATCATTATCTGCATTTATTCTCATTATTTTTGTCTTGTCCCTGTGTATTTTCAGACCCAATTGCTGTGACCTCTCATCGAGTGTTTTCAATTTGTCCTTCATCTGATTACGATTATGGGACAGAAGAGCCAAGTGATCAGCAAAATCCAATCATCCAACTGCTTAATCAGAGTTCACTGGATTCCATTTCTGTTGTGTGTTGTCCATGTTCTCATAACCCAGTCTATTGCTAGTAAGAAAAGAAATGGAGACAAGAGGCATCCCTGTCGCACTCCTGTTCTTATCCCAAACGGTTCTGTAAGCTGTCCTTCATGAAGAACTCTGCATGTCATGTCTTCATATGTTTTCGTTATTAAATTAATGATCTTCATGGGAACTCCATAATGCCTCATAAATTTCCAAAGTGATTCTCTGTCTACACTGTCAAATGCCTTTTCGTAGTCCACAAATCCGATGTATAGTGGTGAATTCCATTCCAGACTTTGTTCAATTATTATTCTCAAAGTGGCTATCTGGTCTGTACAGGATCTGTTTTGTCGAAAAACTGCTTGTTCATCTCTCAGTTTCTTGTCTATGGACTCTTTTAATCTCTCAAGGATATTCATGTTTAATACTTTTCCTGGCACTGATAGTAACATTATTCCTCTATAACACTGGACAACGAATTTTGACTATTTGTGTGTATCTGAGATTAAACCAAGTTACCTTTATGTTGTTTGGGCTGCTGAATATGAAAATGGCCGTTAAAACACCAGCTTAGCACTAGTTTTTTTTAAAATATCTATAAAACAAGTTTTCACATTTGCATATACATACCATATGATAATAATGCTCATAGCGGAAATGATTCACAGCGACGCCTTTTTGCCTGTCGCTTGTAATGAGTTTCTGGAGCATCTCTCACAAGGGTCCAACAAAAGTCTGCTAGCATTGCTGCATTCCATTTCCATTGGTACCTTTTTTCGAGTGTAGTATTGTCCTGTTGAAATCGTTCCCCATGCTCGTCACTGACAGCACCGCAGTTAGCAGGGAAGAAATCCAGATGAGAGTGTAAAAAGTATAATTTCAAAGACATGTTGCACCCTAGCCTCTAGTAGCGCTGCAAGAGGGTTTCTACAAGCTCCTGGTAATTGTCAGCCTTATTGTTTCCATGAAAGTTTGTGGCCACTTGCTGGAAAGCATTCCAAGCTAACTTTTCATCACCTGTGAGGATATCATCAAAACGCTGATCTCGGAAGAGCTGACGTATCTGTGGACCGACAAATACACTTTCCTTGATTTTGGCCTCACTAAGTCTTGGAAATTTATCAAGAAGGTATAAAAATCCTGCCCCATTTCTTCTTCTTCTTCTTCCTCGTTCGCCCTGAAAAGGACGGTGGTTGCGTTGTGTCTGTTTACAACGTAGCTGTGATATCTGCACCTTTCGATCGACACATCCGACTTCTGCACGGCATTTTTTAGGACCGGGTTTGCCTTCCCATTGCGATCCGTGCTCGCTCAGCCAGCCTGCACTGCTGCAGACTGTTTCCAGGACCACCACGTGGAGGTGGAGCTCGGTCTTGACCAGCTCTGGTTCGCTGGTCCTGATGCAGGCAATCAAGCTATGAGTCGCTGACTGCGGTCTCTATTGCTGCGTCTTCTGGTCCCATTTAAAAAGTTGTTGAATAAAATAGAAAAACAACAAGCTAGCTTGTTCGTATCGGTTCTGCCCCATTTCGATCCATGGCCTTTACAAAATTATTCACTAGTCCAAGTTTGATGTGTAGAGGAGGGAGCAAGATCTTGTGGGATTCTACAAGTGATTCGTTAAGTACATTCTTTTTCCCCGGTGCAAGTGATTTTCGTTGGGGCCAATCCTTTTTCTTGTAGTGGGAAGTCCTGGCACGGCTGTCCCACAGACAGAGGAAACAGCAAATCGTTGTTGCTGTAGCCCCATCAAGATGGCAATGACCTTCAGGTCACCACAAATCTGCCACTTATACTTATCATAGTTGATGGTGTGTAACAGTTGTTTCATGTTGTTGTACGTTTCTTTCATGTGGACTGCATACCCGAGTGGAACAGATGGTAAAACGATACCATTATGGAGCAGCACAGCTTTTAAGCTCAACTTGAACGAATCAATGAACAGTCTCCAATCTTCGTCTTTGTAGTTGATGTGTAGTGTTGCCATCAGACCCACTATATCAATGCAAGCAATGAGTTTATCTGTCATTTTGAAATATGGAAGCAGGTCTTTTTGCCGAGCACGAAACACAGACACAAGAACATTCTCTTCTAGAAGATTCCATTGCTGCAGTCTGGACACCAACAGCTCTGTTTTATTTTTTGGCAATTCCAGATCTCTCACTAGATCATTCAATTCACTCTGGGTAATTTTATGTGGCTGTGCAGACTCTTCAATAGACATTTATTACACATAAGGAAGGGAAACCCGAGGCCTGTAAACAGTAAATTAATATGAAACAAATATAAAGGTATGTTATCAGGCAATCGCAGGAAATAAAGAAGTAGAACACCAGACAACAGAAAAACAACAGACATGAGTGGCTTACCCAGGTTTTGAACACTGGACCTTCCGTGCGACAACCCCGCCTAGCCATGGCAGGGAGGATAGTAAGACTCTTCAATAGGCACGAAATCAGGATCTCTTGATGTAGATGCTTTCACAGGTGACGGATGTCCACTGGCCTTATTATCTTCTTCATCATCCAGAGTATAAGATTCTGGTGGGTCCGGAACAGGAAGTCCTTCCCCGTGAGGCACTGGCCGCATAGCAGAGGGAATATTCGGATAGGTCACAGGCCGCTTTTTCTTCTTAGAAATACCATGTCCAATTGGAGGAGTCATGCTAAAGTAACAATCATTAAGATGGTTTGTCGGTTCCCTCCACACCATTGGAACTGCAAAACGCATCGACCGTCCTTTTCGGTTCAACCAGCAGCGCAGATTCGTTGCACAGGATTGACAACATTTATGTAGGCCCCAATACCGGTCCTGGTCACCGAGCTAACAATCAAAATAAAGGCTGTAAGCTTTCTTTATCATCGGTGTAATGGGTCGCCTTTGTGATAGCAAAGTTATTTGTCCGCAAATATAGCAAAACTAATCCGCACTGTTCACACGTCTGCACTCACAGAATCCACAAGACAATTGATGACAAGGAGGAAATGTGGTTGCAATGACTGCTACAGATTGCGTCATCCAATTGGCGCTCAAGGCTATCCGTCTCGTGGGGAATCACGCGCCAGGGCTATAGAAAAGAGAAGGACTGGGTCATTCGCGTCGGGAAGGTGAAGCCACCAGCCTACTGAAACCCCCACCCCGATCTTGAAAACTAGAGCTAATTCGCGATTTTTAAGTTCATATTCGTGATCAGCATGTCCAAATTAGTTCAAAAATAGCTACTTTTGTCTCGGATACAGTGTGACTGTTGTTCAGTGTAATTTGTGCACTCTTTTAAATTTCCCTTCTTAGGGAACTTAACCAGATATCCTTCCTTCCATCCTGCTGGTATCTTTTTCTTTTCCCACACTTTACCAAGTAATTTAAATAACATCTCTTTAGCTGTGTCGATATCTGCTTTGATGGCCTCTGCTGGAATGCCATCAGGTCCAGACGCTTTTCCATCTCTTAGAAGTTTTATGGCTTTCTTTATTTCTTCCTTCGTTGGTCTTTCACCCGGGGAAGGATGGGGGGGGGGGGGGGGGGTGGGGGGTTGATCAATTGAGAAGGTCCTCAAAATATTCTGTCCACCTCTTCATTTGCTCTTGTATATTGCTGAGCAGTTTTCCATTCTTGTCTTTTATTAGACCTCTACACCTCACGGTAGAAGGGGAACGACTAAGTAAGTAAGTCTTTTGTGAGGCAACTTGTTTGCTTGTATTTCCCTGTTAGGTTCTTTGTGCTGTTATACAGTTCTCTCATATTTCCTTTGGCTGCAGCATCTTCAGCCTCTCTTGCCAACTCCTCAATATACTTCCTCTTGTCTCTTTTGATACTTTTTTTTTACTTCTTTGTTTGCTTCTGTGTACACTTCTTGAGCCTTGGCTTTGGAACTTCTGGTTTTGCTTGTGTTTAAATCTGCTTTCTTGTTTTTTCTGTCTTTTATCTTATTGATGGTTTCTGTTGTTATCCATGCTTTTTGTTGTTGTTCCCTTTTCCCTAGTATTTCTTCACATGTCTCATTCCATACAATTTTGATTTGCTGCCAATAGTCTTCTGTATTCTCTACATCTTCCAGCTGTTGGAGCATTTGGAATTTGTTGGATATTGTGACCGCAAATGTGTCTCTTGTTTCTTGATTTCTTAGATGTCCTACTGTGACGAGTAGGGTGTATATGGGTAGATGTAGAAGATCAGACAACACTCATACATCGCTCGTCTAGCTCACTGTCTAAGGAGTAATACACCAACTCCATGTCAATCTCCGTGAATATATAATATCACAAATAAGTCACAATGGGCGCAGGGCCATTACAAATATTGGAGACATAACAAATCCCGAGTATTCTACTATCACTCTGATCCTCGGAATAACTACAGCCACAAAATAGGCTACTTCATAAATCCACTCCACGACTCTGGCCCTCTACTCACGCACTACTATAGACATCCACCCTTCTCTTCTCTACGCTCTTCGCTGTCTACCTTCTACTGACTCAACTCTCTACTGACCCAACACACATCTCTCTCTGTCTGACCCCTTTCATTCGTATTCACCAAACACGTGAAAACCTTCCACACTCCACTGAGCTTCATTCACGCATGACTATAGCTAGCAGCTTGTCTTAAGCAATGCTCACAACATTGCTTGTAACTAAAATATTATAACTCAAGCATACCCAACAACTCAAATGACTAATAAACTCCCGCTGGAGCATGGGAACACCCACACATGCATAACACCCCCAAAACACTCCTTGACACCTACATTAAATTGTTGTCTATAATGTTGCATTGTTGCATATCTCTTGAGTTTCATTTTTACTTTGGCTACAGAAGGTGGTGATCTGAAGCCACATCTGCTCCTCTATATACCTTTACATCCTGCAGTGATGATCTAAACTTCTTGTTTATGCATATATGATCAATCTGATTTTCTGTTCTATGGTCTGGTGATATCCATGTTGCCTTGTGTATTCTCTTATGTGCAAACATGCTTCCTCCTATAGCCAGTTGATTTGAAGCACAGAAGTTTGAGAATAGTTCCCCATTTTCATTCATTATTCCTAGCCCATGTTTTCCCATGACTTCTTCAAAGCCGGTGTTGACTGTACCTATTTTTGCATTCATGTCACCCATCAAAATTGTGATGTCTCTTCTTTTTACTTTTTCCATAATTTCCTGTAGTCTAGTATAAAATGCTTCTTTCACAGACTCTTCTTTGTCATTAGTTGGTGCATAACATTGGATGACATTTACATTTATTTTCTTTTTAGCTGTTTTAAAAGTACGGTAGTTGTTATTATTCTAGGCCCAACGGCTTCCCATTCAATGAGTGCTTTCTGTGCTTCATTAGATAACATAAGAGCTACCCCTTCACTGTGGTGTGAACTTTCGTCTTCATGTCCTGAGGACAGCACCAATTCACCTGTGATGAATTTCTTCTTGTCTACCCCCTTCCACTTTGTTTCACACAGTCCCAGAACCTCGATTTTATATTCCCTCATTTCTGCTGCTACTTGTGCCACTTTCCCTTGTTCGTTTAATGTCCGAACATTCCAGGTGCCAAATCTGGAAGTTCTCCTAGAAGAAAGAAGGTTAGTCAGCAACACAGACTCCTTTCGGCTTTATCTGTGTTGCATCATACGCCTCCCTGCGAGAGGACCTTCCCCTATCTTGGATGGCTGTGTTTTATTTTCCTTAATTGACTTGTCCACGACAAGCTTCCCCTATCTTGGATGGCTGTGTTTTATTTTCTTTAATTGATTTGTCCATGTTTGTTGAAGTTTTTTGTGGTTTAAAGTTTTTACAGGATGGGGTAACCAGCCCCGTGCCCAACCCTCCTTAGTCACTTTCTACGACATGCATGGCAGGGAACAGTGTTACTATTCTTTGCTCCCCTTTCGGGCCCCGGTAACACACGGGTGAAATTCTGTCAATGACCTGATATTATTCTGGTATTACGATACCTTAAACAGCGAAACTATACATGTACGATGATAAGAAAAAAAAAGTGTGATGGCGGCTAGATGATCAAGTGTTACTATGTTACTATGTGTATCGTGAGCTTCATGTGTGAAGAAGTCCAGTATATATACATATAACTTTAATCCTAACCCTAACTGCTACGAAACAACACATAACTACACATATTCAGTGCGGAGCAAAAAGGTACGAGTAATAGGAAATTACCCATTCAAGTTGTATACAAGTAAAGCTGCAACACAAAATACACAACGCCTTACTTTTATCAGAAGAATGGAGGTTTAACCGCAGCATTTTTGTACAGCATTCTATGTGTATATATTCGTATAGGCTATGTGCGTTCTAGTATAACCGTGCGAGAATTGAATCATGTTATCTTCGTCTAAATTTTATTTTGTAGGGTCCATTTTGGAATGGCTACCAGTATTCAACAAGTGGTGACGTAAGCAGCGCAAGGAGAAATAGTGAGGTACACAGTCGTAGTACCACAGCTGTTACAGGACTGTACAAAATAGCGACTTCCAGCACTAAAGACAGTCACAATTATTCAACAATTAAAACGTTTAAAAGTCTTGTGCATACTTTACAGCAAAGTGAAGATCGGATACATAAAACACAGCGAGATGAAGTTTTAGTGACCATAACACCAGAAGGTGAAGATCTGGTACACACAACACAACAAGGTGAAGATTTGGTGACCACAACACCAGAAGGTAAAGATCTGGTCCACACAACACAACAAAGTGAAGATTTGATAGCCACAACACCACAAAATAAAGATCTGGTCAACACTACACAACAAGGTGAAGATTGGGTAGCCACAACACCAGAAGGTAAAGATCTGGTCCACACAACACAACAAAGTGAAGATTTGATAGCCACAACACCACAAAATAAAGATCTGGTCAACACTACACAACAAAGTGAAGATTTGGTGACCACAACACCAGAAGGTAAAGATCTGGTCCACACAACACAACAAGGTGAAGATTTGATAGCCACAACACCACAAAATAAAGATCTGGTCAACACTACACAACAAAGTGAAGATTGGGTAGCCACAACACCAGAAGGTAAAGATCTGGTCCACACAACACAACAAAGTGAAGATTTGGTTGCCACAACACCACAAAATAAAGATCTGGTCCACACAACACAACAAAGTGAAGATTTGATAGCCACAACACCACAAAATAAAGATCTGGTCAACACTACACAACAAGGTGAAGATTTGGTTGCCACAACACCAGAAGGTAAGGATCTGCTACATATTACACCAGGAAGTAATGATTTGGTGAACCGATCAACCAAATATGAAGATTTGGTGCATAACACATTACAGAGTAAAGGTATAGTGCACACAACACATGAATATAAACATGTTGTGCACACATCAAATGATGATTTTGTGCACATAAATTCAGAAGATGAAAGTTTTGTTCATACAGCGCCAGAAAGTGAAGATTTAGTAAATTCTACACCAGAATGTAACCATTTGGTGTGCACATCACTTGGAAGTAAAGACTTGATGCACAAAACTCTAGAAGGTGAAGATTTCACACACTCATCGCCCACAGATGAAGATTTCTTAAACACAACACAAAGAGGGGAACATTTGATGCACACAACACAAGGTAAAGATTTGGCATACCTAACACCAGAAGGTAAAGATATGATGCGCAAAACACCAGAAGGTAAATATTTGGTGCACCCATCACCACCATTTGAAGGTTTGTGGCACACAGCACACGAAGGTGATGATTTGATGCACCCATCACCACAATTTGAAGGTTTGTGGCACACAGCACACGAAGGTGATGATTTGATGCACCCATCACCACCACATGAAGGTTTGGGGCACAAAACACATGAAGGTGAAAATTTGATGCACACAGCACTGCAAAGTGAACATTTAACACACATAACACAGGGAAATAAAGAATTCACACCTCCAATTGGTGAAGATTTGATACAAATAAAGATATGTGCACACAACATCACGAGGTGAAGATTTGAAGCACAAGGCACTTCAAGGTGAAGATATGGTACTGGCACAATACAGATTTTTTACAAGAAACACTGCACAATAAAGATTTAGTGCATGCAACACCACAAGGTGAAAATCTAGTGCACACAACATCACGAGGTGAAGATTTGAAGCACAAGGCACTTCAAGGTGAAGATATGACTGGCACAGCACCAAAAGGTGAAGATTTGGTGTACACAACAGGTCAAGGTGGAGATCTAGTGCATACAACAGGTCAAGATGGAGATCTAGTGCACACAACACAACAAAGTAAAGATTTGGTGCACACAACAACACAGCATCTTAATGTTGTACAACAACCTCCGAATGACAATTTAGTGTACACACCACTTTATGATAAAGATTTTGAATCAGAATTACTAAAAGTGAAGGATTTGGCACACGATGCAACACAAAGCCAACTTTTAACTCGAGAGCCGCAAGACAAGAATGTGGTTCGTACTATACCTAATAGTGAAGAATTGTTACAGACAACACCTTCTGCAGATAAACGGATGTCTGCCTCAAGTAGGAAATCAGAATTTTCACATCCATCTGAAGCTACAGGTCAGGCCACTATTCCTTCAGGTCACACACTCGAAAGTTCTGAAATGAAGAACATTCCTGCACAGGATGTAGCAATGAGTGAAATGGTGTTCACTTTTAGTAAAGAATTGGTAGAAAACAGCAATAACCCTCTCAACGGGAGTGTCTTGTATGCAGCTAGCACTACTCTGGTTCTGGATGACCATGTTACTGGATCCACGCTTTCTAGGACTAACCAGAATTTGACAGAACCAGAACCTGATGTCAGCAAACCAGCAGAGATGCCCAGTCTTCCAGAAACAGACAAGTCAAATAGTGTACCTCACCTGCATTGGGCTTCATTAGATGAGCAGTCTGTTGATGATCTCATGAAGGCAGATAAGCCTGACACATTTCTGGTCAACAAGGTCGGAGTCGGACAGAGTCTGGCAGAAAGAAAAAGTCTTGATAAACTTGACGAGTTCACTAAGAGAGATAGTCTGAGCAGGGATGATCAGATCACCTCTAGTGGTTGGGGTGTGAGTCCCCAACAAAAGGAAACATCGAGAAATAACTTCCTGAATTCTGATACAAAAGAACAAGTCCCAGGACTGGACATATTCAGCACTTCTCATAAGGACGATCAGAAGAATGGTAGTACTGTTCTGTGGAGAAATGAGAGAATGTCAAACGAGAATGATACAGCCCAGTCAAGGCAAGAAAGACATAACTGGCACACAAGTGAAGGACATTTGAAAACCACAGTTCAAGGAAACAAATATTCACAAGAAATCAGAGCAGAAGATCATGACAAAGCAACAAGATCAATAAAACATGAACAACTTTTTGAGAATAATGATTTAGCATCAAGGAAAGAATTTCTGTATCAAAACAAAATTGGAACAGATGGAAATGACAATGTTACAGTCAAGGACAATGAAACAGAGCAAGCCATTGTGGATTCTTACTGGACGTCTCAAAGATCTCTCTTGAGAAATACAAAGACATTCACAGAGCTCAAACCAGAGATGATGAATTCAATGAAAAGAACAACACTAGGGACATCAGCTGAAGGTGAAAATGAAAAAACCTCTGTGCATACTGATCTATCTTCTAGTTCCCCAGCAGTGTATCCTGATTCTCCCATACAACCTTCAAGCCAGTGTCAGATCTGCAACAGTAGTACCAGCCCATCACTCAGCTTCCATGAGAGTGAATTTAAGACCTTAATTACAAAATTTGGTTCACACAACGTGTCTCCTTTGTCATCTGACGCCAGCAACTTTTGGTCATCTTTAAAAATGTTGTCCTCATCAACTTCATCCTCACCACATTCGTTGGAGAGAACAGCAACTGTATCATCGACACTGCCACAGAAGAGCAGGGGCAATAAACTTACACATACCACATTACCACCGCCACCATCAAAGCCAAGCTTCACTATATCATCCCTCGCTTCAGATGTTGGTCGCAATGCATCTATTTCTACTTCTAAAGAAGATCTTACCACGTCACCTACTTCTAGAGTAGTTCTCAGTACATCATCATCACAATCTAATGTCAGTCTCACTATATCACCCTCATCCTCTAAAGTGGGTAAAAATATGTCATTTTCCACTTCTAAAGTCAGTCTCAGGGCATTGTCATCAACTTCTAATGTTGGTCTAAGTATACCTACTCCAACTTCAAAAGCCAATCCTACTACATCAGCACCCACTTCTAAAGTTGATCTCACTAAATCATCACCAACTAATAAAGTTGATCTCACTAAATCATCACCAACTAATAAAGTTGATCTCACTAAATCATCACCTACTAATAAAGTTGATCTCACTAAATCATCACCAACTTCTAAAATTAGTCTCACCAAACCATCGCCCACTTCTAAAGATGATCTCACTGCATCACCTTCCACTTCTGGTGTTGATCTCACTACATCATCGTCCGCCTCCAATATTGGTCTTCCTAGATCATTAACCCCCACTTTCAGTATTGATCACTATCAAATGTCCTCAATTACTCAAGCATTTCTCACAACATTAACTACTGATAACCCATTGTTTGTGACTACCATGACAAAATCGCCAATAGTGTTTGGAGAATCATGGACATTAAAAACAACACCAGAAGACCCAATATCAGAAGCAACATCATCTTCACCAACAACAACTTCCTCCTGGGAACAGACGTCACCACTGGTGAAAGCTACCACCAAATTGGCAAAATTATTCCCAAGACAATCTCCAGTTATAGAACATTCCAGAACACCTCAGCGTGCATTGTCCACAACAAACACAGTAGAGAAAAATTCAGAACTGGCAAAATTGACAACCTCAGCAGCCTCCACATCCAGCAGTAAAGAAATAACAAAACGGACAACATCAGCTACCACCATCTTACCGATCAACACAACGACAACAAGGGTTCGTGGATCATCATCACAAACAACTGAAAACATAAATGAAATATTTAGTTCCTCAGCGCCGACATTAAAAACATGGATATCTACAGCACCAGCTGCAATAAGAACAACAAATTTAACAAAACAAACTGAAGTTATGACATCCACAACAGCAACCTTAACAGAAACAACAACATTAACAAAACAAACTGAAGTGATGACATCCACAACAGCAGCCTTAACAGAAACAACAACATTAACTAAACAAACTGAGGTGGTGACAGTCTCATCTCCTACAACACCATCAGCACTAGAATTGGAAGATTCCTGTACAGTATCCCTCAAGACAGACAATGACCCATGTACAGCTCATGATCCCTACAGCGCATGCATCAGGGGCATGTGCCACTGTGTATGGCCTAGACACATCCACAATAGGAAGTGCGTAGAGTGTAAGTATTCACTTTTGTAAACAATGTCATAGAGTGTAAGTATTCACTTTTGTAAACAGTGTCGTAGAGTGTAAGTATTCACATTTGTAAACAGTGTTGTAGAGTGTAAGTATTCACGTTTGTGAACAGTGTTGTAGAGTGTAAGTATTCACGTTCGTGAACAGTGTCGTAGAGTGTAAGTCCATAGATATGGTTATATGAGACAGATAGATATGGTTATATGGCATAGATATGGTTATATGAGACAGATAGATATGGTTATATGGCATAGATATTGTTATATGGTTATATGGATTGTTCAGATAGTGTATATGATGATATGTCGATGCTTGGTTCTTTCCAAACTTGATGTTAATGAATTTGTTCTTCGAATGTTATTCAGCTATGGTTATATGACAACATAGATATTATTGATTTCAACTTTCTGTAGTTTTTCCCCGTTCAAGATGATATCAAAGGTCTCGTTAGAAAAGTTCATAGCTTTAGTTTTAGAGGCATTTATTTGGAGACCAATTTTAAATTATATGACATAGGTATGGTTATATGACATAGATATAGTTATTTGACATAGATATAAGATACAAATATGGTTATATGACAGATATGGTTATAAGATATAGATATTGCTATATGACATAGATATGGTTATATGACATAGATATGGTTATATGACATAGATATAGTTATAAGATATAAATATGGTTATATGACATAGATATGATTATATGACATACATATGGTTATATGACAGATATTCTGTTATATGAAATAGATTTGGTTATATGAATTAAATATGGTTATGTGACAGAAATGGTAATAGATAAACATGGTTATGTGATAGATATGGTTATATGAAATAAATATGGTTATATGACATAGATATGATTAAATGACATAGATATGGTTATATGACATAGATATTCTGTTATATGAGATAGATTTGGTTATACGAGTTAAATATAGTTATGTGACAGATATGGTTATATGATATAAATATGGTTATGTGACAGATATGTTTATATGAGATAAATATGGTTATGTGACAGATATGTTTATATGAGATAAATATGGTTATGTGACATATGGTTATATGAGATAAATATGGTTATGTGACAGCTATGGTTATATCAGTCAATCAATCAATACCCTTTAGCTCCCCGAGGAGCATAGGCCTTCAACAAACACATGCCAAGTCTCCTGTGCCATCTGTCTCCAGTTCTCTTCTCCTTGTGTTTTTTGGTCTACCTCTGCCTCTCTTTTCCTGTGGATTCCAGAACAAGGACTGCCTTGTAATGCTATCAACAGGTTTCCTCAATGTGTGTCCTATCCATCGCCAGCGTCATCTTCTCTACTCTTGTTCCACTGGCACTTGTCTGGTTCTTGTCATCAATTCCACATTTGTGACTTTGTCATACCATTTTAGTCCATCTATTCTATGCAAGCACCCGTTTATAAAAGTCTGTAGCTTTTTGGTTGTTGTTTTTGTTGCTCTCCATGTCTCAAAGCCATAATAATAATAATAATAGTTGCCCATCGCAAGCGAAGATGGCGACAGCTTCAGACTTGAATTGTGAGACATCAGTGCCGTGATCTCATGTGGCTAATTAATCCTATTTTGGCCCTACAGGCCATGCCATATACGGGGCACACATGGTTAGAGTCAATAGTGGCGTTGCTGCCCATTCTGACTTTTCTTGCAGCACGCTTGCCTTCTGCCTTATCAGCTAAATTCTGTTCTGCAATGCGAGCGCCTTGAGTAATGTTTGTCCTCCAGGCAGAGCGATCATGTGCGATAGTCTCCCAGGAGGAGACATCAATTTTGAAGCTGCTCAACGATGCTTTCAGTATGTCTTTGAAGTGTTTCTTTTGTCCCCCTACTGTTCGCTTACCCATAGAGAGTTCGCTGTACATCAACTGCTTTGGGAGGCGTTTTTCGGGCATGCGAACAACATGTCTGGCCCATCTGGTTTGGGCCCTATGCAGCAATGTGTAGATGCTTGAGATATGTGCTCTGTTGAGGACCTCAGAATTAGATACTCTATCATGCCACTTGATCCTGAGTATCCTGCGAAGACAGCTCATGTGGAAATGATTAAGCTTCTTGGCGTGTCTGCTATACACTGTCCATGTTTCACAGGCATACAGGAGAGTAGTGAGCACTATTGCATGATATACTTTTATCTTGGTGGCGGCACTAATTCCTTGTCGATCCCAGACATTTACTCTTAGTCTTCCAAAAGCTGCACTTGCTTTTGCAATTCTGTTGTTGACCTCGGCGTCGATATTCGCATCTTTGGTAAGGGTACTGCCTAGATAAGTGAAGCTGTCCACCACTTGGAGACGTTGGTTCTTTACTGTGATATTTGGTTCACAGTAAGGTTTCCCAGGAGCAGGTTGCAACATTACTTCAGATTTCTTCGTGTTGATGGTGAGACCAAAGTCATCACACGCTACAGAAAGCCTCCTCATATTGTTCTGCATGTCTAGTTCTGTGCAGGTGTTGAGGGCACAGTCATCCGCAAAGACAAGGTCAGAGATCATTGTTTCATTCACCTTTGTAAAGGACTGTAATTGTCTCAAATTAAACAGCTTCCCATCTGTCCTGTATCTGATGTGTAACGCCGTCACTACTGCCATGCGTAACGTTAGACAGCATGGCAGCAACTATCATACTGAATAGTGTTGGAGCGAGCACACATCCCTGTTTGACACCGTTTGTGACCGGAAAGGGTTCAGAAGGTTCTCCATCATTCAATACGCGAGCCATCATACCTTCATGAAACTGGCGGACAATTGAGATGAACTTATCGGGACAGCCGAATTTTGCCATAATTTTCCATAGTCCATCCCTATTGACAGTGTCAAAGGCCTTGGTCAAGTCAATAAATGTTGTGTATAGGTCACTGTACTGTTCCTGGCATTTCTACTGAAGTTGGCGAGTGGCAAATATCATATCGACGGTCCCGCGGCCTGCTCGGAAACCACACTGACTCTCTGGAAGTAAGTCCTGCGATTCGAGATGAACAGTCAAGCGATTGAGCAGGACTCGAGCCAGGATTTTGCCCGCAATAGATAATAGGGAGATTCCCCTATGGTTATCACATGATTGATGATTTCCCTTTCGCTTATATATGTGAACAATGGTGGCATCTTTCAATTCCTGTGGTTTCTGTTCTTCATCCCAGACTGAGTGGAAGAGGTCTGTTAATCTCTGCAGCAGCATGCTGCCTCCAGCTTTATAAATCTCAGCAGGAATAGCATCTGATCCAGGGGCTTTGCCGCTGGACAGTAGACTGGTTGCTTTCTTGACCTCTTCCAAGCTGGGTGGAAGGTCAAGTCTATCATTGACTGTAACTTGCGGTATGCTTGCAATGGCCTGGTCGTTCACGGTTGATGGATAATTTAAGATGGCATTGAAGTGTTGTGCCCAGCGTTCCAAAATCTGCGTTTTATCAGTGAGCAATGCCATGCCATCAGCATTTAGGACCGGTGATGATTGATTCGATTGAGGGCCATAAATTGCTTTCAGGGCATCATAAAAGCGCTTTGAGTCATTTCTGTCTGCATATCTCTGTATCTCATCTGCTTTATTGCTGAGCCATGCATCATGCATCTTCCTGAGCTTATTCTGGACAACTCTGCATATGTTGGTAAAGGCTGCCTTTTTGGATGTTGAGGAAGGGTTGCTTTGATAGTCTCTGTGCAAGCGATATTTTTCAGCCAGCAGTGTTTTAATATTTACATCATTCTCATCAAACCAGTCAGGGTTCTTGCATGTTGTATATCCCAAGCTCTCAGAGGCTACAGAGTACACAATGTTCTTTAGAGTGGCCCATTTTTCCTCTATAGTGGTTTTACCAAGCTCAACGTCCCTCAGACGGCTGTCCAAGTCCCTTGAGAAACTCTCTGCGGTTGTTTCGCTTTTAAGTTTTGTGATGTTGAGCCTCTTCATGGGTTTCTGACTCTGGTGTCTTCGCTTGGGCTGTATGTTAAGGTTGAGTTTTGATACAATCAGCCTGTGGTCAGTCCAGCATTCGGCACCACACATGGCCTTGGTCACTCTCACATCACGTCTGTCGCTCCTTCTCGTGATGACATAATCAATGAGATGCCACTGTTTGGAGCGGGTCAAAGCCATACAATAGTACTGACTTGACATTAGAGTTGAAGATTCTTATTTTCGTGGACTTGATTTCTCTTGTTCTCCATATGTTTCCCAATGCATTGAAAGCTCCTCTTGCTTTTTGTATTTTTATTTTGGCTAGTAAGAAAAGAAATGGAGAGAAGAGGCATCCCTGTCTCACTCTTGTTCTAATCCTAAACGGTTCTGTAAGTTGTCCTTCATGAAGAACTCTGCATGTCTTGTCTTCATAGGTCTTCCTTATTAAGATAATGATCTTCACGGGAACTCCATAGTGCCTCATCAATTTCCAAAGTGATTCTCTGTCTACACTGTCAAATGCCTTTTCATTGTCCACGAATCTGATTTTTAGCGGTGAATTCCATTCCAGACTTTGTTCAACTATTATTCTCAATGTGGCTATCTGGTCTATACAGGATCTGTTCTGTCGAAAACCTGCTTGTTCATCCCTCAGTTGCTTGTCTATGGACTCTTTTAATCTTTCAAGGATGATTCTGTTTAATACTTTTCCTGGCACTGATAGTAACATTATTCCTCTATAATTTGTGCACTCTTGTAAATTTCCCTTCTTAGGCAACCTGACCAGATAACCTTCCTTCCATTTTGCTGGTATTTCCTCTCTCTCTCAGACTTTACCAGGTAGTTTGTATAATATCTCTGTAGAGGTATCAATATCTGTTTTGATGGCCTCTGCTGGAATTCCATCTGGACCAACTGCTTTTCCATCTTTCAGAAGCTTTATGGCTTTCTCTACTTGATCGTTCACAGCTGATTAGTAGCTCCTCTTCTGCTGGCTGGATGTCTGGGGGATTAGTTGGAGCTGGTCTGTTGAGAAGTTATTCAAAATGTTCTGTCCATCTCTTCATTTGTTCTGGTATTTTACTAAGCAATTTTCCATTCTTATCTTTTATGAGGCCATTTGCTTGCTTATATTTCCCTGTTAGCTTCTTTGTGTTGTTGTACAGGTCCCTCATATCTTCTTTGGCTGCAGCTTCCTCTGCTTCCCTTGCCTTGCCAACACTTCAATATGCTTCCTCTTGTCTCTTTTGATGTTTCTTCTTACTTCTATGTACACGTCATGAGCCTTGGCTATGGAGCTTCTGGTTTTGCTTCTGTTTAAATCTGCTTTCTTGTTTTGCCTGTCTTCTATCTTACTAATGGTTTCTGTTGTTATCCATGCTTTGTGCTGATGTTCTCTTTTTCTCAGTACTTCTTCACATGTCTCGTTCCATATATTTTTTTACTTGTTGCCAGTGGTCTTCCGTATCTGCTTCATCTTCCAGCTATTGGAGTACTTGGTATTTGTTGGATACTGTGATTGACAATTTTTCTCTTATTTCCTGATTTCTTAGATATCCCACATTATACTGTTGTCTATAGCTATATGCTGTGGTAAATTTCTTGAGTTTTAATTTCGTTTTAGCCAACAGAAGATGGTGGTCTGATGCCACATCTGCTCCTCTACATACTTTCACATCATGCAATGATGACCTAAACTTCTTAATTATGCATATATGATCAATCTGATTCTCAGTTCTGTGGTCTGGTGATATCCATGTTGCTTTATGTATTCTTTTATGTGGAAATATGCTTCCTCCTATAGCTAGTTGATTTGAAGCACAGAAGTTTGCTAATAGTTCCCCTTTCTCGTTCATCATACCTAATCCATGCTTTTCCATGATTTCTTCAAAGCCAGTGTTGTCTGTTCCTATTTTCACATTTAGGTCCCCCATCAAAATTGTGATGTTCTTTCTTTTCTGTTTGTCCAAGACATTTTGTAGTCTGGTGTAAAAGTCTTCTTTCTCAGATTCTTCTTTATCATTTGTTGGTGCATAACACTGAATGATGTTTATATTTACTTTCTTTTTGGCTGATTTAAACCGTGCTGTTATAATTCGGGGTCCCATTGCTTCCCATTCTATAAGTGCCTTCTGTGCTTCCCTAGACAGCATTAGCGCCACCCCTTCACTGTTGTGAGCTCTTTCCTCCTCATGTCCTGAGGACAACACCATTTCTCCTGTGATCAATCTCCTCCTCTCTATGCCCTTCCACCGTGTCTCACAGAGACCCAGGATATCAATCCTGTAATTTGTCATTTCCTCTGCTACCTGTGTAGTTTTCCCTTGTTCACATAGCATGCGAACATTCCAGGTGCCAATCCTGGAGATTTTCCTAGACCAGGGGTTGGAAACCTTTCAGTGACAAAGAGCCAAATATTTAATTTTGTCTCCACTTTAACAAATTGAAGAGCAGCATGAAAAAAAATCACATGGTATCCCCCATTCACTAAGAGTTAAGTAGTTGAGAGCTGCACGAGATGGCTCAAAGAGGCGCATGCAGCTTGCGAGCGTTGGGTACCTGACCCCTGTCCTAGACGAAAAAAGGTTAGTCGGCAACCCAGACTCCTTTCGGCTTTCTCTGCATTGCTTTATGCGCCTCCTTTCCATAGGACCTTCTTCTGTCTTGGGCGGCTGAGTTGATTTATATTCTGTATTTGACTTGTCCATGTTTGTTGAAGTTTTTGTGGTAAAAAGTTTTTTACGGGATGGGGTAACCAGCCCCATGCCCAACCCTCCTTAGTCGTTTTTTACGACATGCCAGGCAGGGTACGGTGTTACTATTCTTTGCTCCCCTTGTCTTAAGTGATCCTCATATTTACATTAGACATGTGACTGGAACTAGCATCAGCATCACCTGGTCACACCTTACATTCAGAGATGTCTGGTCAGTTGTGTACAAGTTATCTTGGCAGACAGGTGAGGCAGAGAACAGAACCACTTTGTCAGGACCAGCATGGATAACTGAGAGTAATTGGTTCACTGTTGACAGATTAGCTGCAGGAACTGAATACATGATCAGAGTCACCGCTCTTATCACTGCACCACTTCAAAGTGAAAAGAACAAGCTGGAGTTGTATTTCTCACCTGTTGTCATTAGGACAGGTAAGTATGTTCAGTTAAGTAGACACTGATCTCTCCCATACATATGCACACAAAAACCCCCCAAAAAGCTTTCATTAAGCAAGAAAACGTTATGACACTTGTAATTATTAGATCTTTGCTTGACCATTTACTTATAACAAAAATCATGTGTAGCACATGAGGTGTTTGTTGATTGATTGGTTCATTCATCCATTCATCAGTGTGGTTGCTTTATTCATTCATCAATGTGATAAGGCACAGACAGCCTAAGTTCTTTGGGTATATCCTGGGAAGAGAAAATCAGATCAGACTAAAACTGATGATGTCATACTTGAAAGGGAAGGAAGTGGTTCAGATCTGTGTGATGATTTGTGACAACTAGGGCTGGGTTATTGAAAGAAATGTAATGTCACATAAGGTTAGAGAAAAAGAGCCTGTAATCACCGTTAGTTCGAACAAACGTCTTTGGCTGTAAATGTTGCAGAAACATCATTAAGTTCTCACCCCATCTCTAGTTCCTTGGGGGGAGGGGGGGGGGGGGGGTCTCTGAGGAAACATGAGAAATAAAGAATACAACTACTGCTGTCTGTGATATGTCAATCACAATCTTTGTTTTTACAACAATCTCATCACAATCTTTGTTTTTACAACATTCCCATCACAATCTTTGTTTTTACAACATTCTCATCACAATCTTTGTTTTTACAACATTCTCATCACAATCTTTGTTTTTACAACATTCCCATCACAATCTTTGTTTTTTACAACATTCCCTTCACAATCTTTGTTTTTACAACATTCTCATCACAATCTTTGTTTTTTCTCATCACAATCTTTGTTTTTACAACATTCTCATCACAATCTTTGTTTTTACAACATTCTCATCACAATCTTTGTTTTTACAACATTCCCATCACTATCTTTGTTTTTACAACATTCTCATCACAATCTTTGTTTTTACAACAGTCTCATCACAATCTTTGTTTTTACAACATTCTCATCACAATCTTTGTTTTTACAACAGTCTCATCACAATCTTTGTTTTTACAACATTCTCATCACTATCTTTGTTTTTACAACATTCTCATCACAATCTTTGTTTTTACAACATTCTCATCACAATCTTTGTTTTTACAACAGTCTCATCACAATCTTTGTTTTTACAACAGTCTCATCACAATCTTTGTTTTTACAACAGTCTCATCACAATCTTTGTTTTTACAACAGTCTCATCACAACCGTTTTACAAAATTGCCATCACAGTCTGTTTCTTAACAACAATAATACATTTAATTCACAATCTTTATTTCAGTAATACTTTCATCACAATCTTTGTTTTTGCAACTGTCTCCCCACAATCTTTGTTTTTACAACAGACTCATCACAATCTTTTTTTTTTTTTCAACACTCATCACAATCTTAGTTTAAAAAATAATGTTACAACTGTCTCACAACCTTTGTTTTTTGTTTTGTTTTTTAACAACAGTCTATCACAATCCTATTTCACAAAAACTGCTTCACAAGCTGTATTTCTATAACAGTTCCATCACAAGTTCAAAAGATGAACTGGTTGCTGAGCTCTGATAACAATCAAATTACCTTGACCTTTGACACCCCTGAAGGTCACTATGATCATTGTATTATTGTGGTCAGTAAAATGACTTTGAATGGAGATACTGAGGGCAGGTAAGAATTTAATTAGTCTCAACATTTAACTACCTGTACATTGTCATTGTTAATCTTATATCTCTCTGCCCAGTCATGAAAGGTTATTTCTATCCACTGGGGAGCCGCACTAGCGTAGTGGTTACCACACCACGCTGGCGACCGGGTGACCCAGGATCAAACCCGGGCGAGGACATTTGAAGATTTTTCGTTGACCGGATTTGGACTGGATTAACTCGAGCCCTGGCGAAGACATTTGAAGGAGTGTCATCGACCAGGGACTGGCGGCTCCTGAGCTGACCCAGCTCTAATGGGTACCTCCGAAATCGGCGCGTATCTGCCTGAATGGCGAGGGACACCTGTCTCTGTGCAAGAAAAAAGGGATACTCACGTAAAATCAGTCTCTTCTCTTCTTCTTCCATCCTTAGCCACCGACCGCCAAAGCAGTCAGTGGCCATTACGCCTAGTGGCGTTTTAGGGCAACAGCAGATAGGTTTTCTTTGCCATTGTTTCCCTTCACGCCTAATGGCGTCTTTAGGGCAACGGCAAATCAATCCATTTGCTGTTGTTTCCATAATCGAAGTGACTGGCAAACGGGTGATCAGCCCATTGTGAAAATCAGTCTCAGGTTAGATATAATAACTTGAGATTTCTCCTCGAGTAATAGCAGGCGTACGAGAAAAAAAAAAAAAATTTCTATCCACCCAGTGACTTAAGAAAGGTTATTTCTATCCACCCAGTGACTTAAGAAAGGTTATTTCTATCCACACAGTGACTTAAGAAAGGTTATTTCTATCTACCCAGTGACTTAAGAAAGGTCATTTCTATCCACCCAGTGACAGTTATTTCTCCCTGTCCAGTGACCAAAGTAAAATTATTTCTTTCTAGCAAGCAGAAGCACATAATTTTCTCCTTAATTTTGAAACAAAGATGGAACACAATTATTTCTGTCTCTACTAATTATGACAGATTATATATCTCTGACCTGTTAATTTCTGTCCTGAAAAAGTTAATATTTCTGTAGCTTCAATGACAGAAGGAAGGATATTCTGTCTTAGTCAAATACAAATAAAAAATGGATTACTTCTCTCATCAGTGAGACAGATCAATGCTCTCACCAGGAACCAAGAAGAAAAATTATCTTTCTCCAGTAACTAAAAGGAAGGATTATTTCTCTCCTATGACTAAACAGAGATACTATTTCTATCTGTAGTAGTTAAAAGGGAAGATTATTTCTCTCCTATGACTAAACAGAGATGTTATTTCTATCTGTAGTAGTTAAAAGGAAGGATTATTTCTCTCCATGAATTAAAAAAGAGAGAATTGTTTTCTTTGTCCCGTGGCTACAGAAAGATTTTTTCTGTATCTGCAGTGTCCACCCCCAGGAGTTTGACTGTCTTATGTTTGACCTTTCACCATTTGAGATTGGCATCTGGCATAAAATAGATGTCACGGTAGTCAGCGGAAACAGTTCAGGTCCTGTGTCAACATTCAACTTAACAACACCTGCTAGTGGTATGTACTTGTTGTTTAGAGCTGTGCATGGTGATTGAAAATTCAGGTTTACCCAGAGGGGTATTGGTTCAATTATCGTGGCACATCTCTATGTTTGAATTACACATGTTGTTTTGGGAGTGACTAGAGTGACAGAGTATGATTGGTTTGAGTTTTGATTAGATGTCCCATGTGTGTAGAAATCCTTCTATAGATTGGATGAACCAAAGTGAATTAGTTGCATGATTTTATGGATATATGAAATATACTCATGGATTTACAGACATAAGGATATATTGGATAGAGGTTGTCTTTGACTTTATGTGCCCGACTAGCAATTGTCAAGTAGATTGACTTTGTTGTTAAGGGATGATCATAATTAATGACATGTATGTTATCCATGAAGGGATGGTTATTTGGAAAGTATATATTGTAAAGTAATGCCTGTATTACCATATGAAGTCATTTCTATTTTGTCACAGTCTTGAAATTATAAATAGGAATGTCATCATGTTCTTCAAATGTTGTAAACTTGCCTGTATTGTTTCATACTACAATTTTCACTTAGAGCAGTTAGCAGGCAGGTTCTCTAACACTTGTCAAATGTTGTAAACTTGCCTGTATTGTTTCATACAACAACTTTCACTTAGATCTAGAGCAGTTAGCAGGCAGGTTCCCTAACACTTGTCAAATGTTGTAAACTTGCCTGTATTGTTTCATACAACAACTTTCACTTAGATCTAGAGCAGTTAGCAGGCAGGTTCTCTAACACTTGTCAAGTGTTGTAATCTTGCCTGTATTGTTTCATACAACAACTTTCACTTTGATCTAGAGCAGTTAGCAGGCAGGTTCCCTAACACTTGTAAAATGTTGTAAACTTGCCTGTATTGTTTCATACAACAATTTTCACTTAGAGCAGTTAGCAGGCAGGTTCCCTAACACTTGTCAAATGTTGTAAACATGCCTGTATTGGTTCATACAACAACTTTCACTTAGATCTAGAGCAGTTAGCAGGCAGGTTCCCTAACACTTGTCAAATGTTGTAAACTTGCCTGTATTGTTTCATACAACAACTTTCACTTAGATCTAGAGCAGTTAGCAGGCAAGTTCCCTAACACTTGTCAAATGTTGTAAACTTGCCTGTATTGGTTCATACAACAACTTTCACTTAGATCTAGAGCAGTTAGCAGGCAGGTTCCCTAACACTTGTCAAATGTTGTAAACTTGCCTGTATTGGTTCATACAACTTTCACTTAGAGCAGTTAGCAGACAGGTTCTCTAACACTTGTCAAATGTTGTAAACTTGCCTGTATTGTTTCATACAACAACTTTCACTTAGATCTAGAGCAGTTAGCAGGCAGGTTCCCTAACACTTGTCAAATGTTGTAAACTTGCCTGTATTGTTTCATACAACAACTTTCACTTAGATCTAGAGCAGTTAGCAGGCAGGTTCTCTAACACTTGTCAAATGTTGTAAACTTGCCTGTATTGTTTCATACAACAACTTTCACTTAGATCTAGAGCAGTTAGCAGGCAGGTTCTCTAACACTTATCAAGTGTTGTAATCTTGCCTGTATTGTTTCATACAACAACTTTCACTTAGATCTAGAGCAGTTAGCAGGCAGGTTCTCTAACACTTGTCAAGTGTTGTAATCTTGCCTGTATTGTTTCATACAACAACTTTCACTTAGATCTAGAGCAGTTAGCAGGGAGCCGCGGTAGCATAGTGGTTAGTGCACTGGCTTTCTAGCTCAGTGGTCTATGGTTCGATCCCCAGATGAGGTGGGATTTTTTTAGGCTGCAAACGGCTTCTGGGTCGACCCAGCCCTGACTGGGTACCAGAGCAACTTCTGGGAAGGTTAAGGCGGCCGGCGTGATGCTGACCACATCACCCCTAGTGTGCCGATGGTCAAGAAAATATGGGCCTAACACTATATTCCCAATATGCCTCAATGGGCGTGTAACGGGATCCTTTTTTTTTCCTTTAGAGCAGTTAGCAGGCAGGTTCTCTAACACTTGTCAAATGTTGTAAACTTGCCTGTATTGTTTCATACAACAACTTTCACTTAGATCTAGAGCAGTTAGCAGGCAGGTTCTCTAACACTTGTCAAATGTTGTAAACTTGCCTGTATTGTTTCATACAACAACTTTCACTTAGATCTAGAGCAGTTAGCAGGCAGGTTCCCTAACACTTGTCAAATGTTGTAAACTTGCCTGTATTGTTTCATACAACAACTTTCACTTAGATCTAGAGCAGTTAGCAGGCAGGTTCTCTAACACTTATCAAGTGTTGTAATCTTGCCTGTATTGTTTCATACAACAACTTTCACTTAGATCTAGAGCAGTTAGCAGGCAGGTTCTCTAACACTTGTCAAGTGTTGTAATCTTGCATGTATTGTTTCATACAACAACTTTCACTTAGATCTAGAGCAGTTAGCAGGGAGCCGCGGTAGCATAGTGGTTAGTGCACTGGCTTCCTAGCTCAGTGGTCTATGGTTCGATCCCCAGATGAGGTGGGATTTTTTTAGGCCGCAAACGGCTTCTGGGTCGACCCAGCCCCGACTGGGTACCAGAGCAACTTCTGGGAAGGTCAAGGCGGCCGGCGTGATGCTGACCACATCACCCCTAGTGTGCCGATGGTCAAGAAAATATGGGCCTAACACTATATTCCCAATATGCCTCAATGGGCGTGTAACGGGATCCTTTTTTTTTTTCCTTTAGAGCAGTTAGCAGGCAGGTTCTCTAACACTTGTCAAATGTTGTAAACTTGCCTGTATTGTTTCATACAACAACTTTCACTTAGATCTAGAGCAGTTAGCAGGCAGGTTCCCTAACACTTGTCAAATGTTGTAAACTTGCCTGTATTGTTTCATACAACAACTTTCACTTAGATTTAGAGCAGTTAGCAGGCAGGTTCTCTAACACTTGTCAAGTGTTGTAATCTTGCCTGTATTGTTTCATACAACAACTTTCACTTAGATCTAGAGCAGTTAGCAGGCAGGTTCCCTAACACTTGTCAAATGTTGTAAACTTGCCTGTATTGTTTCATACAACAACTTTCACTTAGATCTAGAGCAGTTAGCAGGCAGGTTCTCTAACACTTGTCACGTGTTGTAATCTTGCCTGTATTGTTTCATACAACAACTTTCACTTAGATCTAGAGCAGTTAGCAGGCAGGTTCCCTAACACTTGTCAAATGTTGTAAACTTGCCTGTATTGGTTCATACAACAACTTTCACTTAGATCTAGAGCAGTTAGCAGGCAGGTTCCCTAACACTTGTCAAATGTTGTAAACTTGCCTGTATTGTTTCATACAACAACTTTCACTTAGATCTAGAGCAGTTAGCAGGCAGGTTCCCTAACACTTGTCAAATGTTGTAAACTTGCCTGTATTGTTTCATACAACAACTTTCACTTAGATCTAGAGCAGTTAGCAGGCAGGTTCCCTAACACTTGTCAAATGTTGTAAACTTGCCTGTATTGTTTCATACAACAACTTTCACTTACATCTAGAGCAGTTAGCAGGCAGGTTCCCTAACACTTGTCAAATGTTGTAAACTTGCCTGTATTGTTTCATACAACAACTTTCACTTAGATCTAGAGCAGTTAGCAGGCAGGTTCCCTAACACTTGTCAAATGTTGTAATCTTGCCTGTATTGTTTCATACAACAACTTTCACTTAGATCTAGAGCAGTTAGCAGGCAGGTTCCCAGTGTCATTATTTCATCTACCATGACATCTGTCCTGTAATGTTATGATGTATGTATATAATCATTACCTCGTCATCTACACAAGCACACACGTTTCAGAAGGGACTCAGTAAAAGCATGTTCAATTCCTAGCCATGTTTATTTACAGAATATCGTACATGTGAAGATTCGCATATTATTACAATGTGTGGTTCGTATTATTAATGTATCATATTATATTACATCCCCCCTTTTTTGAAAAAAAAAATGTGTGCAAACATTTCCAACAAAATGTTTCATGTGAGAAAGGATAAGTATGTGTAATGCTCAGTGTGAGTATATATATATGTCACTGTCTGTATCGGCTGGGAGGTGTCACTGTACGGCCAGAACGAGTGGTGTAAAGTGCTGGTGGTTCTGCGGAAGTCCCTGGTTTAGCTTGAGTTGGTTGTGATTTCGGCCTTGGCGCTTGTTGGTTTTGTGGGGTACCAAGGTCTGGAGTTACTGCATTGTCTGTTGAAAGCATGGGAATTCTCTGTTCTGTTGTATTCTGTGGGATTTCTCTTATGTCCACTCTGTTTCGCCTCAGGAGGTTGCTGCTGCTGTCTGGTCTTAAAGTATAGCTCCTGGGTTCAGGGTTTCTGGAAATGATTGTTGCTTTTGACCATGTGTCATTGTTGTGGTTGTAGGTAGTCACATGCTGACCAGGATATAATGGTGGTAAGTCTTTAGCACATTTGTCATAGTTGGATTTCTGAACTTGCTGACGATGCTGAAATTGATCATATGTGCTGTCTCTATGTTGTGGATGGAAGTGGACCTTAGATGGTAGGAGGTCTTTAATTCTTCTATCAAACATAAGTTCTGCTGGACTGTCGATCTTACTGTCTACCGGTGTTGTTCTCCATCTCAAGAGTGCTAGGTGTACATCCTCTGTTCTTGTTTTCTTCATGATTGACTTGATAGTTTGTATCTGTCTCTCAATGAAACCATTAGATTTAGGGTATCTAGGTGATGATGTTGTGTGTTTGATCTTCCAGTCCTTAGTGAAGTTTCTGTATGCTTGACCTGAGAAATGTGGACCGTTGTCTGATCTAATTTCATCTGGGATGCCAAACATGCTGCAATACTTCTTTGTAATGTCTGCAATAACAGCTGATGGTGAGGGTTGTGGAAGTTTCTCAATGATGGGAAATTTGCTGTAGTAATCAGCAATAATAAGATAGTCATTATTGTCGATTGAGAAAATATCAGTTCCTATAATGCTCCAAGGGCTCAATGGTATGGCTGATGGTATGAGAGGTTCTCTGCACTGCCTATTTGCATGTTCTTGGCAAATTGAACAGTTTTTACATAGTGTTTCTATGTCCTTGTTTATCTGTGGCCAGTAAACATCTTTCTTTGCTCTCAGTTGTGTCTTCACAATACCAAGGTGACTATTATGGAGCTGTTTAAGGATGATATCGCGTTGTGTTTCTGGTACAACAATGCGATCTCCTTTAAGGATCAGACCATCTTCGATGCTTAACTCGTCCCTCATCGAGTAGTATGGACGGATTTGTGTTGGAACTTCCCTGATAGAGCTTGGCCATCCATGGTATATCAGTTCTTTGAGAGAGTTAAGAATAGGATCTCTCGTTGTGTCTTCTCTGATGTGTTCAAGCCGATTATCGCTAAACTTGACAGAATCAACTTTGATATTTGGGGTAAGATCTGTTATCTTGTTGGGGTTTGGTAGTCTGCTGAGAGCATCTGCAAAACCTATATCCTCTTTAATGTTGTTAATAGTTACCACACTCAGCTTTTCGCACATTGGTAAACCCAAAATTGCAGGTCCTTCAACATCTACCAAGTAAAATGTTGACGATGTCCATTCAGAGTCTCTGTATAAACATTCAAGTGTTACTGCTCCGAAACAGTCTATACTTGTTCCATTGTAAGCTCTTAGCTTTGTCCTGCCACTCCTACTTTTTACATCCCTTGTGGGAAATCCTTGCTTATCCACCTTGTCAGGCATGATCTGTCTGAATATTCTTAAGGGTAGAGTGTTACCTTGGGCACCTGTGTCTATCTTGAACCGAATATATCTTTCTTTGTGCCTTTTAATTCCTGGTATTCGGAATTGTACTTTGCAGAAAGCCTGCGTTCTCTTTGGTTCATTACTGAAAGTTAGTATCTTCACAGTATCAAATGTGGAAGGATCACTTTCTTCACTGGAGTCAAGGTCCTCAGTCATCATAAAGTGTGTTTGTTTTGATGACTCTCTGCTGTGAAAGTTGTGTTGAGCACTGTCTTGTTTCCTCTTGAAACATAATTTTATCCAGTGGCCCCCTCTTTCTGCAGTAATGACATGTAGAGTCTTTAGCTGGACAGTGGTTTTGTATGTGGTTTAGGCCACAACATTTACACATAGCACCTCTGCTTGTGTTGTGTTTTTCTTGTTGCTTCGAACCAGTTGCTTTGTTTTGTTTGGGTTTATAGCTTTTTACTGCATCCACCTGGGCTGTTACTGTACCTTGCTGAATTTGTTTAATGTTTAGTGCTTGTGCCTCGTGTTTCCTGCCTTCATCCAGAAGTTGTTGTAAATTTAGTGTATCACTCTGGCTCAGTATCCATTTCTGGAACTCTGGCATTGGTGTGCTGAGAAGGATCTGTTCGATAATTCGCTCTTTTTCTTCTTCTTTGTTAAATTTACATACACTTGTTTTCTCCTTGATGCGAGTGAAGAAATCATCTAAACTTTCATCAGGTTTCTGTCGCAGGTGGTGAAGTTCTAATCTTGCCGCTCTAAAGTTCGTGTGCTTTATTATCAGACGTTTTTCAAATTCGTCCAATATGGCTACGGGGTCGGTCGCTGACTCAACAGGCATGGCGGTAGCAAAACTGTTGTAAATTTTCAAACCTTCATCGTCCAATGCTTCTAGGATATATGGAGTTAGGGTTTGTCCTTCCAGACCAGTGGTCTTGGAATATAGATCTATGCGTTGACGCCATAACAAGAAAGGTTCACTCTTATCGTCTTGACCGGCGAATCTCATTTGCGGTGCGTTGCGATATTGTTTCGCCGCCATGGCTGACTTCGATGACGAAAATTAGCCAAATACTGTACTCACGTGTTATCGTGTAGCTGTTTTGCGTCAGTCCGGTATCGACCGCTGCCACCATGTAATGTTATGATGTATGTATATAATCATTACCTCGTCATCTACACAAGCACACACGTTTCAGAAGGGACTCAGTAAAAGCATGTTCAATTCCTAGCCATGTTTATTTACAGAATATCGTACATGTGAAGATTCGCATATTATTACAATGTGTGGTTCGTATTATTAATGTATCATATTATATTACAGTCCTTAACCTCCAGAACTGTAAAATGAGGGGGAGGTTGTGTTTGTGAGTTTGTGTGGGAGAGAGTCCATCAGGGTGTGTGAGAGAGTCCATCAGGGTGTGTGAGAGAGTCCATCAGTGTGTGTGAGAGAGTCAGTCAAGGTGTAGAGCCAAGTCTTTGTAAACATGTCTGTTGGTGGACATGTCAGAATGTTTATCCTAGACTGTACAGAATAAAAAAACAAGCAATGAGAATCGTACTGGGGAAGAGGGGAGGGGGGGGGTCATGAGGTCAACACCCATTGAAAAGATTACATACCTCCAGCCAATGGAGGATAGAAGAGATAGCAGAGCTCAGCAACAAGCCGTGAAATTCAGGAGGCTGACAGACCACCCAATGTGCCAGAGAGTAAATGGTTTTGGAAGGGGAAGACTGAAGTTTTGGAAGGGGACTGGAGTCAAGCAAATTTATATAAACAAAGATGAGAGCAGACCCAATAAATGCAGGATCAAAAACTAAGGCTCTCTACACCGCTCACAAGCTTCCTGTCTGTAAACACAAGCACTTCATTGAACTCATAAAAATAATAATAAATAATAATAGTCCCTTCAGTCATAACTGACTATGGGAATGCGCCCCTGAGGTGACAGCCCTCAGCTGGTTATTTTCCTAATGTTCCTTTCGACGTTTTCTCCTCTCTTCTGCTTGTTGTGTGAGCTTCTTTTCATCCAGTCTGAGGTGGCGCCATAGAGAGCATCGCCACTTGGTGTGATCGGCAGCTTCGTCCTCCCAGGTTGCTGGGTTTACGTCCAATGTCCTCATGTCTCTCTTGCACACATCTCTGATAGAAAACATTCCTGGTATTGAAGAAACTTTCAGACGGTAACAGAAAGAAGAGCCCTGACCACAAAATACAGTGCAGACCTGATAAGGAGAACTCACCAGGGACCCAAGAAATAGTTCTTCTTATCAGAAATTCCTCTTATCAGATAAGAGTTCAAGCATATGGTAATGCATTTGCAACGTACAATGCAATAATGAATTAGCGTTAAATACGACAGATGTATGACACAGAAAATATGTAAATCACCAAAAGTGTTAATGTACAAAGTTGGCACAGATATCTAGATAATAACAGCACTTTTTACACTTTGAAAAGAAAAAGCTGCAATTTTCCTCTGTATCTTAGTACTCGTACTTGAATGAATAAAAATGTCTTTCCATGACATCCTTAAATTCAAAGAAATGATAAATTAAATCATCTTGGCATCCAGCCTGCATTATATACATGTTAGTTTTATCCATGCAATTTGAAACTTCCAACTGTGAAATAGTTTGTACCGTTAACCCACAGTCATCATTATCTCTAGAATTTGTAAACTCTTAAATGATAAAGCACTCTTAAATGAAAAAGTCTGTAATTTTCCTCTGTGCCTTGGTACCTGAGTTAATAAAATGTCTTTCCATGGCCTCTTTAAATCCAAAGAAATGAGAAATTAAATCATCTTGGCATCCAGCCTGCATTATATGCATGTTAATTTTATCCATGCAATTTGAAACTTCCTTTTGTGAAACAGTTTGCACTGGCAACCCACAGTCATCATCATCATCTCCATCTAGGTCAGGACTGGAAAGGACAGAAGATGAAACTGTTGGCATACACATCTCTAGAATATCAGCACTGGCAAGGCTAGCACTACATGTAGTAACAATATCATTGTCAATGTTGACAAAATCTTCTGCTGAAATGTTCAGTTCCTGATATAGTCTAGTCGATGAAGCAAAGGTTCCATAGAAGTTTCAATTATAATACTGCCATTACAAATATTTGATACAACCGTGTTTTCATCATCTGTGTCATCTCCAACTTTAAAGCCTGCTTTTCGAAAACAGTTTGCAATAGTCACAGGCAACACTTTACCCCATGCAGATTTCAACATAACAATAGCGTCCAGAAGGGTTATCTTGAAGTCTTCAGCAACCATGTCTGCATCAATGTGACCTACAAGTTTGGACAACATTGCTGACCTATAATGAACCTTCAGATTTTGAATAATACCTTGGTCACAAGGCTGAAGTTTGGATGTCGCATTTGGTGGTAAAAATAAAAGTTCTGTTGCTTTTAGATTTTGAACATTTAGGTGGGCTGAACAGTTGTCAAGCACCAAAAGAACTTTGCGATGTTGACGTTCCATAGAATGATCAAATGCATGTAGCCACTTGGTGAAAATGTCTGATGTCATCCAGGCTTTTGAATTAGCTGCATAATCAACACACAATTTTTTAAAACCTTTAAAACAGCGTGGATTTTTGAATTTACCGATTACAAGTAGGCCTAATGGCAATTTTTCTGAACCATCCATATTTGTACACACAACAGCTGTGATTCTTTCTTTCTATTTTTTTCCCCCCATGACACTTTTCATTTCTGAAGCAAAAAGTCTTGTCAGGCAGCAATCTCCAAAACAATCCAGTTTCATCAGCGGAATTATACCTACTCATGGCTGGTTTTAGCACCTCCTCCGTCCATGACTCGGTAGTCGTTTCATTAACAGAATGCCTTTCCCCACACAAAGCTTTGTAAGTAATGTTGTGCCGTTTGTTAAAACGACCCAAGCAGCCAGAACTACATTTCCAGCCAGTCCGACCTTCCAGAAGTGCTAACTCTTCTGCCTTTGCAGTTAATATAGGTCCATTTACAGGAACATTTGCTGATCTCGCCATGGTGAACCATTTTAGGAGTGCCGTGTCAACAACATCACACGCCGCTTTTCGGTTCTTCATTCTGTGACAATCAACTTGTCCACCATAAAACATTTTTCTGTACCAATCCTTATTTGTTATGATTCCTGAAAGCGTTGATTTTGGAATGTCGAATTCCTTTGCTATTTCCATTTTCTTTTTGCCACTATTTTCCACTTCTTGTAATAGCTCAATCTTTCTTTTCAAAGATATGGATTTTAACTTTCCAGCCATTTTTAGAGGGGAAATAACTCAAATTCTAACACCGACGAAGCGCGCAATTTCCGAAAATAGCCGAAAAATTTTACAAATGTCCAGGTACTGTATTTGAAAAAAGTTCGTCTTAAGCAGATCAAATTATATAGTCGGGACACGTTTAATCGTTCGGCATATCCGAAAATTCGTGATAAACGGATTCCGCTTAACCGGACATTTTTTACAAAGACAAAGAAGAAAAATTGCCGGGGATAAACAAATTGTTCTTCACAACAGAAATTCGCCACATCCGAGATCGCCTTAAGCGGTCTGCACTGTACGCAGAAACATTACCCAAGCCACACCTGGACCCATGCATACACAGAAACATTACCCAAGCCACACCTGGACCCATGCATACACAGAAACATTACCCAAGCCACACCTGGACCCATGCATACACAGAAACATTACCCAAGCCACACCTGGACCCATGCATACACAGAAACATTACCCAAGCCACACCTGGACCCATGCATACACAGGCTCAGCAACTAATGCAACAGAGAATGGCAGTGCAGGAAATTTTAGCAATGGTAAACAAAACAATGTTCTCAATGGCAGCAAGAAAATTCTCAGGTAACTTCAGAGCAGAAGCAGAGGCCTTGAAAACTGCAGAAGTTTTAATGTCAGAGAAAAACCACTGAGAGATGTGTAGCTTTCTTCACAGATGTGCTAACAGTAGTCACTGCGTTAAGGAGTAAAACAAACGCAGACCTAAGCTACCTGAGAGCAGCACTCAAACAAAAAAAGTCAGCGGGTCAATAGAATTGTGACACAGTGGATCCTATGACATTGTAACATCCCTGGCAGCGGAGAGGCTGATAGATTGTCAAACGAAGGTGGAAAGCTACCTCAGCCTGACTTAAGCATAACTTATGATGAGGCCAAGAGCTTTATCAGAAGCAGATACAGAAACAGTTGGGAAGCAGCATCCAGGCCACTAGAAGAATGGTGTATATTACCAGCTTAACAGAAGTGAACAAGTGGTAGTTGTCAGACTCCACACAGGCCACAACTGATTGAGTTACCATCTGTTTAACAAGCTAAAGCTAGGAACTACCGATGAGTGTAGCTGTGGCACCAATAAAATGACAGCTAAACATCTGCTGCAAAAGTACCCAACATGAAGAACAGAGAAAGCACATATGACAACCACCAGTACCACTCCTAGACAAACTCTATGGAGATACTGACAAACTCTGTGGAGATACTGACAAACTCTGTGGAGATACTGACAAACTCTATGGAGATATTGACAAACTCTATGGAGATACTGACAAACTCTATGGAGATACAGACAAACTCTATGGAGATACTGACAAACTCTATGGAGATACTGACAAACTCTATGGAGATACTGACAAACTCTATGGAGATACTGACAAACTCTATGGAGATACTGACAAACTCTATGGAGATACTGACAAACTCTATGGAGATACAGACAAACTCTATGGAGATACTGACAAACTCAATGGAGATACAGAGAAACTCTATAGAGATACAGACAAACTCTATGGAGATACTGACAAACTCTATGGAGATACAGACAAACTCTATGGAGATACTGACAAACTCTATGGAGATACAGATAAACTCTATGGAGATACTGACAAACTCTATGGAGATACTGACAAACTTTATGGAGATACTGACAAACTCTATGGAGATACAGAGAAACTCTATAGAGATACTGACAAACTATGGAGATACAGACAAACTCTATGGAGATACAGACAAACTCTTTGGAGATACTGACAAACTCTATGGAGATACTGACAAACTCTATGGAGATACTGACAAACTCTATGAAGATACTGACAAACTCTATGGAGATACTGACAAACTCTATGGAGATACAGACAAACTCTTTGGAGATACTGACAAACTCTATGGAGATACTGACAAACTCTATGGAGATACTGACAAACTCTGTGGAGATACAGAGAAACTCTATAGAGATACTGACAAACTATGGAGATACAGACAAACTCTATGGAGATACAGACAAACTCTGTGGAGATACAGAGAAACTCTATAGAGATACTGACAAACTATGGAGATACAGACAAACTCTATGGAGATACAGACAAACTCTTTGGAGATACTGACAAACTCTATGGAGATACTGACAAACTCTATGGAGATACTGACAAACTCTATGGAGATACAGACAAACTCTGTGGAGATACAGAGAAACTCTATAGAAATACTGACAAACTATGGAGATACAGACAAACTCTATGGAGATACAGACAAACTCTGTGGAGATACAGAGAAACTCTATAGAGATACTGACAAACTCTGTGGAGTTACTGACAAACTCTGTGGAGAGACAGACTATGGAGATACAGAAAAACTCTGTGGAGATACAGACAAACTCTGGAGATACTGACATACTCTGTGGAGATACATACAAACTCTATGGAGATACAGACAAACTCTATGGAGAAACCAACAACCTCAGGATGACCACTGCTTTCTTTAAACTTATTCCAGTTGACGTCTGAAAGTGTAAGAAGAAGAAGAAGATTCTAGATTGTGTTTCTAGACAGAATTCTATTTCATGGGGGAAGTTGAAGGCAGTAGAATATTTCTCAAGAATGTGTCAGCATCAGTGTGATTGACATTATGGTACAGTCTTTGCTCAATGGCGATTTGTGAATTTTTAATCTCAGAGGAAATTAATCACAACGTCCCTCACATCCATACTCATATACTCACACATCCATAAACATACAAACTTACACACTTCCAAACACATAACAACCCACTCCATTATCTCAAGCTCACACATCTGTGCAAATACACACAATACCTACACATATACATGTACCAACATACATTTACACACCTCAACACACTGCAGCATATACCATTTCACACCAACACCAACACATACCCATATACATGTACCCACATACATTTACACACCCCAACACACTGCAGCATATACCATTTCACACCAACACATACACATATACATGTACCCACATACATTTACACACCCCAACACAATAAACCCATTTCACACCAAAACACATACACATATACATTACACACCCATTTACAAACACTGCAGCATATACCATTTCACACCAACACATACACATATACATGTATCCACATACATTTACACACCCCAACACACTGCAGCATATACCATTTCACACCAACACCAACACATACACATATAATGTACCCACATACATTTACACACCCCAACACACTGCAGCATATACCATTTCACACCAACACATACACACACCCCAACACACTGCAGCATATACCATTTCACACCAACACATACACATATACATGTACCCACATACATTTACACACCCCAACACACTGCAGCATATACCATTTCACACCAACACATACACATATACATGTACCCACATACATTTACACACCCCAACACACTGCAGCATATACCATTTCACACCAACACATACACATATACATGTACCCACACACAACAAAACACCCCAACACACTGCAGCATATACCATTTCACACAAAAATAAAAAAAAACAAACACATAAAAATGTACCCACATAATTTACACACCCCAAACACACTGCAAACCATATTCCATTTCACAACACAAAAACAACACATATAAATAATGTATCCACAAACATTTACACACCCCAACACAAACACAAAATATACCAAAACACACCAAAACCAACACATACACATATAATGTACCCACAAAATTTACACACCCCAAAACACTGCAAAATAAACCAACACACCAAAACACAACACATATACATGTACCCACATACATTTACACACCCCAACACACTGCAGCATATACCATTTCACACCAACACATACACATACCCATATACATGTACCCACATACATTTACACACCCCAACACACTGCAGCATATACCATTTCACACCAACACATACACATATACATGTACCCACATACATTTACACACCCCAACACACTGCAGCATATACCATTTCACACCAACACATACACATATACATGTACCCACATACATTTACACACCCCAACACACTGCAGCATATACCATTTCACACCAACACCAACACATACACATATAATGTACCCACATACATTTACACACCCCAACACACTGCAGCATATACCATTTCACACCAACACATACACATATACATGTACCCACATACATTTACACACCCCAACACACTGCAGCATATACCATTTCACACCAACACCAACACATACACATATACATGTACCCATATACATTTACACACCCCAACACACTGCAGCATATACCATTTCACACCAACACCAACACATACACATATACCTAACAAGATTAAGATCTTCTGATCTCAACAGTACCATCCCCAGTGACTGATCTACTCATACACAGACACACACATGCACTCACATATGCATGCACCTACACATAACAAAATCACACCTGGTCTCATCACCAGCATCATCCCCAGTCACTGAGACCAAAGACGCATAAAAAGTGAGGAATGCAGTCAGCGACTCATAGCTTGACTGCTTGCCATCAGGGTCAGCGAACCAGAGCTGACCAAGACCCTACTCAACCTCCAAGTGGTAGTCCTGGAAACAGGCTGCATCACTGCAGTCTGGCTGAGAGAGTAGGGATCAAAGAGGGAAGGCTAACCCGGTCCCAAAAATGCCATGCCGAAGATGGATGTGTCGGGCCGAAAGGCGCAGATATCGCAGCTTTGCTGTAAATGGCAACACAACGTAACAAATGTCCTTTTTAGGATGAACGCAGAAGAAGATCCCCAGTCACTTATCTACTCTCACATACAGACACACACACACACAACCCCACAAACACATATACCCCCAACAAGAATCACACCTGATCTCATCACAGCACAATCCCCAGTCACTTATCCACACACACACACGCACACACACACACACACACAAAACCCCTCTCTCTCTACCTCTACCTGCCTATACCCAACAAGAATCAAACCTTCTGATCTCAACAGCACCATCCCCAGTGACTGATCTACACACACACACGCATGCACGCACGCACGCACACACACACACACATCTCTCTCTCTCTCTCTCTCTCTCTACTTGTACCTACCCGGTACCCAACAAGAATCAAACCTTCTGATCTCAACAGCACCATCCCAAGTGACTGGTCTATTCTGGGAAACGAGCACCAATGTGGTAGAGCTGAATTGGAGACCACCTCATCACCCTCGTGGCTACATCACTGGATACGACCTCAGACTCTTCCGAGGTGGGTCATGCTGTCAGCATGTGCTTCTTCCTATATCCACTGCACAGACCCAGAGAGGAGAGGAAAGTTCTCAGACCACGGAAGATACTCATGTAAGTGACTAAATCACCAATGTCTGTAAGTGACTAAATGACCAATGTCTGCAAGTGACTAAATCACCAATGTCAGCCTCAGTGATGCCATTTCCTTTGTGTAGAACAAACAGTAAGAATAAATGGGAAGATTCTAGAAGAAGAAAAGTCTCTCACATTTTAGAAACTTGGTAACAGCAGATGGTAGAAGTGAAGCAGACGTCAAGAAGAGAGTAGGAATGGTCAAAGCTACATTCAGTAACATGAGACAGATACTGACATCTAAACAATTAACTCACAAATCAATTATTATTCATCAAGTGTTGCATGTACTCTTCAATGCTGTATGGTGCAGTTCGTATGGACAATGAACAAGCCGTTAGAAGAAAGAATTGAGGCCCTTAAATTGTGGATATATAGAAGAATAGAATGCATGTCATGGGAAGAGAACAACAAAAACAAATGAAGTCCTACAAAAGCTAGGAATGAAAAGAGAATTAAAGAGATTGTAAGTTTGACCAAAATAGAAGGAAAATTGGAAGGTAGATGAGCCAGAGTAAGACAGCCAAAAGTGGGAAGATAACATGAAACGTACAAGTAAAAGTCTACCATAGTGCACCATCATGATAGAATACAGATGACATTGGAGATTCATTGCAGTCGACCTTCTAGGAAATTTGAGAAAAACAACTCCAGCAGAAACCCTGCGTTACTGGAATTTATTTTGCAAATTTTTCATCTTTCTGCTCTGCTGTATTTTTGTTATAAAAAAATTTGTTGTGTTTTTAGTTTGGTGAAATAGTAGTTATTACAAAATTTGTTGTGCTTTTAGTTTGGTGAAATAGTAGTTATTGCAACATGTGTTGTGTTTTTAGTTTGGTGAAATAGTAGTTATTACAACATTTGTGGTGTTTTTAGTTTGGTGAAATAATAGTCATTACAACATTTGTTGTGTTTTTAGTTTGATGAAATAGTAGTTATTACAGCATTTGTTGTGTTTTTAGTTTGGTGAAACAGTATTTATAACAAAATTTGTTGTGATTTTAGTTTGGTGAAATAGTAGTTATAACACAATTTGTTGTGTTTTTAGTTTGGTAAAATAGTAGTTATAACAAAATTTGTTGTGTTTTTAGTTTGGTAAAATAGTTATAACAAAATTTGTTGTGTTTTTAGTTTGGTGAAATAGTAGTTATAAAATTTTTTTTGGTGTTTTTAGTTTGATGAATTGTTGATGTTGATATATTAAAGGTAACAGATATGATTTTCATCTTTAAATCTTCCAGTATCACAGGAAGTTCAGCTTGTGTGAGCCACCAGAAATTGTGTATCTGACAGAGAACCAACCAGGAAGTCTAAAATATAAATTTACCCACCTTCAGCCTGGCAGTGAGTACACCCTGCAAGTGTTTGCTCAAAATAAGAACCTGAAAGGGGAGGTTACTAAAGTGACATTCACAACATTGTCCGCAAGTAAGTGAATATCTGTGGGTAGAGTTATGTCAGCAAGTTAGTCAGTGACTGTCTGTGGGTAGAGTTATGTCAGCAAGTTAGTCAGTGACTGTCTGTGGGTAGAGTTATGTCAGCAAGTTAGTCACTAACTGTCTGTGGGTAGAGTTATGTTAGCAAGTTAGTCAGTGAATAGATAGTTTATGTTCACTTGTGAGTGAATATCTATGGATAGTTTATGTTCGCTAGTGAGTGAATGTCTACATATTTTATGTTTGCTTGTGAGAGATTATCTAGATAATATCTGTTCACAAATGAGTGAATATCTATAGATAATTTTTGTTTGCTAGTGAGTAAATATCTGGATAACTTATGTTCACAAATGAGTGAATATTTGTAGGTATGTAGGTATCACACAAGCCTTTATATACTAGCTAAGGTGGAGGGAGAAATAAGGTGCTAGCTACCTTCCCTTTCACCGCTAAGGCTATACCACTGTTGTCCAAAATAACTTATATTAAGAACTGCACATAGGCTCGTATTGCCAGAGGCATGACACAACAACAGTGGGTGACATATGACTAACGCTCATGAAACAGCTTATATCTCATTTATTCAATTAAACACATGACCACACATGGCCTGATGAAAATTCAACATTACGACTATATACGTGCCACAACAGGGAATGCATGTACTAATATCAATCTACAGAACGGGTAATCTGGCTACCACAATCCTAAAATGAACGTCACACCATCACGCGGGAAAAACCTACATAGTAACACTGACTCTGAAAATGCACGACAGTAACTTAGCATGTACCAAACTCAACGCTAAGTAAATAACCACTTCCCTGGAATCCTTAATAGCAGAAATAGCTAACGTTAGGAATAGGGCTCAAATGGCGGGCACCGCGTCACTCTTAGATATCACAGACAGCCGAAGCTGGCATATGAGAAAACTACCTCCGCCATGGATGGCAGTCAAATCTCTACTGACTAAATTCGCGCCAGCCTTGTGCAGTCTGTTACTTCCCCTGCTCACATGACTCTAATGATCACATGACTATCAGGACAGTTTCCGACCGTCAAACAACATAGAAATACGGCCTAGAAATACGCCGTGACAGTAGGTAATATATGTTCACTAATGAGTGAATATCTATAGATATTTTATGTTCGCAAGTGAGTGAATGTATACAATTTATCTCTGTATATGAGTAAATATCTGTAGATAACTAACATTTGCAAGTGAGTGAACATCTGTAGAAAACTAATCTCTGCATGTAAGTGAATATCTATAGATAATTAATGTTTGCAAGTGAGTGAATATCTATAGAAAATTTATCTCTGCATGTAAGTGAATATCTATAGATAATTAATGTTTGCAGGTGAGTGAATATCTATAGATGCATTGTGTCTGTAGGTGGTTTATACTCTACTTTAGGTGATTTTGTGTGGGCTAATATGTGATTTTGTCTGGGTTAATGTGATTTTGTCTGGGTTAATATGTGATTTTGTCTGGGCCAATATGTGATTTTATCTGGGCTAATATGTGATTTCATCTGGGCTAATATGTGATTTCATCTGGGCTAATATGTGATTTCATCTGGGCTAATATGTGATTTTGTCTGGACTAATATTTGATTACTCGAGGCAAAATCTCTGGTTAATATGTCTAACCTGAGACTGATTTTACGTGAGTATCCCTTTTTTCCCTGCACAATGACAGGAGTCCTCTTGCCATTCAGGCAAATACTCGCCAATTTCGGAGGTACCCATTAGAGCTGGTTTGGCTCAGGAGCCGTTCAGGTTATTCCAGTCTCTGGTCGAGACACTCCTTCAAATGTCTTCACCAGGGCTCGAATTATTCCAGTCCAAGCTCCGGTCAACAACACTCTTTCAAATGTCCTCGTCAGTGCTCTTACCTGGATCACCTGATCGCCAGCACAGTGTGGTAACCATTACACCAGCGTCGCTCCCATATGTGATGTTATCTGGGCTAATTTGTGATTTTGTCAGGCTAATATGTGATTTAGTCTGGACTAATATATGATTCTGTATGGGCCAATATATGATTTTGTCTGGGCTAATATGTGATTTTGTCAGGCTAATATGAGATTTTTGACTAATATGGGATTTTGTCCGGGCTAATATGGGATTTAGTCTGGGCTCATATGTGATATTTTTTTCTGAGCTAATATGTGATTTAGTTTGGGCTAATATGTGATTTTGTCTGTGCTAATATGTGATTTTGTCAAGGCTAATATGTGATGTTGTCTGGGCTAATATATGATTTTGTCTGGGCGAATAAGTAGTTTTGACTGGGCTTATGTGATTTTGTCTGGGCTTTTATGTAATTTTGCCAGGCTTATATGTGATTTTGTCTGGGCTAGTATGTAATTTTGTCTGGGCATATGTGATTTTGTCTGGGCATATGCAGTTTTGTCTGGGCTAGTATGTGATTCTTGTGGGCTAATATGTGCTTTTATATGAGTTTATGTGATTTTTGTCTGGGCTAATATGTGATTTGTTCTGGGCAAGTAAGTGACAATTAAAGTAAACTTGTGCTTTGGTGCTGATGACCTCATCATTTACAACTAATTTCAACATGAACTACCACTACAAGAGCACATGAAGTGTTTTGATGCAGGCGTGGGACTTACTGTTGTGGTGGTGGTTCAACGCTCCTTGAGAATAGAGATGAAGAAAAGCAGTCATAGATAGAATAGATGGATGGGTATGAATGAAAACAACATTGAAAAAAGGCTCAGGGTTGCTCACATTGAGTGTCATGACCTCTGTCTTCTTTAGGTTGATGTTCAAACCCACCTGCTGGCTATACTTATTAAGTCTATCCGTTTTTTCCTGGATGTGTTGATGTGAATGTGCTAGCAGTGCAATGTTATCTGCATATTCCAGATCTTCCAATGTAGAAAATGTAGTCCATCTTATTCCTCTTGGATTGCCCTCTGTTGTCTGGCGCATCACCCAGTCTATGACTGTTAAAAATAGAGTGGTTGATAAGGGGCATCCCTGTCGTACTCCTGTCTTCACTTCAAAGGTTAGGTTGCTCTGCCCAATGCTACACGTAAAGTTGGCATAAAGGCTTTTTATGATTGACACTATGCAGCTTGGAATTTCCATAAGCCCTCAGTATTTTCCATAAACTGTCAAAAGCCTTTTCAAAATCAACGAAATTAATGTACAGCTGTCTTTGCTATTCTGAGCACTGCTCTATAATGTTCCTGAGGGTAAATATATGATCTACAAATCTTCTGTTCTTTCTAAATCCTGCTTGTTCTTTCCTCAGTTTGTGGTCTACTGCTTTTGAGATTCTCTGTATAATTATCCTGCCTAGTATTTTGCTGGGAACAGAGAGAAGAGTTATTCCTCTCCAATTATTGCAGTCTGCAAGATCTTCCTTCTTGGGCAATTTGACAATTATTCCTTTTCTCCACTCTGTTGGTGTTGTCCCTGTTTTCCAGACTTGTGCAAATAGGGGTTCTAATAGTTCTGCTGCTAGCTCTGGGTCTGTCTTAAATAGCTCTGCATTTAAGTTATCATGACCAGAAGCTTTTCCATTCTTTAACCCTTTGATTGCTGTGATGATTTCTTCTTTTCTTGGGATGTCTGTATTAACATCTAGATCATTTTCAGCCTCAGGAACATTCAATTGTGTCTCTGGTGGTTCCTTATTCAGAGTTTCTCTGAAATGCTCTGCCCATCTTGTTTCCTGTCCCTCTACTGTCGTGATGAGATTTCCGTGCTTATCTCTTACTAATGTAATATTGTTTGCACCTCGTTTTCCACTGATGATTTTAGTTATTTTGTATACTGTGCTTTGTTCATTTCTCAGTGCTGCCTTTTCTGCCTGTCTTGCAAGGTCATCCAGAAATGTCCTTTTGTTAGCACGGGTTTGACGTTTAACTTCCTTGTCCAGCTGACTGTACTGTTCACTATATATTGCCTTTAACCTGGGAGATTTAGCTTCTGTTTTCTTTCTTTTCATTTCTTTTCTCTTCGCTATGGTGTTTAGCGTATCTGGTGTTATCCAGTCTTGGCTCTTTCTTTCCTGGAATCCCAAGTATGACTTGCTGCTTTCCTTGTATATTGTTGAGATGGTGTTGAATCTCTGGTCAACATCATCGGTCTCTGTTCTTTCCTGGCTTTTGATAATCTCATATCTTCTCTTTACTTCGACCACGAAAGCTTTTCTGGTGAGGGGATCCTTCAGTTTCGTGATGTTGTATCTTTTCTGTTTGACTGCAACTGGTCCAGCAGCTCTGAGTTTCACTTTCATTCTTGCTACTACTAGGTGATGATCACTTCCCACATCTGCGCCTCTTCTTACTTTCACGTCTTGTAGTGCATGTCTCCATCTGCCATTGATCATTATGTGATCTATCTGGTTTCTGTCTCGTCTGTTTGGTGATTCCCATGTTAACCTGTGCACTTCCTTGTGTGGAAAAAGGGTTCCTCCAATGACCAGATTGTTAATACTGCAGAAGCTTATTAATTTGTCCCCATTCTCATTTGCTGTTCCACTGCCGCATTTCCCCATTACTCTTTCGTTATAATTATTGTGTGCTCCCACTTTCGCATTTAGGTCTCCCATTACTATAATGAGATCGTACCTGGGTGTAGTTTCCATTTCTTTTTGTACCTGTTGATAGAACTCGTCCTTGATCTCTTCATCGCTGTCATTTGTTGGTGCATAGCATTGTATAATTGTGGACTACAGCAGTACGGTATGTAAATATACTACTGGACAAAAAAGTTAAGGGCCGCCATTCAGTTTAGACAAGGTTTATATAATTCTTCCTAAGCAGGGTCGATTTTCCAAATGTCCGGTAGCTTGAAATCTCTCAAGAAGTCTCTGAATGGTAGAGTGGGACACTGCTAAACGTCTTGCAACATGACGAACAGATTGACCATCCTGAATCCATGCCATGGCTCGACCACGGTCTACAGTGCTGAGACATCTCCTTGGTGGCATGGCTAATGCAGTGATCATTTCGACCACTTGTCATACTGATTTATTGCATACCAACGGTGAACACTCTTTACCGATGATCATTTTCCACGTGCATTCAAATTCAACTCACTTTTTCACCTTTTGAACTAGTGGGGCGTGTTGCAAAAACCATGAGTTTTTGCAACAACAATGGCAATTTTCACATGTGGGTTAAAGTGACCCAGTTTTTGAACATTTAAAAAAAATTAACCTAGTGCACACAGAAATGTATACACATTTCTCTGAGCTCAGTTTTAATGACATTTTCACTTGTCTTTACAGTTTGCCAATCAATTATATAAACCTTGTCTAAACTGAATGGCGGCCCTTAACTTTTGTCCAGTAGTTTATTTGGGTCAGGCCTCCTGCAAGGAGACCAGATGTAGTTGGGGCTCCATGCTCCATACGGAACAAAAAAGCACATGATGATAGTGCATGAATACGTTTATTTCATCTAAAATCAATTTAATTGTAAGTATTATACACCCTAGGCTAGACAAGGAATGACATGGTAGCAGTAGTATTAAAATGTAAAGTAGTGGGACATTACTTGAGTTCTTTTTAAATTTTATTTAAATTTAATTTCCATTTTTTTCAGTTCCTAAACCTCCATTAGAACCCAGAGCAGAGGTGATGAGCTCAAGTCACATTCTCATCACATGGAACTCTCCAGAATACCCAGGACCCACAGACTATATAATTCAAGTTTTTCAGTTGAGAAGCAGACCAAAGGATGAACAGAATTTTGTGAGGAACATCACTGTTCATGGTATGGCTTATCCTTTTTCACCAGCCCTGCCACTCACCACAGAATCAAATGTGCTGAAGCATTGACAAGTTTGCATTCATTTTTTGTTCATTTCCACGTCTGTTATCTCACTTTCTCCCACATTTAACCCTCTCTCTCTTTCACACTTAGGAGCTGTGGTAGCTTAGTGGTTAGTGCACTGGCTTCCTAGCTCAGTGGTCCATGGTTCAATCCCCAGTTGAGGTGGGAATTTTTAGACTGCAAATGGCTCTGAGGTTGATCCAGCCTCATGAATTGGGTACCAGATTTACTCTGGGAAGGTTAAGGTGGCCGGCATGATGCTGACCACATCACCCCTAGTGTGCCGATGGTCAAGAAAAAATGGGCCTAACACAATATTCCCAATATGCCTCAATGGGCGCGTAACGGGAACCTTTACCTTTTACACACTCTCTGTCTGTCTCCTTGTCTACCTTTCTTTTCTCTCTAGTATATGTTCCATAACCTTTTATTTGAAATTCTGATAATCTGAAAATTGAAAATTGTTTGTCAAACAGAACAACAGATATAAATAAGTAGGCTACATGTTTTTCATGGCACTTCATTCATGAGCAGAAATGACCTAACTACGTGCCATGGTCAGATTTATCATGTTTCCAGTCAGTGTACTTTACACTACCACCCTAGTGCATGTGCAGTGTATTAGAAGCACTACAGCGTGATAACAATTTACCAAATACCAGACCCACTCCGCCATTCAGATAAATAAGTAGGCCAACTAGTGACTCATAACTACCCTACTTCGCTGTTGTGTCAATAATTATTTAAAAAAAATGCTCAATACAGATTAAGAGATACGGTTAAGATTCGTGTTAGTGGACATTGTTCTGAGATTTGTAGCCACTTATTATTTACAAGTAAAACTAAATGCTAAAAACGTTGTTACAGTTTTAGTGGTTGAGCTTAAGATAAGGCCATTTAAAAACGTTGTTACAGTTAGTGGTTGAGCTTAAGATAAGGCCATTTAAAAACGTTGTTACAGTTAGTGGTTGAGCTTAAGATAAGGCCATTTAAAAACGTTGTTACAGTTAGTGGTTGAGCTTAAGATAAGGCCATTTAAAAACGTTGTTACAGTTAGTGGTTGAGCTTAAGATAAGGCCATTTAAAAACGATTTAAAAACGTTGTTACAGTTAGTGGTTGAGCTTAAGATAAGGCCATTTAAAAACGTTGTTACAGTTAGTGGTTGAGCTTAAGATAAGGCCATTTAAAAACGTTGTTACAGTTAGTGGTTGAGCTTAAGATAAGGCCATTTAAAAACGTTGTTACAGTTAGTGGTTGAGCTTAAGATAAGGCCATTTAAAAACGTTGTTACAGTTAGTGGTTGAGCTTAAGATAAGGCCATTTAAAAACGTTGTTACAGTTAGTGGATGAGCTTAAGATAAGGCCATTGCTTAGGATGCAGAGATAGAAAAGTAGTACCCTAACTAAAAATAAATGAAATAAATTCCCGTTGAAATCGGATGTACTGGGCTACAGGCCTAACGAAACAGTACAACGTACGCCGCTCCATGATGACGTCATTGGAATGTAGAACATCCAGGTCACACACAGAATGATGCTTACTACCAGCTCCCCAGAAGAGAACAAGTGGTAATCTTCAGACTCCGCACTGGCCACAACAGATTGAGATACCATCTATTCAACAAGCTAAAGATAGGAACTACCGATCAGTATAACTGTGGCACTGATAGAATGACTGCTGAACATCTGCTTCAATGTTGCCCCTTATATGTGGTACAGAGAATAGTGCATATGGCCGACGCCAGCTCCTTTCATGGAAAAGCTTTACGGGGATTCAAATAGCCTCAAACTGACTACTGCTTTCTTTGAGAACATTCAAGTGGACATCTGAGAGTGTACGAAGAAGAAGAAGTACCCTAACTCTATTTTGCGCTTTAAAAAAAAAAGCGCGACAGACATCAAAGACATACATTAAAAGTGAAAAAAAAAAAGCTGATTGATAATTAGGCTACTTTTCAATTGCGAGTTGGGCCACATCTGAATTTTTGAAAATTCATAACTGCCACAGTTGCTGATGTGTGCCAATAATTATTTTTGAAAACGCTCAAAACAGAGCAAAGTTTAGTTTTAGCGGACTTTGTTCTGAGATTTAAAGCTGCTTATTATTTACTACACACAACGGGCTGATCACCCGTTTGCCAGTCACTTCGATTACGGAAACAACAGCAAATGGGTTGATTTGCCGTTGCCCTAAAGACGCCATTATGCGTGATGGGAAACAATGGCAAAGAAAACCTATCTGCTGTTGCCCTAAGACGCCACTAGGCGTAATGGCCACTGACTGCTTTGACGGTCGGTGGCTAAGGATGGAAGAAGAAGAAGAATTATTTACTACAAATAAGAAAAAAAACGAAAACGTTAGAAACAGTGTTACGGCAAGCAGTTTAGCATTAGCATGTAGTCCTAAGCTTAGGATGCGAGACAGAAAAAAATTGTTACTATAATTCTATTTCGCATTTGAAAAAAATGAATTAACATGCAACAGACATTGAGAGGCATAACTTTAATAAAACAAAAACACCAGCCGTGGTTAAAAGGATCAGGATGTGGGCAGTATCTGAAAATTTAATAACAATCTGGTTTCCGAAACAAAACTATATCCCCACGCATTTTGCATAGAGGATTATGGAACTGTGTCTGCATGTGTGTATGACTCAGTTTTTGTTTGTTGTATGACGTATTTGTTTATTTGTTGTATGACTTATTTGTTTGTTTGTTGTATGACTCAATTATTTGTTTATTGTATGACTCTGTCGTGGTTGGGTTAGGGTTTTAGAGTATTTGTCGAGTCAGACAATTTTAGTGAAATCGACAAATGAGAGTGAACTGACAAAATTATAGACAAAACACAGATAATGTGTAAAAATAGGGTGAACTTGAGACGAACCTGGAAGAGGATTCATCAAAAGCTAGCTCTCTTTCCAAGCCCCAACACACATATAGTCTTAAGAACCATCCGCTCTCTCTCCTTTCTCACCGTCATGTAGAGACAATAGTAAGAGCTGCAATATTAAGTATGGATGAAGGGTCGTGAACAGCACGTTAATAAATGAGTAAAATTTAATAAAGGTTCTTGAAGGAAGAAAATATAGGAAATAAGTATATCAGCACAACAACATAAGAAAGGCATCAATATTCACATCAAGTTAACAAATATCCAATTAAACACCAACGAACAAACAATCCACCAACACAAAAACATGCTCCTGTAGAGCACTGACAAATAAATAAACAGAGTTCCTAATCCTTCCGCTTCTGTGGAACCAAATCCAATAACTCCAGTTAGAGTATTTATATGTATATCCTCCTAAAAATGATGAATTACACTATAAATCCACTGTAGGCGCTATACATGCGCCATTGTTCACACACTAACAACAAGATAGGCTGTAGATTACTCTGTATATATTCGGCTGACCGCTAATACGTGCGGGGGGTTTCGAGTAACCAGAAACATACACAAGACGAGGTCAGTTTAGGACAAACGGTCCACTGCGCTATTATCCAGTGCGTGAAATAGGCCTGCGTACTTGATGTTTAAATCCGGTTTGGCTGGTTTGAACTTTATTTGTGACTGAGCCCTCCGTTTAAGCACACAGTCTGGTGCTTTCAATTCTGCTGAAGATGCTGTGCTGATCGATATGCTGGAAGCCACTATGCTCTGACTTGTGATCAAGAGGCGAGTAGGAAACCACTACTGCCAAAATACGATTTCAGATTTGCTATGGCTCGTTATATACTGCGTGAGCTCATTTCCCATTTAGAGGGATGGGCATCGAAACAGGGTTGTACTTCAGGTATATTTGACCACTCATAGTGCTAATTTGCTTTCAGGATCCGTGAGATCGAGGAGAATGTTACGTTCTTTGCCTGACTGGAATCCTGCGGTAGCAGTGGGGTACCCTGGAACTGAGATCAAAACAGACAACCTTTACATCAAGCAAACAATAAAATTACAATAATGTTATAATTAACAGTTATGCCCCACTATGGGATTTATAATTATTGTTATCATTGCTAGGATAGTCTCGGGCTGTCTTTATCCATATGAGTCACCCTCCTGTTACTTCCACTCTATCAATTATCAGCATGCGCTTGCATAGGCTAATATATCTTGTACATACATGTACCTGTCAGCAAATGTCCTGACAGCAAAATCTACTCCAAGTCCTCTTCCAACTCAACATAAGGGATATCTAACCCTGTAGTTCCCGCTGAGTGGATATGTGATTCATCTTTCAACATTAAGTGAATTTACAGAAAATACAAGCACTAGACATTACATAATAACTGGTATGCGCCCCTTGGGGTCGATACACAAAAAGGGAAAAGTAATAACCTACCAAAATTTGAATACATGCAAAAAAATGCAATGTTATTGCTATAATAATACGTTGTGACGTCAACATAAGATACAATTATATCCCTGGCTGGTGGCTGCTTTCTGGATTGCCGTGAAAGTTCTAAACTGGTGTCTAACTACACAAGTAGGCATATAATAATCCCACACTCAACCACTAGAAGTTTCTCTCAGAAAGTAATAAGTGACTACCTCTTATAATTCAAGTGTTATAGCGCACACACATCACTATTCAGGTTTAAGTGAATAACTTACATGACAGCTTTTTTTAGCTTACTCTTTAACCCATGGTAAGCACTGAACGGACTATGAGGTTCTTCGCCTAGTAAGTATCTGTTAGCGTAAATTTACCATTAACCCATTGTAAACAATAACACCTGGAGACACCTAACAGCTCAAGCACCAGTTAACTTAGGCGGTAGATGGCACTACATTATCACTGAATTAATTACTGGGGAGAAATCACCTAAAATAATTCAAGTCACACTACTATCAGTTATATATATTAAAGCTAATATGAATTATATTTAAAAAAAATGTAAACTTACCCCGAGATGATGAGAATAGGCAACACAATCTAGTTTTGTGCCCACAACTGCCTTTGTCTCATTTGGTCATCTACGGGCAGGAAAAATTTACGAGTGTGCTTGACTGAGTAAAACTATCTAGATTTATAGTCTACAAGAGACGCTACCCCGGCCACCTGGTATCACATGTTTTCATAGGTGTTCGGCATATAACGTAATCATAAGTAAGATAATGCTATTCTAGAGTCTACATCAGAAGACAACAAACACGAGAAAGTTCCTAGATAAGACATAATATTATTATAAAGCTAACTGCGGCGATCAAGGGCCACAACAAAAATCTCAGAACGAACGTGAGTTTGTCTCCCCTGAATCGGAGATGAAAGCGGGTACCCAGATTTCAAAAGGTTGCCTCGCACATTTGCTCACGCTACCAACTTTAGTAGGGCAGCAGTTCGCTTCTTCAAAGAAACTATTTCTCGCTCGTGATCAACGCTGTTACGAGCTACAAGCGTTCCCCTAGTCAGACAAACACCAGGTGCAGCTTAGGTAATATTATCGTAAGCTGACCACTACTGACCAAGTGGTGAATTTATAATGAAGGCCAGAAACAAAATCAATGCTGCGGGGTGGGGTCTGAGAGGGGAAATATGAGCTACGTAGGTAAAATCAGAAGAAAAAAAAAACCCGAAAGTGCAAAAAGTCAAGGAAACTGAAACATTAAAAGAGTAACAAAAATGAGACGTGTTGGGAAAAAAAATTATCACTCAATCCTTGACAGACTCATTTATTTTTTTTTTGGTATAACTTTCTTTGAAGTTTCTTGTACTTATTTCTTTATTGTGAAATTTTATCAAAATGTATTTTTTTCTTTGTATCCTTGCCATAGAGACAAGCAAATCACATTGTATTAATTTTTTTTTTTGACACACATTTGTAGATTACAACTCAACCAGATGTGTGATAAATGGTCTACAGTACTACAGTACTTACTGGTTTAACATCTTTGCTGTCACGTCTGTGGGTCAGTCCAACCCAGTCATGGTAGGACCAGTAACAACCATGGAGAAAGGTAAGCACCAAGAGTAAATGTCACATCTCTGTTGCTGTTTTAATCTTCCACATCATAGCCATCACTTCATCATGTCACTAGTTGGATCTGGTACCACAGGACAAGGCAACTTTGCTTCAAGACTTATCAACTTTTTTATTGTTATTGTTAATCAGAATCAATGTCATTGCACACTGGGCAAACCCATAGGTGCTCAGTCTCCATAAGCAAACATTGAAGGGTATGAATGCTAATTGTTACTGTTGCACGCTGGTTGTATACACACTGGGGGCATCATCTCAAACATTCATCTCTGCTGGTCTTATGTTTGATGCCAAATTCCAGCAATCTTAAAGTTAAAGTTAGTTGCTTATCCTTTACAGGACGTGGCAATCAACCCCAGCTTTTATTGGCTGTTTTTGTGATTTTCTAGGCAATTTTTTCATTCAGTAGTTTGCCATTGCTTTCTGAACGGTACGGGGCTTATACCATTGTTAAAAATCCACACAAAGCGATCTGCTACCAAACCGCCTGCAGCAGGTTTCGAACCTGGTATATCTGGATTATGAAACTAATCTTAGCCTTGATAATTCATCAATTGCAGTGTCATTCTCTAATAGGCAATCATTAACTACCCTTATTATCTCTCCCTTATCTATACCTAATACACCTTCTATAGGTGCTCTTGAAGCTAGTCTATCAGCTCTTTCATTAACGCATATCCCTGCATGACCAGGACAGTAGATCCACACCAGTTCCTGAAGTTTCAAGGCTTCTATGGAGGTTTTCCATTCATGATAGAGCCATCCACTTTGGACCTTCTGAAGCATGGATTGTGAGTCTGATACAGTAACTGCCCTTGTTATTGAAGTTTCAGACAGCCATGTTAAGGCTGCAGTTGCTTCCTCTACCTCCATTCTCATGCTGGAGGTTGTAATCATGTAAGCCCTGCTATGTTCAGCTATGATTCTACCCTTTAATCTAGCAGAGAAACCCAACCCAGATTTCTCACCATGGATTACAAACCAACTGTGGAACAGGTGAAGATTAAAATAAGAAATTATCATTTATTATATAAAACATGTCAGTACAAACATCTGATAATGTGCAGACTTGGGGCTGGAAGAAAAATTGTACATACATTCTTGTCTCTCTGGCTGCTTAGTCTGGTCATCTGTGTGTCATGTTTTGCTGTACCTGATATGTCCATCATCATCATCATCTTTTTTCTGTTCACTCTGTGTGGAACATAAAGCCACCATAGCTGGTCCCCTTTCAGGATGTGTGGAACATAAAGCCACCATAGCTGGTCCCCTGTCAGGATGTATGGAACATAAAGCCACCATAGCTGGTCCCCTTTCAGGATGTGTGGAACATAAAGCCACCATAGCTGGTCCCCTGTCAGGATGTATGGAACATAAAGCCACCACAGCTGGTCCCCTTTCAGGATGTGTGGAACATAAAGCCACCATAGCTGGTCCCCTTTCAGGATGTGTGGAACATAAAGCCACCATAGCTGGTCCCCTGTCAGGATGTGTGGAACATAAAGCCACCATAGCTGGTCCCCTTTCAGGATGTGCGGAACATAAAGCCACCATAGCTGGTCCCCTGCCAGGATGTGTGGAGCATAAAGCCACCATAGCTGGTCCCCTGTCAGGATGTGTGGAGCATAAAGCCACCATAGCTGGTCCCCTTTCAGGATGTGTGGAACATAAAGCCACCATAGCTGGTCCACTGTCAGGGTGTGTGGAGCATTTGTGTTCTGTCTTTGTCTCATCAAAGATCCATGTGATCTACTCACTGACCATAAAGTATTTGTGTGGAACATTTGTGTTCTGTCCTTGTCTCATCAAAGATCCATGTGATCTACTCACTGACCATAAAGTATTTGTGTGGAACATTTATGTTCTGTCCTTGTCTCATCAAAGATCCATGTGATCTACTCACTGACCATAAAGTATTTGTGTGGAACATTTGTGTTCTGTCCTTGTCTCATCAAAGATCCATGTGATCTACTCACTGACCATAAAGTATTTGTGTGGAACATTTATGTTCTGTCCTTGTCTCATCAAAGATCCATGTGATCTACTCACTGACCATAAAGTATTTGTGTGGAGCATTTATGTTCTGTCCTTGTCTCATCAAAGATCCATGTGATCTACTCACTGACCATAAAGTATTTGTGTGGAACATTTGTGTTCTGTCCTTGTCTCATCAAAGATACATGTGATATACTCACTGACCATAAAATATTTGTGTGGAACATTTGTGTTCTGTCCTTGTCTCATCAAAGATCCATGTGATCTACTCACTGACCATAATTGTGTTAGAAAAGTTGTATAAATCACTGATAAAAGTCCAATTTGCCCAAATTGTGTTAGAAAAGTTGTATAAATCGCTGATAAAAGTCCAATTTGCCCAAATTGGGTTTGAAAAGTTGTATAAATCGCTGATAAAAGTCCAATTTGCCCAAATTGTGTTAGAAAAGTTGTATAAATTGCTGATAAAAGTCCAATTTGCCCAAATTGTGTTAGAAAAGTTGTATAAATTGCTGATAAAAGTCCAATTTGTCCAAATTGTGTTAGAAAAGTTGTATAAATCGCTGATAAAAATCCAATTTGCCCAAATTGTGTTAGAAAAGTTGTATAAATCTCTGATAAAAGTCCAATTTGCCCAAATTGTGTTAGAAAAGTTGTATAAATCACTGATAAAAGTCCATTTTGCCCAAATTGTGTTAGAAAAGTTGTATAAATGTCTGATAAAAGTCCAATTTGCCCAAATTGTGTTAGAAAAGTTGTATAAATTGCTGATAAAAGTCCAATTTGCCCAAGTTGTGTTAGAAAAGTTGTATAAATCAGTGATAAAAGTCCAATTTTCCCAAATTGTGTTAGAAAAGTTGTATAAATCGCTGATAAAAGTCCAATTTGCCCAAATTGTGTTAGAAAAGTTGTATAAATCGCTGATAAAAGTCCAATTTGCCCAAGATGTGTTAGAAAAATAGCCCATAATCGCACGAAAATAGTCGTAATTCATCCAAATTGGGATAAAAAAGTAGACCAAAAGAAATTTTCTTACTTACTTAGTCATTCCTATTCTACCCTGGGGTGTAGAGGTTTGCCAGAGAGAGTGCCATACTTTCCTAACGGTGGTCTTCCTCCTGGTCTCCCTTCCAGTCTGTAAAAGCTCCAAGGTATTTAAAGTGGTTGATCTGCTCCAGGATGTCTTCTCCCAGCATAATCTGATGCCTTTTGTCCATCTCTTCTCCCAGCATAATCTGATGCCTTTTGTCCATCTCTTCTCCCACCATAATCTGATGCCTTGTGTCCATCTCTTGAGACCACCATAATCTGATGCCTTTTGTCCATCTCTTGAGACCACCATAATCTGATGCCTTTTGTCCATCTCTTGAGACCACCATAACCTGATGCCTTTTGTCCATCTCTTGAGACCACCATAATCTGATGCCTTTTGTCCATCTCTTGAGACCAGCATAATCTGATGCCTTTTGTCCATCTCTTGAGACCACCATAATCTGATGCCTTTTGTCCATCTCTTGAGACCACCATAACCTGATGCCTTTTGTCCATCTCTTGAGACCACCATAACCTGATGCCTTTTGTCCATCTCTTGCGACCACCATAACCTGATGCCTTTTGTCCATCTCTTGAGACCACCATAATCTGATGCCTTTTGTCCATCTCTTACCATAATCTAATGCCTTTTGTCCATCTCTTGAGACCACCATAATCTGATGCCTTTTGTCCATAATCCTGATGACCTTTTGTCCATCTCTTGAGACCTTGCCTTTTTGTCCATCTATTGAGACCACCATAACCTGATGCCTTTTGTCCATCTCTTGAGACCACCATAATCTGATGCCTTTTGTCCATCTCTTGAGACCACCATAATCTGATGCCTTTTGTCCATCTCTTGAGACCACCATAACCTGATGCCTTTTGTCCATCTCTTGAGACCACCATAATCTGATGCCTTTTGTCCATCTCTTGAGACCACCATAATCTGATGCCTTTTGTCCATCTCTTGAGACCACCATAACCTGATGCCTTTTGTCCATCTCTTGATCTCTTGAGACCACCATAATCTGATGCCTTTTGTCCATCTCTTGAGACCACCATAATCTGATGCCTTTTGTCCATCTCTTGAGACCACCATAATCTGATGCCTTTTGTCCATCTCTTGAGACCACCATAATCTGATGCCTTTTGTCCATCTCTTGAGACCACCATAATCTGATGCCTTTTGTCCATCTCTTGAGACCACCATAATCTGATGCCTTTTGTCCATCTCTTGAGACCACCATAATCTGATGCCTTTTGTCATCTCTTGAGACCACCATAATCTGATGCCTTTTGTCCATCTCTTGAGACCACCATGGTTTTTGTTTTGGAGCTGCTGACAACTATCCATCTCTTCTTCAGTTCTTCCTTCCAGACTTGCCAGGTTGGATTGGAGATTTGCTTCTGATTTAGCAATCATGGCAACATCGTTGGCAAATAGCAGCTCTGAAATACAGATCTGTCTCATCTTCCAGTACCCTACTAAATACTTTTTTGTTGGAATGTTCTTTCCTTTGTAGAAGCCAAGCAGTCCCAAAGATTGCTCCAGGGGACCTTGTCAAACACCTTCTCCAGATTCAAGAAATAAAGATGCATCACACCTTTATACTTAGTGGCCTTTTCACTCAGCTGCCTGAGAGTGAAAATAAGGTCCTGAGTACTTCAGTTAGCTCAAAAGCCACACTGGACCTCATCCATTTGTGGCTCAGGCAGGCGTCTTAGTCTCTGCTCCAGTATTGTAGAGTAAATTTTACCAAGGACATTATGCAGGGATAGGCCTCTATGATTTCCTCATTGTCGGTTGTTACCCGGTTTGAAAATGGTTGTTATGATGGCAATCTTGCAATTCTTTGGTATGGTCTTGTGGCGCCATTCTGCCTGTAGGACCCTCAAGAGTAATAGGTCATCTGCCGTTCCCATGTACTTAACTATCTCTGGTGTTATACCATCATGCCCTGCTGCTTTGCCCACTTTGATTTTCTCCAGTGCTGCCTTCAGTTCTTCCATCTTGATGCCATTTTCATCACCATTGGTTTCCTCTTCTGTGATAGTGGTTATCATTTCTGGGGCTTGACCTTACTAAGAGTCAAGGAACTCTGAGAAATATTCTTTCCATCTTTCCATCACTTCCTTTCAAAGAAACTTTTGATTTTCAGAATATTGGTTTTTTGGTGCTCACATAAAAGGATATAAACCTGTATTATATAATATTAATAAACATAATGATAGTTCATAATAATAATATACACTAACATACCAAACCCCATATACTTGTCAAACAGTCTGAAGGAAGAATGCAAGCATCACTTTCACTACGTATGTCATAAGAGGCAACCACAATGTGATTGTACAAGGAGCTAGCTATCTTTTTTTGCCTGTTACATAAACCACTACTACATGACAACATTAAGTGGTATCTGACAGGTTTCTACTACACGACAACATTAAGTGATATCTGACAGGTTCCTACTACATGACAACATTAAGTGATATCTGACAGGTTTCTTGCATGGGGGCCACCAGGACTGGTTACCTGATGCTCTTTAGGAGTGAGCAAAGAGACATTTGTCATTCCTTCATTCAATGTAACAACATTTGATCTTATACTAATACACTGTATGTACACACCATTCTCTCTTGCCAGTCTCTGATCCAGTGACCAACTTTAAAATATTGGAAGCTACATCACAGTCCATTTCTCTGATGTGGGGGCCTCCTAAGAACATATTTGGACGTCTTATTGCTTACATTATTTTTGTTCAGCTTGAGAGCTCTCCAGGAAAATGTATACAAGTCATAACCTTGTCTGCAAAGAAAAGTATGGTCAAGGTAATACAAACAGATGTATTGAGGTAGTCATCAGGAGAGTATCACAGACATTTTCAATGTAGCAAACTTGACCAAGCTAGATCAGACTAGACCAGGGTAGCACTGACTCGACCAAGGTAGCACTGACTTGACCAAGTTAGCATAAACTTGACCAGGGTAACATTAGCCATACTATACATTACGAAGAAGTGATGATGTTCAGACCAGGGCTTTGGAGTCAAAGTCGTGGGGTCTGTCATTTTTTCGTGGGGTCGGAGTCGGTTAAAAAATGCCCTGACTCCGACTCCAAATTTACGAGACTTATATCAAGGCAGATCCATGTTTGATCCATGGGACTCCTAAAACCACTTTCATATTACAGTACATCCATTTTTACATAATGTAGGAACATTTCAGTTGCTCCTGATCATAAATAAAGTTTTTATCACAATTGAAAATTTTGTTGGCACATTTTAGAAAAAGCACACAAGAAATGAAAATAAACTATCCCGTCATTGTTGAAGGTAAAAGGTAAAGGATCCTGTTGCACGCCCATTGAGGCATATTGGGAATATGATGTTAGGTCCATATTTTCTTGACCATACGGCACACTAAAGGTGATGTGGTCAGCATCTCGCTGGCTGCCTTTAACCTTCCCAGTGTTGCTCTGGTACCCAATTCAAAAGGCTTGGTTGACCCTGGAGCCATTTGCGGTCTAAAAAATCACACCTCAACTGGGAATCGAACCATGGACCACCAAGCTAGGAATTAGATATGTGCCCATGTGGGGAGGAGAGACAGATATGTGCCTGTGTGGGGAGGACAGACATATGTGCCCATGTAGGGAGGACAGACAGATATGTGCCCATGTGGGGAGGACAGACAGATATGTGCCCATGTGGGGAGGACAGACAGATATGTGCCCATGTGGGGAGGACAGACAGATATGTGCCTGTGTGGGGAGGACAGACATATGTGCCCATGTGGGGAGGACAGACAGATATGTGCCCATTTGGGGAGGACAGACAGATATGTGCCCATGTGGGGAGGACAGACAGATATGTGCCCATGTGGGGAGGACAGACAGATATGTGCCCATGTGGGGAGGACAGACAGATATGTGCCCGTGTGGGGAGGACAGACAGATATGTGCCTGTGTGGGGAGGACAGACAGATATGTGCCCATGTGGGGAGGACAGACAGATATGTGCCTGTGTGGGGAGGACAGACAGATATGTGCCTGTGTGGGGAGGACAGACAGATATGTGCCTGTGTGGGAAGGACAGACAGATATATGCCTGTGTGGGGAGGACAGACAGATATGTGCCTGTGTGGGGAGGACAGACAGATATGTGCCTGTGTGGGGAGGACAGACAGATATATGCCTGTGTGGGGAGGACAGACGGATATGTGCCCATGTGGGGAGGACAGACAGATATATGCCTGTGTGGGGAGGACAGACAGATATGTGCCCGTGTGGAGAGGACAATGAAACTGTAAAGCATGTCAGCATCACAAGAGGAGCAGGGTGGCAGCATGACCTCCCCCAATGAGAGAGAAACTTTCTGGTGATGAGAGAAGCCTGAGACAGACTGCCAGCTTTATAAAAGAGAGATAGATGTGGTTATCTGAGAACAAACAAACAAGAAGAAGAAGGTAACACTGACTTGACCAAGTTAACACTGAATTTGACCAAGTTAGCACTGACTTGACCAAGTTAACACTGACTTGACCAAGGTAACACTGACTTGACCAAGTTAACAGTGACTTAACCAAGTTAACAGTGACTTGACCAAGTTAACACTGAATTTGACCAAGTTAGCACTGACTTGACCAAGTTAACACTGACTTGACCAAGGTAACACTGACTTGACCAAGTTAACACTGACTTGACCAAGGTAACACTGACTTGACCAAGTTAACAGTGACTTAACCAAGTTAACAGTGACTTGACCAAGTTAACACTGAATTTGACCAAGTTAGCACTGACTTGACCAAGTTTACAGTGACTTGACCAAGTTATCACTGACTTGACCAAGGTAACACTGACTTGACCAAGGTAACACTGACTTGACCAAGGCAGCAGTGACTTGACCAAGGTACTAACAGTGACTTGACTAAGGTAACACAGACTTGACCAAGGTAGCACAGATGTGACCAAGGTAGCACTCATGTGGCCAAGGTAACACAGACTTGACCAAGGTAGCACAGATGTGACTAAAGTAGCACTGACCTGACCAACTTAACACTGACTTGATCAAGGTAGCATAGACTTGAGCAAGGTAGCACTGTTTTCACCAAGTTAGCAGTTTTCACTAAGGTAGCACTGACTTCACCAAGGTAGCACAGACTTAACCAAGGTAGCATAGACTTCACCAAGGTAGCACTGACTTGACCAAGATAGCACAGACTTGACCAAGTTAGCACTGACTTGACCACAGTAGCATAAACTTGACCAAGGTAGCACATACTTGACCAAGGTATCATAGAAGTAGCCATAATAGTTAGAGTTTTAGGATAGTAAGGTGGTTACAGTAATAGTGAATAGTGATTACATATATTAATTAACTGATGTAGAGATGAATGTATTTGATGACAAGATTAGTTAATTTCTTTTATTGGTAAATTTATTAATTTTACTGGTGGGTGGGTTGATGAATTTCTTTGATGGGTAGGATGAATACTGTTATGAGAAAGTTCATTGTCTTACTGACAGGAAGTTGTTGATTTGAGGCAATGAGGGTTTGATGATTGTCCACAGATAAATCAGACATTGTGTTGTCCAGAGATAACTCTGTCATTTTATTGTCCACAGATAAATCAGACATTTTGCAACCAGGATAAAAACATACAGGTCACCTTGAAGACTTCATTTCAACAGGCATCTGTAACATACAATGTGACTGACCTTGAACCTTACATGACCTATGACATTTTTGTTGCCCCATATAATGGTGCTGGTTTGGGACAAATCTCAAACATAACAGTCACTACAAAAATGGCAGGTACGACTCACAAACTTAACAACCTGTAGAAGTATCACAAATAACAAATTGTGAATGTTGCGGTCAGTAAAAGACTTCTGAGATGATCGTTCACAAATTCTATTGTTTGTGCTTTGATGCCTCATAAGATGCTGTCTGAAATTTGTCATAAAAGTTTTGTTTGTTAGTACTGTCTGCATTGTAACAAAATGGTAACAGATTTTTTTTTTTTTTTTCGTACGCCCGCTAATACTCGAGGCGAAACTCAGGTTATTATTAATATTTTAACCTGACATTGATTTTACGTGAGTATCCCTTTGTTTCTTGTACAGAGACAGGTGTCCCTTGCCATTCAGGCAAATACTCTCCGATTTCGGAGGTACCCATTAGAGCTGGGTCGGCTCAGGAGCCACCAGTCCCTGGTTGATGACACTCCTTCAAATGTTCTCGCCAGGTCTCGAGTTAATCCAGTCCAAATCCCGGTCAACGAAAAATCCTCAAATGCCGTCGCCCGGGTTTGATCCTGTATCACCCGGTCGCCAGAGCGGTGTTGTAACCACTACGCTAGCGCGGCCCCACTCATCCCATGAAGTGTTGTGGGTTGCTGAAGTTGTCGTTCTGAGCCAAGTGTGTTGATGTAAGATTTCTGTAATATGTCCAGCTACCTCTTGGTCTTACTTACTTACTTAGTCGTTCCTCTTCTACTGTGAGGTGTAGAGGTTTGGAAGAGAGAGCGCCATACTATCCTCCTGGCCTCGTTCCATTCTTGTCCTCGGTCCTTCAAAGATTGTCTAATGTTGTCCTCCCAGCGGACTCTGGGTTATCCTGGAGGTCTGGATCCCTGGCTCTTAGTTTCCCATGCTTGTCGTGGTAGCTGATCTTCTCCCATTCTGCAGACATGGCCAAACCATCTCAGTTGGGATTGTTCTACTTGGGTCTGCAGGGGTTGGGTTTTTAGGCCTTGACGTATCATCTGGTTTCGGACCATGTCTTTTGTTACTTAATCACCTTCCTCAGATACCTCATGTCTCTTGTTACTTAATCACCTTCCTCAGATACCTCATGTCTCTTGTTACTTAATCACCTTCCTCAGATACCTCATGTCTCTTGTTACTTAATCACCTTCCTCAGATACCTCATTTCTGTGGTTTGTCTTGGTCTTCCTTATGCTCTAAAACCAGATCATCATCTGTTGTTGGCATGTAGTGGTCATTGATTGGGCTATATCCAGATCATCTGGTGGTGGCATGTAGTGGTCATTGATTGGGCTACATCCAGATCATCATCTGGTGGTGGCATGTAGTGGTCATTGATTGGGCTACATCCAGATCATCATCTGTTGTTGGCATGTAGTGGTAATTGATTGGGCTACATCCAGATCATCATCTGTTGTTGGCATGTAGTGGTCATTGATTGGGCTACATCCAGATCATCATCTGTTGTTGGCATGTAGTGGTCATTGATTGGGCTACATCCAGATCATCATCTGGTGGTGGCATGTAGTGGTCATTGATTGGGCTACATCCAGATCATCATCTGGTGGTGGCATGTAGTGGTCATTGATTGGGCTACATCCAGATCATCATCTGTTGTAGGCATGTAGTGGTCATTGATTGGGCTACATCCAGATCATCATCTGTTGTTGGCATGTAGTGGTCATTGATTGGGCTACATCCAGATCATCATCTGGTGGTGGCATGTAGTGGTCATTGATTGGGCTACATCCAGATCATCTGTTGTTGGCATGTAGTGGTCATTGATTGGGCTACATCCAGATCATCATCTGTTGTTGGCATGTAGTGGTCATTGATTGGGCTACATCCTGATCATCATCTGTTGTTGGCATGTAGTGGTCATTGATTGGGCTACATCCAGATCATCATCTGTTGTTGGCATGTAGTGGTCATTGATTGGGCTACATCCAGATCATCATCTGTTGTTGGCATGTAGTGGTCATTGATTGGGCTACATCCAGATCATTATCTGTTGTTGGCATGTAGTGGTCATTGATTGGGCTACATCCAGATCATCATCTGTTGTTGGCATGTAGTGGTCATTGATTGGGCTACATCCAGATCATCATCTGTTGTTGGCATGTAGTGGTCATTGATTGGGCTACATCCAGATCATCATCTGTTGTTGGCATGTAGTGGTCATTGATTGGGCTACATCCAGATCATCATCTGTTGTTGGCATGTAGTAGTCATTGATTGGGCTACATCCTGATCATCATCTGTTGTAGGCATGTAGTGGTCATTGATTGTTGGGCATGTAGTGGTCATTGATTGGGCTACATCCTGATCATCATCTGTTGTAGGCATGTAGTGGTCATTGATTGGGCTACATCCAGATCATCATCTGTTGTAGGCATGTAGTGGTCATTGATTGGGCTACATCCAGATCATCATCTGTTGTTGACATGTAGTGGTCATTGATTGGGCTACATCCAGATCATCATCTGTTGTTGGCATGTAGTGGTCATTGATTGGGCTACATCCTGATCATCATCTGTTGTAGGCATGTAGCGGTCATTGATTGGGCTACATCCAGATCATCATCTGTTGTAGGCATGTAGTGGTCATTGATTGGGCTACATCCAGATCATCATCTGTTGTAGGCATGTAGTGGTCATTGATTGGGCTACATCCAGATCATCATCTGTTGTAGGCATGTAGTGGTCATTGATTGGGCTACATCCAGATCATCATCTGTTGTAGGCATGTAGTGGTCATTGATTGGGCTACATCCAGATCATCATCTGTTGTTGGCATGTAGTGGTCATTGATTGGGCTACATCCAGATCATCATCTGTTGTAGGCATGTAGTGGTCATTGATTGGGCTACATCCAGATCATCATCTGTTGTTGGCATGTAGTGGTCATTGATTGGGCTACATCCAGATCATCATCTGTTGTTGGCATGTAGTGGTCATTGATTGGGCTACATCCAGATCATCATCTGTTGTAGGCATGTAGTGGTCATTGATTGGGCTACATCCAGATCATCATCTGTTATAGGCATGTAATGGTCATTGATTGGGCTACATCCAGATCATCATCTGTTGTAGGCATGTAGTGGTCATTGATTGGGCTACATCCAGATCATCATCTGTTGTAGGCATGTAGTGGTCATTGATTGGGCTACATCCAGATCATCATCTGTTGTAGGCATGTAGTGGTCATTGATTGGGCTACATCCAGATCATCATCTGTTGTAGGCATGTAGTGGTCATTGATTGGGCTACATCCAGATCATATTCTGTTGTTGGCATGTAGTGGTCATTGATTGGGCTACATCCAGATCATCATCTGTTGTTGGCATGTAGTGGTCATTGATTGGGCTACATCCAGATCATCATCTGTTGTTTGCATGTAGTGGTCATTGATAGGGCTACATCCAGATCATCATCTGTTGTTGGCATGTAGTGGTCATTGATTGGGCTACATCCAGATCATACTCTGTTGTTGGCATGTAGTGGTCATTGATTGGGCTACGTCCAGATCATACTCTGTTGTTGGCATGTAGTGGTCATTGATTGGGCTACATCCAGATCATACTCTGTTGTAGGCATGTAGTGGTCATTGATTGGGCTACATCCTGATCATCATCTGTTGTTGGCATGTAGTGGTCATTGATTGGGCTACATCCAGATCATCATATGTTGTTGGCATGTAGTGGTCATTGATTGGGCTACATTCAGATCATACTCTGTTGTTGGCATGTAGTGGTCATTGATTGGGCTACATCCAAATCATCATCTGTTGTTGGCATGTAGTGGTCATTGATTGGGCTACATCCAGATCATCATCTGTTGTTGGCATGTAGTGGTAATTGATTGGGCTACATCCAGATCATCATCTGGTGGTGGCATGTAGTGGTCATTGATTGGGCTACATCCAGATCATCATCTGTTGTAGGCATGTAGTGGTCATTGATTGGGCTACATCCAGATCATCATCTGTTGTAGGCATGTAGTGGTCATTGATTGGGCTACATCCAGATCATACTCTGTTGTTGGCATGTAGTGGTCATTGATTGGGCTTCATCCTGATCATCATCTGTTGTAGGCATGTAGTGGTCATTGATTGGGCTACATTCAGATCATACTCTGTTGTTGGCATGTAGTGGTCATTGATTGGGCTACATCTAAATCATCATCTGTTGTTGGCATGTAGTGGTCATTGATTGGGCTACATCCAGATCATACTCTGTTGTTGGCATGTAGTGGTCATTGATTGGGCTACATCCAGATCATCATCTGTTGTTGGCATGTAGTGGTCATTGATTTGGCTACATCCAGATCATACTCTGTTGGTGGCATGTAGTGGTCATTAATTGGGCTACATCCTGATCATCATCTGTTGTAGGCATGTAGCGGTCATTGATTGGGCTACATCCAGATCATCATCTGTTGTAGGCATGTAGTGGTCATTGATTGGGCTACATCCAGATCATCATCTGTTGTAGGCATGTAGTGGTCATTGATTGGGCTACATCCAGATCATCATCTGGTGGTGGCATGTAGTGGTAATTGATTGGGCTACATTCTCTTAAGATGGACAACAACTTTATTTTATGAATAGCTCACTGATTATTATGTTATGTGTGTGATTATTGTCCTATCATTGTTGACTGTGTGACTATTGGTTTGTAATTGTTGGGTGAGAATATTTCTTCTGTAATTTTTTGCTGTATGATTTGTTTTTTATATGATTGTTGGTTCTCTGATTGTTGGGTCTATGATTGTTGAGTCTATGATTGATGGTTCTGTGATTGTTACTTGAGTGATCATTACTTGTGTGATTGTTGGTTGCATGATTGTCAGTTCTGTCATTAGTCATGTGATCATTATGAATAAAACTTGTCTTATCTCCACCCAGTTCCTCCTCCACCACATGGACAGATATGTAGCTATCCAAGCCAAGGCACAATCCAGTTCTCATGGGAAGCATCAGCTGTAAGAACTGGGCCAACCAGTTATCATGTCCTTGTTCTCAAGTCCAAACACTTGAATGATATAACCATGGGCTTTGATGTTATAGGAAACTTCACAGTAACAGGCAAGTTATTGTTCCTAAATCAGCATAAGAGACTGTCTTAATAAACTGTCTCTGGTTTTATTGTTTCGTTCCTTCTGGTCGAGTTTTTCTTTGTGTTGTCATCGTACTTCAGCTTTTATTTTCAACAGTTCATTTCCTTTTTAAAAAAAATGTTCATGCTAGTATGTTAGCTCTTGCTGTCCTATTTCTTCTGTTTTCATTCTTCTAATCCCTAGTCAAGACCATGTGGTTATAATGTGGACCATTTTGTGTGTGTCCTTTAACTCAGTTAGACTGACATGACCTGTTTATGTTGACCTGACTGTTGGTCATTTAGCTCAGATTGACATGGCCTGTTTATGTTGACCTGACTGTTGGTCCTTTAGCTCAGATTGACATGGCCTGTTTATGTTGACCTGACTCTTGGTGTTTTAACTTAGACTCACATGGCCTGTTTATGGTGACCTGACTGTTGGTGTTTTAACTTAGACTCACATGGCCTGTTTATGGTGACCTGACTGTTGGTGTTTTAACTTAGACTAACATGGCCGGTTTCTGTTGACCTGACTGACTGTTGGTCCTTTAACTCAGTTAGACTGACATGATCTGTTTGTGTTGACCTGACTGTTGGTCCTTTAACTCAGACTGACCTTATGTTGACCTTATTGTTGGTCTTTTAACTCAGACTGAATTGTCATGTTTATGTTGACCTGACTGTTGGTCTTTTAACTCAGACTGACTTGACCTGTTTATGTTGACTCAGACTGACAAACAAACTGACAGTTGGTCCTTTAACTCAGTTAGACTGACATGACCTGTTTATGTTGACCTGACTGTTGGTCCTTTAACTCAGACTGACATGAACTGTTTATGTTGACCTGACTTTTGGTCCTTTAACTCAGACTGACATGAACTGTTTGTGTTGACCTGACTGTTGGTCCTTTAACTCAGACTGACATGACCTGTTTATGTTGACCTGACTGTTGGTCCTTTAACTCAGACTGACATGAACTGTTTATGTTGACCTGACTGTTGGTCCTTTAACTCAGACTGACATGAACTGTTTATGTTGACCTGACTGTTGGTCCTTTAACTCAGACTGACATGAACTGTTTATGTTGACCTGACTGTTGGTCCTTTAACTCAGACTGACATGAACTGTTTATGTTGACCTGACTGTTGGTCCTTTAACTCAGACTGACATGACCTGTTTGTGTTGACCTGACTGTTGGTCCTTTAACTCAGACTGACATGACCTGTTTGTGTTGACCTGACTGTTGGTCCTTTAACTCAGACTGACATGACCTGTTTGTGTTGACCTGACTGTTGGTCCTTTAACTCAGACTGACATGACCTGTTTATGTTGACCTGACTGTTGGTCCTTTAACTCAGACTGACATGAACTGTTTATGTTGACCTGACTGTTGGTCCTTTAACTCAGACTGACATGGCCTGTTTGTGTTGACCTGACTGTTGGTCCTTTAACTTAGTCAGACTGACATGACCTGTTTGTGTTGACCTGACTGGTGGTCCTTTAACACAGACTGATGTGACCTGTTTGTGTTGACCTGTTATAAACATTCAGTTGTGTTGTCATAACTGTCAACCTCCTGAGATAAAAATCTGTACGGGCATACCAATAAAAACCTTACAATTTAAAAAAAAAAAGAAAACTTTACAGGAAAGTATTTGTAATACAGAAAATCAACAGTTTAAAAATAGTAAAACAGAAGAAAGTAATTTTAAAGATGAAATAACAAATGTAGCTAAAAACACATGTACAAACTGCTTGTACAGCTGTACACCGACAAAAAATAAAAATTCCTGTACAGATTGTCCCTTTCCTGTACAAGTTGACAGGTGTTTATTGTTAACCTTTATAAACATTTTATTAACCTTTATAAACGTTTTATTAACCTTTATAAACATTCCATTGCATTGTTAACCTTTATAAACATTCCATTGCATTGTTAACCTTTATAAATATTCTGCTATGTTGTTAACCTTTATTAATATTGTGCTATGTTGTTAACTTATATAAATATTCTGCTATATTGTTAATCTTTATAAACATCATGTTGTGTTGTTATTTACTTTTACTTTACTTTATCATCCCACTATTGCCGTGAAGTGTAGTGTTTAGCTGAAGTCTGTGTTCCCGAGCCAAGTGTGCAGTCTGGCAACTGTGAGCCCGTGTTGTTGTAGGATGTCTGTGTTGTAGGATGTCTGTGTTGTTGTAGGATGTCTGTGTTGTTGTAGGATGTTTGTGTTGTTGTAGGATGTCTGTGTTGTAGGATGTCTGTGTTGTTGTAGGATGTCTGTGTTGTTGTAGGATGTCTGTGTTGTTGTAGGATGTTTGTGTTGTTGTAGGATGTTTGTGATGTTGTCTATCCATCTGCCTCTTGGTCTTACCCATGCTCTGAACCCAAAATCTTCTATGTGTAATGTTATGATGTATGTATATAATCATTACCTCGTCATCTACACAAGCACACACGTTTCAGAAGGGACTCAGTAAAAGCATGTTCAATTCGTAGCCATGTTTATTTACAGAATGTCGTACATGTCAAGATTCGCATTATATTACAATGTGTGGTTCGTACTTTAATGTATTCATATTACATCCCCCCCTTTTTTGAAAAAAAAATGTGTGCAAACATTTCCAACGAAATGTTTCATGTGAGAAAGGATAAGTATGTGTAATGCTCAGTGTGAGTATATATGTCACTGTCTGTATCGGCTGGGAGGTGTCACTGTACGGCCAGAACGAGTGGTGTAAAGTGCTGGTGGTTCTGCGGAAGTCCCTGGTTTAGCTTGAGTTGGTTGTGATTTCGGCCTTGGCGCTTGTTGGTTTTGTGGGGCACCAAGGTCTGGAGTTACTGCATTGTCTGTTGAAAGCATGGGAATTCTCTGTTCTGTTGTATTCTGTGGGATTTCTCTTATGTCCACTCTGTTTCGCCTCAGGAGGTTGCTGCTGCTGTCTGGTCTTAAAGTATAGCTCCTGGGTTCAGGGTTTCTGGAAATGATTGTTGCTTTTGACCATGTGTCATTGTTGTGGTTGTAGGTAGTCACATGCTGACCAGGATATAATGGTGGTAGGTCTTTAGCACATTTGTCATAGTTGGATTTCTGAACTTGCTGACGATGCTGAAGTTGATCATATGTGCTGTCTCTATGTTGTGGACGGAAGTGGACCTTAGATGGTAGAAGGTCTTTAATTCTTCTATCAAACATAAGTTCTGCTGGACTGTCGATCTTACTGTCTACCGGTGTTGTTCTCCATCTCAAGAGTGCTAGGTGTACATCCTCTGTTCTTGTTTTCTTCATGATTGACTTGATAGTTTGTATCTGTCTCTCAATGAAACCATTAGATTTAGGGTATCTAGGTGATGATGTTGTGTGTTTGATCTTCCAGTCCTTAGTGAAGTTTCTGTATGCTTGACCTGAGAAATGTGGACCGTTGTCTGATCTAATTTCATCTGGGATGCCAAACATGCTGCAATACTTCTTTGTAATGTCTGCAATAACAGCTGATGGTGAGGGTTGTGGAAGTTTCTCAATGATGGGAAATTTGCTGTAGTATTCAGCAATAACAAGATAGTCATTATTGTCGATTGAGAAAATATCAGTTCCTATAATGCTCCAAGGGCTCAATGGTATGTCTGATGGTATGAGAGGTTCTCTGCACTGCCTATTTGCATGTTCTTGGCAAATTGAACAGTTTTTACATAGTGTTTCTATGTCCTTGTTTATCTGTGGCCAGTAAACATCTTTCTTTGCTCTCAGTTGTGTCTTCACAATACCAAGGTGACTATTATGGAGCTGTTTAAGGATGATATCGCGTTGTGTTTCTGGTACAACAATGCGATCTCCTTTAAGGATCAGACCATCTTCGATGCTTAACTCGTCCCTCATCGAGTAGTATGGACGGATGTGTGTTGGAACTTCCCTGATAGAGCTTGGCCATCCATGGTATATCAGTTCTTTGAGAGAGTTAAGGATAGGATCTCTCATTGTGTCTTCTCTGATGTGTTCAAGCCGATTATCGCTAAACTTGACAAAATCAACTTTGATGTTTGGGGTAAGATCTGCTGTCTTGTTGGGGTTTGGTAATCTGCTGAGAGCATCTGCAAGACCTATATCCTCTTTAATGTTGTTAATAGTTACCACACTCAGCTTTTCGCACATTGGTAAACCCAAAATTGCAGGTCCTTTAACATCTACCAAGTAAAATGTTGACAATGTCCATTCAGAGCCTCTGTGTGAACATTCAAGTGTTACTGCTCCAAAACAGTCTATACTTGTTCCATTGTAAGCTCTTAGCTTTGTCTTGCCACTCCTACGTTTTACATCCCTTGTGGGAAAACCTTGCTCATCCACCTTGTCAGGCATGATCTGTCTGAATATTCTTAAGGATAGAGTGTTACCTTGGGCACCTGTGTCTATCTTGAACCGAATATATCTTTCTTTGTGCATTTTAATTCCTGGTATTCGGAATTGTACCTTGCAGAAAGCCTGCGTTCTCTTTGGTTCATTACTGAAAGTTAGTATCTTCACAGTATCAAAAGTGGAAGGATCACTTTCTTCACTGGAGTCAAAGTCCTCAGTCATCATAGAGTGTGTTTGTTTTGATGACTCTCTGCTGTGAAGGTTGTGTTGAGCACTGTCTTGTTTCCTCTTGAAACATAATTTTATCCAGTGGCCCCTCTTTCTGCAGTAATGACATGTAGAGTCTTTAGCTGGACAGTGGTTTTGTATGTGGTTTAGGCCACAACATTTACACATAGCACCTCTGCTTGTGTTGTGTTTTTCTTGTTGCTTCGAACCAGTTGCTTTGTTGTGTCTAGGTTTATAGCTTTTCACTGCATCCACCTGGGCTGCTAATGTACCTTGCTGAATTTGTTTAATGTTTAGTGCTTGTGCCTCGTGTTTCCTGCCTTCATCCAGAAGTTGTTGTAAAGTTAGCGTATCACTCTGGCTCAGTAGCCATTTCTGGAACTCTGGCATTGGTGTGCTAAGAAGAATCTGTTCAATAATTCGCTCTTTTTCTTCTTCGTTGCTAAATTTACATACTCTTGTTTTCTCCTTAATGCGAGTGAAGAAATCATCTAGGCTTTCACCACGTTTCTGTCGCAGGTGGTGAAGCTCTAATCTTGCCGCTCTAAAGTTTGTGTGCTTTATGATCAGACGCTTTTCAAATTCGTCCAATATGGCTACGGGGTCGGTTGCCGACTCAACCGGCATGGCGGTAGCAAAACTGTTGTAGATTTTCAAACCTTCATCGTCCAATGCTTCTAGGATATATGGAGTTAGGGTTTGTCCTTCCAGACCAGTGGTCTTGGAATATAGATCTATGCGTTGGCACCATAACAAGAAAGCTTCACTCTTATCATCTTGACCGGCGAATCTCATTTGCGGTGCGTTGCGATATTGTTTTGCCGCCATGGCTGACCTCGATGACGAAAATTAGCCGAATAAACTGTACTCACGTGTTATCGTGTAGCTGTTTTGCGTCAGTCCGGTATCGACCGCTGCCACCATGTAATGTTATGATGTATGTATATAATCATTACCTCGTCATCTACACAAGCACACACGTTTCAGAAGGGACTCAGTAAAAGCATGTTCAATTCGTAGCCATGTTTATTTACAGAATGTCGTACATGTCAAGATTCGCATTATATTACAATGTGTGGTTCGTACTTTAATGTATTCATATTACACTATGTTGTAGGCAAGTAGTGATAATTCCATTCTCATGAGATAGCCAGACCACTTAGTTCTCTGTGTCTCTATATACTTGATGCAGGATGTAATACCTACACATTTTCTTAGGTCATCATTTCTCATTCTGTCTCTCCTGGTAACATTAATGACTTTCCTTATCATCTCATCTCAGAGGATGTGATTTTCCCCTTCTGTGTTTTGTGTTGTTAACTTGTAGGAACTTTCAGCTGTATTATAACCCTTATATCTGTATGAAACTTCCAGCCATATTAGCTAGTATATCCATACATGCCACACCTCAGACATGAAAAACCTGTACAACAAATCCAAAAACCCTGTACAGAGACCCGCAAAACCTGTACAGACTGAAAAACGTAACAATAGAGTTAATTAATGTACAAATATATTCAATTAGATGGTTCTGCACCATCATAGTGACATGCGCCCTTTGCCTTTTTAAGCATGTCTTCACTTGCTTTAAAACCTAAACAACAAGAGTTAGAATTTATTTTGTACCGGTATTGTAGAAGAAAAGCTGTGACTGTATCATCATTTAGTCTATTTCTGCAAAAAAAATTAATACAATTTATGGTGGAAATGAAGAACAGTTTGGTGTGTGTTCTATAGGGCCTTATAAAAGTATAGATCTAAAGAGACCAGTAATAAGCGTTATGGGTTAGGTTTAGGAATCTTAAATCAAATATATATATATATATATATATATATATCTATATATATATATATATATATATATATATATATATATATATATATATATATATATATATATATATATATATATATATATATATATATATTTTTTTTTTTTTAAAGCTAGCAATGAAAATATAAACTGGCGCAATATTATATATTCTCTACCGAACTTCAAAAATTGGAATAGCCGTTATACCCATACGAATTTTAGTGTCAATCAAACATTGATAGTAATTAATTATTTAATAAATATAAATCATTGGATGACCGTAATGATGATCACCCAAGGCAAAATCACATTGTTTTTTAAAGAAACGAAATTAAAAGCAAGAAGAGAAGTAACTCCAAATAAACTTTTCTCTGACTTGGTTAAGATGCAAATTTGCCTTGCTTTTGTGGGTTTTTTTTCAGTTTCATAATTTGGTCATATCGGAATGACGGTCGCCGAATGCTCCGCATGTATTTTCGTACCATTTAGATTTCAGGTTAACCCTAACCCCAACTGTAACCCTAATCCTAACTCTAAATGGTACGAAAATACACGCAGAGCATTCGGCGACCGTCATTCCGATATTAGGCCTACCCATAATTTGTTTTGTATTATTATTCAAATTTACATTTCTTACGCACTTTCTACCGTAAACCTAACCTCAACCTTAACTCTAAATGGTACGAAAATACAAATATTAAACATACTCGACGGCAATAAAGGTAAAGATTACCAGAATCTCAGTAAAAAGAGTTGTCAGAATCATTCAAGTTGAATAAATTCAACTCAAACAAGAATTTTCGTGCTCTTTTTGTACAAAAAGTTTATGATTCGGCGGTATGGCAGCGTCCATGTTTGTAACTTTCGCTTTTGTAAAATCACTATTATCAGTTCTACCGTATTCGCTAGCAGTAAAATATTTTGTTCGTTTCAAGCTTAGTGGCCAGATTTTTCAATGCTGAATCCGATTATGCCCAGCAATTGCCGATACGATTGTAAACAGAAGAGTTCTGGTGCTTTTAAAATAGGACGTACGTTTTATAGGTGTATGGGAACGAGGTATCGCACTACTTCCGTGACGTACTCGGTACGGCACAGCGACAAAAATTGTCAAGATTTATGCCGTATGGCGTACGTCATAATGGTGCTGAAAGGGTTAATAATTAGGCGAAAAAACCCGTACAGACCCGTGTACGGCCCATACACATCTGAAAACGCAAACACCCCGTACAGATTATGGGTAAACCTTTAAGTGTGGCATGTATGTATATCGGTTAAAAAAACTAGTATATCAGTTATACCAGCTAGTATATCAGTCATATTAGCTAGTATATCAATCACATTAGCTAGTGTATCAGTCACATTAACAGATATATGTCATGTTAGCTGGTATATCAGTCACATTAGCTGGTATATGTCATGTTAGTTGGTATATCAGTCTCATTAGCAGGTATTGTCATGTTAACTGGTATATCTGTCACATTAGCTAGTAATTCAGTCACGTTAGCTTATCTATCGGTTATGTTAGCTAGTCTGTCATTCATGATAGCTAGTATAGAAATAGCTGTGTAGTTATTGGGTCACATTCATCCAATTTTAACAGAGTCCAGTAACAGGTCACTCACTATGACTGGACTTGAAGATTTCTGGTTATACAGCTTCTCAATGTCAGCATTCACGTCTGCTGGCAGTTCTGAGGCTGTTACATTGTCACCTCCCTGCCGAACTTCAAGTGCAGGTCAGTGATATTGTGTATGTGCATATACCCTATACAGTGTCTGTGTTACAGTACAGGTAATTTTTTAAAATACAGAGAATATTTGGTTTTTTGAAGTGGAAATGCTTAACACATTAACTACCGCAAGCTGGTGGGACCGGCTTTTGAAATCCTATCATTTGGACCGCGAGCCATGCTCAGAGCGTCAATCTAATTTTAGTAATAAAACAAATGAAAAATGTACTGAAACACTTTCTGATCTGGTTCGAGATTTTAAGTTGCCACCGGAAAACAAATTCCCAAAGCATGGTTGTTGTATAACACTGGAAAATTTATATTATGTTCATATTTTTCAGCATTTTGGGTTAGTTACCAAGTTGTGTAAAACTGTTTACCATGGCAACTAGTGATAGGACCACAAAAAATGCCTGTACATCTCGTCTAATGGCTGAATAAGCTAGAAACTTGTTTCAACAATTGACTGATAGATCTAGCGACAAGGACAAGAGTGAAAACGGTGTGCACATTGTTTGAAATAGTGATTTTGATAGAGATGGGGCGCAAGCAGTTATAATTGTGAAAATATTGCAAGTCCTCGTCTTTCGGACAGCCGTTAAATAGCAACAACCTCTGCTAGAGTTACAAATGGTGCTTATTGTAATAGTACATTCATTTATCTTTAACATGACATGTAATTCATAAAAATATGTAAACAATTACGAAAACTACAGCTTACTTTGTGCAAACATCTACAGGATGAAAATGGGAAAAACAATGTATTCGGCCACAGTGTGTTTTTCAATTTGGTAGTTAATTAATGTGTTAATTATCTTTTTAAAAAATATGAAGGAACACAGCACCAGAATTGTTTGATATATTCTTTGTTGTTTCTGTGGGAGATAATACAGTTGACATTCAAAAATCCGGCCATCGATAATCCGGTTCCTTCAGATTTCCGGCATGGATTTCGGAGCGCATTTTTAAATTTACCGCATTGGCGCGCCACTGTTTTCTGGAGCAGTTTATGTTTTGATGCAGCTGTTGGGTCTTGCTTGCACGTGTTAACAGCCATTCCTGCTCATTCCTTCTCATTTTATCATTTATTTGCTGCTGTTTAGCCCCATTATGGATTCAGCAAATAAAAGAAGTGGTGTAAAACGTAAACATCGTGCATTGTCGATCGCAGATAAAGTGTACAGGTAGTCATTTTCTGTTAAATATATACAGAATATATAACCATAAAAAATCCGGCATTTTCAAAAATCCGGCACTCCTCAGGTCCGGAGGTTGCCGGATTTTTGAATGTCTACTGTAGAAGGGAGGCCTGTGGGCAAACAGGCACTAGAATAACAGGGATATAATTAGAGAAGAATAATAGACATAAAATAAAATCTATCTGAGTGTACCAAAGTAAGAAATAAAAAAAAAATGTGTCTGTCAGAGTGTACCAAGGTATGACACAAACTGAAGTAAGACAGAAAACAACAGATACATTAGACAACTAGTGGTATATGGGCAGAGAATGTGGACAAAACCAACATATAAACTGGAGAACAAAGACTGCTAATGATATATGTGCAGACAATGTTAAAAAAAAATACAACAGAAAAATTAATGAGTTGTTTTTTTGACCAGGAGTTTAGTTTTTGGTGGTCAGTGCAGACTTTAAGTTTATAATCATCTTTGATGTAAAGGTCCATGATTTTTTGGGTTTCATGGTTCCTGTTTCCTGCCTCCAGCACCTGGCCCTGTGAGAAACCTGCATATTTTACCTGTCAGTGTAACCTCTGCCAGCGTTCAGTGGGAGTGTCCTGCTGATGAGGATAAGCATGGTATTCTAGATAGCTTCTACATCCACCAGATACCTCGGGTGAGTTTGATAACATGGGTATATGTGCATTAACATGGGATTGTGTGTCTGTCAGAGACCTCAGATGTGTTTGTTTATATGGGGCAGTGTGCCTGCCAGAGACATTTATTACACATAAGGAAGGGAAACCCGAGGCCTGTAAACAGTAAATTAATACGAAGCAAATATAAAAGTATGTTATCAGGCACTCGTAGGAAACAGAAGTAGAACACTAGACAACAGAAAAACAACAGACATGTGTGGCTTACCCAGGATTTGAACCCTGGACCTTCCGTGCGACAACCCCGCCTAGCCATGCAAGCGAATCACACTATCCTCCGTGCCATCTACGCAGTATTAAGGTCCTTGTCTTGTTGGATTGGCCTATACTGCAGGATAGGGAAACAGCAGAAGTGATTGCATCATTAATAGGCTAAACTGCCCATGGTGGACTTCCGGTGTCGTGTATTGCGGTTCGCACTAATGACCTGCCATTGAAACATCATTTTTTGGTGATGCGTAGATGGCAGGGAGGATAGTGTGATTCGCTTGCATGGCTAGGCGGGGTTGTCGCACGGAAGGTCCAGGGTTCAAATCCTGAGTAAGCCACTCATGTCTGTTGTTTTTCTGTTGTCTAGTGTTCTACTTCTTTGTTTCCTACGAGTGCCTGATAACATACCTTTATATTTGTTTCATATTAATTTACTGTTTACAGGCCTCGGGTTTCCCTTCCTTATGTGTAAATGTTTATACAATACCAAACCTACCCTCTGTCCTGTTCTCACTGTCCTAGTCTACTATAATTTACTGGTCACAGTATTAAGGTCCTTGTCTTGTTGGATTGGCCTATACTGCAGGATAGGGTAACAACAGAAGTGATTGCGTCATTAATGGGCTAAACTGCCCATGGTGGACTTCCGGTGTCGTGTATTGCGGTTCGCACTAATGACCTGCCATTGAAACATCATTTTTTGGTGATGCGTAGATGGCAGGGAGGATAGTGTGATTCACTTGCATGGCTAGGCGGGGTTGTCGCATGGAAGGTCCAAGGTTCAAATCCTGGGTAAGCCACTCATGTCTGTTGTTTTTCTGTTGTCTAGTGTTCTACTTCTTTGTTTCCTACGAGTGCCTGATAACATACCTTTATATTTGTTTCATATTAATTTGCCAGAGACATCAGTTGGGTTTGTTAATATGGGATTATGTGTCTATCAGAGACCTAGTGTGAGTTTGTTAACATGGTATTGTGTGTTTATCTGAGACTTTGGTGGGTTTGTTAATATGGGACTGTGTGTCTATGAGAGACCTGGCATTAATTTGTTAATATGGGATTGTGTATCTGTCAAAGACCTTGGGTGAGTTTGTTAGCATGAGACTGTATGTTTATCAAAGACCAACTCTGGCCAGATTTTATTAGTTCTGCACAAAGCTAAAGAAATCTAAGATTTTTTAACATGTTCACAAAACAAGTTAAAAAATCTTAGATTTCTTTAGCTTTGTGCAGAACTAATAAAATCTGGCCAGAGTTGGTCTTTGATAAACATACCTTGTACAGTCTCGTGCTATAGTCCATGGACAAGAAACTGAGAGATGAACAAGCAGGTTTTCGACAAAACAGATCCTGTACAGATCAGATAACCACTTTGAGAATAATAGTTCAACAAAGTCTGGAATGGAATTCACCGCTATACATCGGATTTGTGGACTATGAAAAGGCATTTGACAGTGTAGACAGAGAATCACTGATTCGGCCAAAAATGCCACTGCGCAAAGTCTACCGTCCAAAATTGAGAGTTGGAACTCTGTTTAGTCCCACCTAAGATGGTTTGGCCATGTCTGCAGAATGGGAGAAGATCGGCTGCCATGGCAGGTATGGGAGGCTAAGAGCCAGGGATCCAGACCTCCAAGATGACCCAAAGTCCGCTGGGAGGACAAAATTATACAACCTAACCGAGGACTAGAATGGAACCAGGCCAGGAGGAAGGCAGCCGATAGGATAGTATGGCGCTGTCTCTTCCAAACCTCTAAACTTCATGGTAGAAGAGGAACAACTAAGTAAGTAACACTGTTTTGTGAGACTTGAGTATTTCCAGTACTAGAGAAGCTTCCGTTTTCTGAAATTGGTTTCTGAATTGATCAATATTTTGATTTTTCGCAATTAATTTTTTAAGTCCCGGCTTTTTGGGCGGTGGAATCTTTGCTTTGGGAGCTAAGAGGTGACTTGTATTTGATCAGGAAGATGACAATGTGGTTGAATCAGATATGGGTATTGAATACGGGCCTGATTTACACTCCGACAATGGCAAAAGTGAATCTAGGGAAAGACTTCAGTCTAATCGTATTGATGACAGATCAAACGTAGGAGGTAATCAATACAGTATTCTTTTGTTAAAATTTGTGACTTTGTAGGAAACTCATGACCTAACACACACTAGATCTAGTTTATCTGGTCGTGAACTTGAGACATGATGGGTTAACAGCAAATGTCATAGTTGAAATTATTAAAGGTCCTAAATCTAGACCTATAGGGAAACCGATATGAAGGTCAGACTGCCTCCTGTTGTAATGCTCCGTATTGAGTTTCCTGTTATATCCAATGTGACGAATTGCACCAAATTTACAAACAAGGAAAATGCAGTAAACAATAACTTATGCTTTTTGCTTGTGTGAAAAAAATGCTTTGTTGATTTATCAAAGAACAAAATGGTCGATGTATGGACCTTTCTCCTTTGTATGGTTCATATATAAATATTTTTTGTAGGCTTCAGGTTTTTCTGATTTTTTGTACAGGTTTTTCATCTCCAAGGTGTGACATATAATATAAAATACCACAATATGGTAGGAGAATGACATTGTGACAGCCGAAGGACATCAGTGTGGCATGCGAAGGACATCAGTGTGGCAGGAGAAGGACATCAGTGTGGCAGGAGGAGGACATCAGTGTGGCAGGAGAAGGACATCAGTGTGGCAGGAGGAGGACATCAGTGTGGCAGGAGAAGGACATCAGTGTGACATGCGAAGGACATCAGTGTGGCAGGAGAAGGACATCAGTGTGGCAGGAGGAGGACATCAGTGTGGCAGGAGAAGGACATCAGTGTGGCAGGAGGAGGACGTCATTGTGGCAGGAGAAGGACATCAGTGTGGCAGAAGGACATCAGTGTGACATGCGAAGGACATCAGTGTGGCAGGAGAAGGACATCAGTGTGGCAGGAGGAGGACATCAGTGTGGCAGGAGAAGGACATCATTGTGGCAGGAGAAGGATGTCAGTGTGGCAGGAGAAGGACATCAGTGTGGCAGAAGGACATCAGTGTGACATGCGAAGGACATCAGTGTGGCAGGAGAAGGACATCAGTATGGCAGAAGGACATCAGTGTGACATGCGAAGGACATCAGTGTGGCAGGAGAAGGACATCAGTGTGGCAGAAGGACATCAGTGTGACATGCGAAGGACATCAGTGTGGCAGGAGAAGGACATCAGTGTGGCAGGAGGAGGACATCAGTGTGGCAGGAGAAGGACATCATTGTGGCAGGAGAAGGATGTCAGTGTGGCAGGAGAAGGACATCAGTGTGGCAGAAGGACATCAGTGTGACATGCGAAGGACATCAGTGTGGCAGGAGAAGGACATCAGTGTGGCAGGAGGAGGACATCAGTGTGGCAGGAGAAGGACAGTGTGGCAGGAGGAGGACGTCATTGTGGCAGGAGAAGGACGTCAGTGTGGCAGGAGAAGGACGTCATTGTGGCAGGAGAAGGACGTTAGTGTGGCAGGAGAAGGATGTCAGTGTGGCAGGAGAAGGACGTCGGTGTGGCAGGAGAAGGATGTCAGTGGGGCAGGAGAAGGTTGTCAGTGTGGCAGGAGAAGGATGTCAGTGTGGCAGGAGAAGGACGTCAGTGTGGCAGGAGAAGAACATCAGTGTGGCAGAAGGACATCAGTGTGGCAGGAGAATGACATTGTGACAGGCGAAGGACATCAGTGTGGCTGGAGAAGGACATCAGTGTGGCAGGAGAATGACATCAGTGTGACAGGAGGACTTCAGTGTGACAGGCGAAGGACTTCAGTGTGGCAGGAGAAGGACCTGTATGGCAGGAGAAGGACCTCAGTATGGCTGGAGAAGGACATCAGTGTGGCTGGAGAAGGACATCAGTGTGGCAGGCGAATGACATCAGTGTGACAGGAGAAGGACTTCAGTATGACAGGCAAAGGACCAGTGTGGCAGGAGAAGGACCTGTATGGCAGGAGAAGGACCTCAGTATGGCTGGAGAAGGACATCAGTGTGGCAGGCGAATGACATCAGTGTGACAGGAGAAGGACTTCAGTGTGACAGGCGAAGGACTTCAGTGTGGCAGGAGAAGGACCTGTATGGCAGGAGAAGGACCTGAGTATGGCTGTAGAATGAGTGGCTGAAGGGGGACTTAGTGCAACAGGAAGGATATGGATAAAATGCAGTGTCACGGGGCAGAGGAAACTTAATGTGATATGAGGAAGAAACATAGTATGATATGAGGTGTAAACATAGTGTGAAATGATGGGTAAACGTAGTGCGATATAAGGGGGAAGATTAGTGTAATATGAGGGGAAAACAGTGTTAATTGAGGAAAAATAGTGTGATATGATGAGGAAACTTAAAGCGATATGAGGGACAAATCTAGTGTTATACAAGGGGGAAACTTAGTGTGATATGAGAAGGCAACTTAGTGTGATATGAGGAGGAAACTTAGTGTGATATGATGGACAAACGTAGTGTGATATGAAGGACAAACATAGTGTGATATGATGGACAAATGTAGTGTGACATGAAGGACAAACTTAATCTAATATGATGGACAAACATAGTATGATATGAAGGGCAAACTTAGTTATGATGTGAGGGACAAACTTAGTGTGATATGGAGAGCAAACTTAGTGTGATATGAAGGAAAAAACTTAGTGTGATAGATTGGGGACTTGTGTGATGTCATGAAAATTTGGTGTGACAGGAGGGGACACAATGTGACAGAATGGTAAATTATTGTGATAAGATGAACTAAATGTTCCGTCTGATGTGCTGTATAACTTATCAAATTGTGAACCGAGAGTGAGAGAATAATTGAATGAAAATTTGTTTGATGGGTGAATATTGGCACAAGCAGTCATTGACATTAAAGGATTGTGAATGTATTGGCAATAGGAATAAAGTTTAAACATAAAAACACACTTTACTCTGGGGGAGGGGGGGGGGGAAGGGGGAGAGGCAAGGAGAGAGAGAGAATAAACAAACAAACTTTATTTTGAAAGTGTTCAGAATGGAACATGCAGATCCATCTGACATAGAGAGAGGGAGAGAAAGGATATTTATGAAGAAATTGTTTGTACATGTTGAATGTGCCAGTCCGTGTCATGAGGCACACATTAGCTGACTCTTAAGACAAATTTTTTTATTTTTAACCCTTAACTAACTCTGAGAAATCCCAAACAGCAGTAATGATCATATTTTCTCTTTACCTGTCAGGTCATCAACAGGTTTGACCTTGGCCCAAATTCAGTTCTAGACCAGACCTTCAAGGTGGATGCTGATTTACACCCTTGCTCAAGGCCTTATTTTCTGCCAGTTTCTGTGGTACCAGAGGTGACCTACATTATCCAGGTACAACAGAGAGGGCATTAGAACTGCCTAGAGACAAGATCTTATTCATCCTTTCTTAGAAAAAAGTTTTTAAATAAGAAATGAATATTGCTGATGTTGTTGACACTGAATGCTTTATTAAATTTTAATTCTTGATGTTTGAAGAGATACAAATGATTGTAAATGAGGTTACACTATACGTACATAAAGTCATCTCACACATGGACAATCCAGTAAACTTAGAGAACGTTTGACAAGATTAATAAACCTGTAAACTTGTCACTTTACTGAAGCTTCTGATATCCAAGTCATAGTTGTCAACTCACGTAACACTGAAGCTTCTGATATCCAAGTCATAGTTGTCTACTTACGTAACACTGCAACTTCTGATATCCAAGTCACAGCTATCTACTCACGTAACACTACAACTTCTGATATCCAAGTCACAGCTATCTACTCATGTAACACTGAAGCTTCCAATATCCAAGTCACAGCTATCTACTCATGTAACACTGAAGCTTCTGATATCCAAGTCATAGTTGTCAACTTACGTAACACTGAAGCTTCTGATATCCAAGTCATAGTTGTCTACTTACGTAACACTGCAACTTCTGATATCCAAGTCATAGTTGTCTACTCATGTAACACTACAACTTCTGATATCCAAGTCACAGCTATCTACTCATGTAACACTACAACTTCTGATATCCAAGTCACAGCTATCTACAACTTCTGATATCATGTAACAATATCTGAAGCATTCCTATCTAGTCATGTAACACTGAAGCTTCCAATATCCAAGTCACAGCTATCTACTCATGTAACACTGAAGCTTCCAATATCCAAGTCACAGCTATCTAGTCATGTAACACTACAACTTCTGATATCCAAGTCACAGCTATCTACTCATGTAACACTGAAGCTTCCAATATCCAAGTCACAGCTATCTACTCATGTAACACTACAACTTCTGATATCCAAGTCACAGCTATCTACTCATGTAACACTACAACTTCTGATATCCAAGTCACAGCTATCTACTCATGTAACACTACAACTTCTGATATCCAAGTCACAGCTATCTACTCATGTAACACTACAACTTCTGATATCCAAGTCACAGTTATCTACTCATGTAGCACTAATGGTAGGACTCACTTTGAATACCCTGATTTTAAAAAAATGGGTTATCATTCCTCCTGATGGATTAAATGTCTAGTGCTACGTCATGTAATTTCTGCCTTCAGGTAACTGTTTACTGTATCAGTGGCTCCCTCCATTTCTTCATAATTTTTTCTTCTTTGATTTTTCTCTCTCTGCTTTTATTCCCCGTTTTTTATTGTTTATGTTCTTTCTCCATCTTTTCTTTTGTGTGTCGTCCTCTGTGACCTTTGATTTCACTTCCTGTTCTTGTTCTAGCACTTGCCAATTGATATTGGCTCATTGCTGGATAACACCTGCATTATAGACTAATCTTTCATTTTTCTTGTCTTTGATATTCTTTGCTGTGTTGTTGCAGTTAGTTTCTGTTATTTCTTTCTTTTTTATTTCATATTTTTACTTCCCACACATCTGCTGTGCCCTTTGTCATTTTCTCATAACCTTTCTGTTTATTCTTTCCTGTTTATGACTGTGTCTAATGAAGGATAATCTTTAAATGCCCGGTGTTTCTATTGTATCGTTTACTTGTTAAACTGCCTGCTATACTACTTTTCATTTGATTAAACTCATATAATGGAATGGTATTGTGACCACTTGATTTCTCTTACAATCAGATTCAGGCCAAGGTAGTCGGCGTAGAGCAGTTAGGAAACATAGAGACCCAGGTGTTTACTGCTCCAGCAGCAGGTGAGTATTATGTCCGTTAAAGTTTTCAACAAGGTGTTCTCTCATTACATGACCAGCATTTTTTTATCTCTTTTGTTGCTTCTCCCATCATTCCAAGTTTTTCATTGGTCACTTTAAAGCCAACATTAGATGTGATACAACCTCTGCTGAAGTTTGGTTCAGTCTTAATTGAGTGACATCAGAGACACAAAAATTCCTGGTGAACATTTTTAAGACTATTTTTCCACAGTTATTCCATATGAGTTATTAAAGCACAGGATGTGTAATTATTTATAAAATTTACGTCAGAACTGACTAAAAAAATGAATTCCTTAACTTGACTTTGTCACTCTTCCAGCACCAGTCCCTATTGTAGCCCTGCCCACGAGTCAGCCATACACAGACGAGAGCTCACTAAAGGAATCATCATTCTCAGTCAACATCTGTAGCACCTGCTTATTGGACAACTCTCATGGGCAAGTCTCGGCATTTGGCATTCTGGTATGCCAGGAAGGATTCTGTGATCAAAGTAAGAACTGATGACCTGATTATATGCTTGTATGAAAGCAAATTTTCTAGCTAGGATTGAGTTTAAGATAGAATCAGAACAGATCTGAGTACACGTCTGCAAACATTATCATGTCATTTGTAAAGAATGATTTATTATATTTAGTTGTGATAAAAATAATATGGCTATATTTTCACTGAAAGACTTCTACATTTGGATATAGGAAGTCTGATTCATTCTGCCTTAGTCACATTTTGTGTCTGGTATACAGTTCTCTCATTGTGAATGTCTTAAGGTCTGGGAGATGTGCATGACTGGAAGTCAATGTATGCAGGCCTGGCCACATGGAAAACTGCTCAGTCTAAGCAGTTTGAAACTATCTACAGGGCTACAGACAGGAGCTGGGAACTAGACCTCCAGACCAGAACAGATAAAAGTGGGTCACCTGTTATTGTACTCTTATTGTCTTAAAAATGTCACATTTAATAAGTAGCTTGTCCTTCACCTTCAACACAGTTAACTTGATGTGGAGTGCCATTAATTGTTTGTTGTTTCCACTTGATAAGGTAAACACAATGCTAAAAGTTAAATAACAGGAGAAAATTAATGCACCTAATGGTTCATCCACCTCAAGAGCAACAACCATTGACACAGATCTAGACAGTAGTACATTGTATGTGTGCCAATTTGCTATTTCAGGTGCCCAGAGTGAGGTCTTCTTTGAGATTGGCAACGACACATTGTGTGTCAACAAACCTGACAGCGTCTATTGCAATGGTCCACTCTCAGCTGGGAAATCTTTCAGGTATTGACTGAATATCATAACAGTCAGGTGACTATCATCTGTTAGTTATAATAGCTATAATATGGTTGTAATAATCTCAAGGGCTGTACCAGAATTTTAATTTCTCCAGTCCTACAATAACACTGCAATATCTAGTTATGTACTGTAATTTTAATATACACAACTTTATATTGTAATGTAATACTTGTAATGTTATACTGGTATCTAAAATCTGTAGTGTCACGTTAGTAATATATCTCTAGTGGGATAGTGATACTGTAGTTTCTCTGGTCTTGCAAAAGTACTATCATTGTGCATTGTAGTATTATGCTAGTACTGTAATACATGTTGTCTTATACTGAAGCATTATGCTAGTATTGTAATACATGTTGTGTTGTACTGTAGTATTTCTTTTTGCAAGTGCTGCTGTATCTCCATTTTTTTTTCCTCCCAGAGTGCGTCTGTTTTCATGTACTAATGCAGGCTGTACTGTGAGTGAGCCTTCTGGTCTTTTCATGACTGCAGGTAAGTTATGATTCTGTAGGTATGTCACTATTCTGTAGGTAAGTTACCATTCTCTAGGTATGTCACCATTCTGTAGGTAAGTTACCATTCTCTAGGTATGTCACAATTCTGTTTCACAAGTCTGCCCAGCAGATATACAAGTCCTGTCTAAAAAGTAGATATAGACATACATACAAGATTCACTTTGATCTTATTTTTGTAACAACCAACAGTTGTTCTTTCTGTCTGCAGAGTCCAGCTCTCAACCCTCATCTGATGGTGTTGTCATTGGTGGGGCTGCTGCAGGTGTAGCTGTTGCTGTTATTGTGCTAGCAGTGGTGATAGGTGTGAGGCTCAAATTTAGGGAGCCTAGGTAGGGAACAAAATCTCATGTTCTATCTTTAATTTTATTATGGTCTAACTTTGACCTGGACATTCTGTCCTTGACTATTCTGACCTTGACTAACAGTACATTCTGTCCTTGACTATTCTGACCTTGACTAACAGTACATTCTGTCCTTGACTATTCTGACCTTGACTAACAGTACATTCTGTCCTTGACTATTCTGACCTTGACTAACAGTACATTCTGTCCTTGACTATTCTGACCTTGACTAACAGTACATTCTGTCCTTGACTATTCTGACCTTGACTAACAGTACATTCTGTCCTTGACTATTCTGACCTTGACTAACAGTACATTCTGACCTTGACTATCAGTACATTCTGTTCTTGACTATTCTGACCTTGACTAACAGTACATTCTGACCTTGACTATCAGTACATTCTGTCTGTGACTGTGACTATTCTGACCTTGACTATCAGTACATTCTGTCTGTGACTATTCTGACCTTGACTATCAGTACATTCTGTCCTTGACTATTCTGACCTTGACTAACAGTACATTCTGACCTTGACTAACAGTACATTCTGACCTTGACTATCAGTACATTCTGTCCTTGACTATCAGTACATTCTGTCTCTGACTGTGACTATTCTGACCTTGACTATCAGCACATTCTGTCTGACTGACTATTCTGACCTTGACTATCAGTACATTATGTCCTTGACTATTCTGACCTTGACTATCAGTACATTGTCTTTGACTATTCTGACCTTGACTAACAGTACATTCTGACCTTGATTATCAGTACATTCTGTCTGTGACTGTGACTGAATATTCTGACCTTGACTATCAGCACATTCTGTCTGTGACTGTGACTATATTCTGACCTTGACTATCAGTACATTATGTCCTTGACAGTGACACTTCTGACCTTGACTATCAGTACATTCTGTCCTTGACTGTGACTATATTCTGACATTGACTATCAGTACATTCTGTCCTTGACTGTGACTATATTCTGACCTTGACTATCAGTACATTCTGTCCTTGACTGTGACTATATTCTGACATTGACTATCAGTACATTTTGTCCTTGACAGCGACTATTCTGACCTTGTCTATCACATTCTGTCTTTGACTGACTATATTCTGACCTTGACTATCGGTACATTCTGTCCTTGACTGTGACTATGTTCTGACCTAGACTACTAGTACGTCCTTGACTGTCACGACAGTCTATCCTATACTTTTTGTGTAATCTGTACTTAACCGTCATTGTATTCAGTTCTGACAGTTGAAGTATTTGTCAAGTTAGTGATAAATTGTGAAGATAAGAACTCTCAATAAATATAATTCAGAAAATAGGACACTGTAAAAACTGGAATATCTTGATATAACATTGCTGTAGAGAAAGTACCTGGGTTTATTCGACACAACAAAGACTACAAAATTCATTGAACATAATTCAGAAAATAGGACACTGTAAAAACTGGAATAACTTGATCAGATGTTGCTGTAAAAAAACTATCAGGATTTTATTTAAAAAGACAAAAACTATAAGCACTGGCAACACTGAATGTATAAATACATGTTTCATGTATGAAGGTACTAATATTTCTGCTGGATGGGTATTAAAATAAATAAAGCAATGTGATTCATCTTACGAGGAGAAAAGACAAAGAAAATAACCAACGTTACGGGCACAAGGCCTTCGTCAGGGACAGGAAAGAAAGTGAGGGCTAGATAGGACACACAAGAATTTAAATAAATATAAAAACTGGGTACTTCCATAAAGGCGGCTAAGACCTAGCACGCCTGCAGAAGAGAGAGTGCGCCGCAAGAAAATGGCTGAATGTCTGTCTGTTGTTGGAGAGAAAAACTGGCTATAAATTTTTTAATTTCTAGAATAATCTGTTTATAGATAGTTCTTGATACATACACGGGGCTAAAATAGCTTTCTAAGAAAATAGACATGGGTAGGTCTGCTGCCATACTTGACTGTCCCTGTATTCTGAACTTGTATGTGGTAGTTTATGGTCTGAGAGAGGCAACCATATTTATGTTGAAGAGGAGAATAGTAGTAGATGATTATTGGGTGCAAGAGAAGAAAAGTTATATGAACAAATTAAAGTAGATGCATGAGCGGTGGTCACGAGTTAGGTTCTGGAGAGTTCGGCCATCTCTCTATTTAAGGGAGTGGGAACACATGCTCTAACTCTTTTCCCGCCATGTAATTCAGTGAAGCTAAAGCTCAGAGCGCTTGTGCAAGTTTTCACAACTTTGCCATAGTTGGGGTCTGCGATAGCAAGACATGCAGGTCACTTATACAAGGCAAGAGATGCTAGGAGAGATGTGCATAGAAATAGTTGTCAGCATACAGGACAAAAATGGTAGGTAGTAAGCTTTACGTTTGTTAATGAAGATGAACCACTCAGAGAAGTGTAGCTCTGAATCGTGTGTAGACAAGGCAGTTGTGTGTGTTGGGCCAGTGACATTTCTTAGAGGACATATTCTGTTAACCCTTAGAGGATGATAGTAGAAAACAGCGTAGTCAGGACAAAGTTACCAACCCTGGAAGTTAGTCCAGTTGATATTATCTATAGCCTGAACAGCTGAAAGAAGAACAGTAGACTTTATCGTAAACTGAATAAGATAGACAGTGGAAGGAGCATAGAAGCAGTATCTAAGACTTCCATGACAAGCCAATTATGATCATGATGTACTTCAAATGTTTTGATTGAGAGCAGGCAGAAATGTGTGCCCTGCATAGAATGACTGTTCTTTTGTACAACCCCAGGTACATGTGTTGAAATAAAAGATAAAAAAACGCTACCAGCTTTGGAGTTGCCTGACAAAGTCATCTTTGGTCATTTGTAATGTCTCTCACAAGTCATCTTCAAGTCAAGGGGAATGAACACTAAGGTCTTTACGATCATGAAGCAGAGTAACTGCTTGACTTGACATGACTTTGATCCACTGTCACTGATCGTCAGTTCTTGATGACCAAGAGTAACTGCTTGACTTGACATGACTTTGATCCACTGTCACTGAGCATCAGCTCTTGATGACCAAGAGTAACTGCTTGACTTGACATGACTTTGATCCACTGTCACTGATCGTCAGCTCTTGATGACCAAGAGTAACTGCTTGACTTGACATGACTTTGATCCACTGTCACTGAGCGTCAGCTCTTGATGACCAAGAGTAACTGCTTGACTTGACATGACTTTGATCCACTGTCACTGAGCGTCAGCTCTTGATGACCAAGAGTAACTGCTTATGGTGGCCAACCTGCCACAATTACTGTCCTTAACTACATTCTGTACTTGACTTTTACTATGTTACACACTTGACTTTTACTGTGTTTCACATTTGACATTTGCTGTGCTAGACACTTGACTTTTACTGTGTTAGATACCTGACTTTTACTGTGTTAGACACTTGACTTTTTCTGTGCTAGACACTTGACTTTTACTGTGCTAGAAACTTGACTTTTACTGTGCTAGACACATGACTTTTACTGTGCTAGACACTTGACTTTTACTGTGCAAGACACTTGACTGATACTGTGCTAGACATATGACTTTTACTGTGTTAGACACTTGACTTTTGCTGTTCTAGAAACTTGACTTTTACTGTGTTAGACATGACTTTTACTGTGCTAGACACTTGACTTTTACTGTGCTAGACACTTGACTTTTACTGTTCTAGACACTTGACTTATACTGTGCTAGACACATGACTTTTACTGTGTTAGACACTTGACTTCTGCTGTTCTAGACACTTGAATTTTTCTGTGCTAGACACTTGACTTTTACTGTGCAAGACACTTGGCTTTTACTGTGCTAGACATTTGACTTATACTGTGCTAGACACATGACTTTTACTGTGTTAGACACTTTACTTTTGCTGTTCTAGACACTTGACTTTTACTGTGTTAGACACGACTTTTACTGTGCTAGACACTTGACTTGTACTGTGCTAGACACTTGATTTTTACTGTGCTAGACACTTGACTTTTACTGTGCTAGACACTTGACCTTTACTGTGCTAGACACTTGACTTTTACTGTGTTACACACTTGATTTGCTGTGTGAGACACTTGATTTTTACTGTTTTAGACACTTGACTTTTGCTGTGCTAGACATTTGACTTTTATTGTGTTAGACACTTGACTTTTACTGTGCAAGACACTTGACTTTTACTGTGCTAGACACTTGACTTTTACTGTGTTAGACACTTGACTTTTACTGTGTTAGACACTTGACTATTGCTGTTCTAGACACTTGACTTTTACTGTGTGAGACACTTGATTTTTACTGTGTTAGACTATTGACTTTCCTGTATTCAGGGTATGACTTTTCATTATTTTATCTGTTTTTACAGGGTCAAAAAAAGGTCATTTTCCAGTCCAGGGAACCAGGAGATGCCTGAAGTGGTTGTTCTCACAGATATATTCAGCAATGGTGACAGTGACAACTGCAGGTTAAAATAGCAAGTGATTTATGTACCATATGACATGTGTGATGCACACGTCATGTTATAATAAGCCGCATGTCATGTTAAAATATATCAGATGACATGTTATAATGACCAGATGTCAGACTACAGTAAACCAGATAATATGTCATACATCAGATGAAGAGATACAACACACAAAATGACATGTAATAATACACCAGGACCTACATCACATGACATGTGATACAGTTCACTAGATGACATAATCCTGATGTAATGTAATAATACACCAGGACCTACATCACATGACATGTTGTGATACACTAGGTCCCCACATATCAAGCCACAGTTCACTAGATAACATAATCCTGATGTAATGTAATAATACACCAGGACCTACATCACATGACATGTTGTGATACACTAGGTCCCCACATATCAAGCTACAGTTCACTAGATGACATAATCCTGATGTAATGTAATAATACACCAGGACCTACATCACATGACATGTTGTGATACACTAGGTCCCCACATATCAAGCCACAGTTCACTAGATGACATAATCCTGATGTAATGTAATAATACACCAGGACCTACATCACATGACATGTTGTGATACACTAGGTCCCCACATATCAAGCTACAGTTCACTAGATGACATAATCCTGATGTAATGTAATAATACACCAGGACCTACATCACATGACATGTTGTGATACACTAGGTCCCCACATATCAAGCTACAGTTCACTAGATGACATAATCCTGATGTAATGTAATAATACACCAGGACCTACATCACATGACATGTTGTGATACACTAGGTCCCCACATATCAAGCTACAGTTCACTAGATGACATAATCCTGATGTAATGTAATAATACACCAGGACCTACATCACATGACATGTTGTGATACACTAGGTCCCCACATATCAAGCCACAGTTCACTAGATGACATAATCCTGATGTAATGTAATAATACACCAGGACCTACATCACATGACATGTTGTGATACACTAGGTCCCCACATATCAAGCCACAGTTCACTAGATGACATAATCCTGATGTAATGTAATAATACACCAGGACCTACATCACATGACATGTTGTGATACACTAGGTCCCCACATATCAAGCCACAGTTCACTAGATGACACAATCCTGATGTAATGTAATAATACACCAGGACCTACATCACATGACATGTTGTGATACACTAGGTCCCCACATATCAAGCCACAGTTCACTAGATGACATAATCCTGATGTAATGTAATAATACACCGCATGTTATGATTTTTTCACTCTATTATTTTATTTTCCATCAGTCTTACCTGTTGTCATAATGTGTTTCAGCTCTCCTCTTCTCTTAACATGCTCGGAGAACTTGGATTGCATCCATTGTTCATTGACAACTTTCTTATTACTCTCTTTTAGCTTCTTATGGTTTATCTAACATTGGTTTGTAAATCTCAACTGTGGCCTCCAGGGATCTTCTTGCTTCTTGACTGATTGTCAGCGACTAATTTCTTCTATATAACAAGAAAGGCTGAAGGTATTACAGAAGAATTTTTTCATCCATTGACAAGAAAGAACACTTTTCATTTTCTGGAATGCCATTTTACGGTGGACAATCATATTCTGAGATGTTTCTTCTTATTTACTTACTTGGTCAATCCTCTTCTTATTTACTTACTTAGTCAATCCTCTTCTTATATACTTACTTAGTCATTCCCCTTCTTATTTACTTACTTAGTCATTTCTCTTCTTATTTACTTACTTAGTCATTTCTCTTCTTATTTACTTACTTAGTCATTTCTCTTCTATCCTGGGGTGTAGATGTTTGCCAGAGAGAGTGCCATACTATTCTATCAGCTGTCTTCCTCCTGGCCTGGATCCAATCTAGTCCTTGGCCCTTCAATGATTGTTTAATGTTGTCCTCCCAGCAAACCCTAGGTCGTTTCCCATATTTGTTGTGGTAGCCAACCTTCTCCCATTCTGCAGACATGGCCAAACTATCGTTCCACTCGAGTCTGCAGGGGCTGGGTTTTGAGGCATGTATTGTCTAGTTGCAGATCATGTCTCGACTTGTTACTTCAACCACCTTCCTCAGATACCTCATTTCTGAGGTTTGGAGCTGGCTTTTGTAGGTTGTAGACATTGTCCATGACTCAAGACTGGGACATAGGTGCAGTGGTATACAGACATCTTCGTCTTCTTGCCAATTTCTCCATTACTGAGGAATCTTTGATTTATGGCTTGAAAAAGTCTCTCAGCTGTTGCTCTTCGGCTAGCCAACTCTTTGATGCCTCTCTTCTAGTCTGTAATAGCTCAAGGTATTTAAAGTGGTTGACCTGCTCCAGGACCTGTTCTCCCAGCATAATCTTATGTCTTTTTTCCTCTCGTGATATCACCATGGTTTTTGTTGTAGAGCTGCTGATGACCGCCCCTCTCTTCTCCAGCTTTTCCATCCAGACTGGAAGATGTGCCTGTGATTTATGTTTCTTCTTACCTGGAGTTATTAATGCTCCCAGGTACATGAACCTTTGGTCTTGCTTTGAAACTGTCCCTTTTACTTTAGTGGTGCTTTCTGGAGAGTTCCACATCTGTCATCTTGCTATTTAAGCTAAAGACAAAAATCTTTACATTTATCACAGTCAGGTCAGTCATTTCCTGTAAATGTTGCTGACTTTTCACTGTTAGGACTACATCTTCAACATAATGTGGATGGTTTATATTATGTCCCTCATTACCTTTCAGCTTTCTGTTGAGTACAGACTTTCTGTTGAGTACAGACTTTCTGTTGAGTACAGACTTTCTGTTGAGTACAGACTGTCAACAAATTCTTACCAAGCCTTACCTGTCCTGTGCTGTCTTAACCTTTAGCACGCGGCATTCTCTTCTAGAAAACTTCCCCTGCAGCTGCATTCTTTTTCACAATGCCCCGTTTTTATAGTGGGTGACTTGTAATGACTATAGTTTTTGTGTTTCTTGGTCAATTGCTATAATTTTTGGAATTTATATAAATAAATGAATGGTGAATTTGATGATATAAAATTTGTTTGTGTACATGTTAGATGTGATAGGAAGAGAGGAAAGGAAAGATGAAAAAAAACGATAAAAAAATGTAAAAAATAAAAAAATATTTTTATTTTTATTTTAAAATTTAAAAAAAATAAAATAAAATAACCAACAAACGAAGTGTCCATATCTAAATTATCTCTTGCATCTCAATGAAAGTCATTTGACCAATACAAATCAAATGACGATCTTTTCGTTACACCCATCATCAGTAGCAAAGCAACAAACGCCCATGTCAGCAGTGACATTCGGCCGTAACCCTAAATCTTTCCGATAAATCTAATCCTAACCCCTAAACTTTTACATACTAGCAATGACATTCCACTTTCGTTTTGATCTCTGTCATCAACCATATTCTGAGAACCGATATTAGCGCTTATAATGACAAAAATCTCATCCCCACTGTATGGCGTCAGAATCCAATAAAATTAGAGCGAAAATGGCCGCGTGTTCGATGCCGATTCATTTCGATGAAAAAATTCACAGAAAATAAACCCGGATGCACCCATTACTTAAAAAGATCGGAAACGGAAGCTAACTCTCTCTCAGATAAGTTTAAAACTTAACATCCGGGGGTGAGATCACGTGTACACACATTCTAATGCGAAAAAACGTAGCACGCTTACGTGCTTACACTCGGTCGACTTATGTCGACCGCAGCGTGCTAAAGGTTAAATGTCCAGGACATTTTATGGGGTTGGTCTGTGTAGAAGATCCTTGACATTTTCCATCCACCTCTTTTGTGTTGCTAAGCACATTCCCATTCTTGTCTTTGATAAGTCCATCAGATTGTTTACATTTCCCTATTAGCTTCTTATGTACAACCAGTGTGCTACAAGTGCAATTAGCATTCATACTCTTCAACATTTGCTGAGGGAGACTGAGCACCTATGGGTTTGCCCGGAGTGCAATGAGGTAGATTCTGATTAACAATAACAATATTAGCTTCTTTGCAATGTTGTAAAGTTTAGGGGGTCGCAGTGATTAAGAGGTATGGCATGCGCTTCTAATTTTCAAGGTACCTGGTTTGGTTCCCAGTATAAGGAATATAGTTAATGGAATTTTTTCAGAGCCAATAGGTCCTAATGATGTCATATCTTATGGGTAGTGAGATCTGATGCCTAGCCTTCTCGGATAAGGGCAAAAAAGTAGGAGGTTCTGTGTGCAAGTTGCGCATGTTAAAAATTGCTCGGCAATTGGAAATCGTAGAGTAGGCCACACGGCCGCTGCCCTGGAAAAACCTAAACAATTGGGAAACCTACCCACCACAAAAATATTTATAGAATGTGTGATTCCTGTATACACACATTGGGATCCTCACAGGTGCTATGGAGTTTGTGCACTGTGCTGAGATCCTCCTTGTGTGATCTAAAGGAGGAGATGGAGCACTGATGGATTCATCTATGTGGAATGAAGATGGTCCTTCAAACAAAATGTAAAACACCAACAATTTCCTTTGGCAGCAATTTCCTCTGCCTCTCTTGCCAGTTCATCCTTAAATATCCTCTTTTGTTTTTTAATGTTTCTTCTTACTTGTTGATATGCTTCTATGTACCCTTGAGGAAGTAGAGGGGAACTTGATCAGTCTCTCTAATATATATAGCTAACTATACTGTGCATGTATATTTGTCTGTATAGTGTGTCTGTGGTCTTAGTACACCCTTATCTCCTTTTTTGTAAAGGTAGCCAGAGGGGAATGAGTCTATAGCTATTCTTGAAGTCACGAGTGGAGAGTCAATCTCGGTTCTCATCCTTCGAAGCCAATAGGCCCATCTGTCCACATTCACTATCATTTCTCATCTAAATCTATCTTCTCAGTCTGTCTCATACTAGGGTCTTGTCTGTACACTGGACACACTCTAAACTTAAATCCACTTTGTGACAGTAATGTTGATATTTAATTTCTTTTTGGGCAGTTTTGAATGTTGCTGATTTTAGTCTGGGTCTCAGTGCTTCTCATACTATGACTGATTTATGTGCTTCTTTTGACAGCATTAGAGCCACACCTTCACTGTGGTATGTTTTCTTCCTCATGTCCTGAGGACAGTACCATGTCTCTTGTGTTCTATTCCTTCCTTTCTATTCCCTTTCTTGTATTATGTCCACCGACTGATATTTTGACACATCCTCTATGAATCTCATTATTATATTTCTACTGTAGAGAGAACAGGCCATAATGATAGTACAAACCCCTGCCTAACGTCTGTTTCAACTGCTGAAACTTTTCTATCTGGCTGTGTATTCTTATGGCTGCTGTTTGTTTACCATAACATGTTCTTTATTATTCTTAGATCTGTGCCATCTATGTTCAAGCTTCCTAACATTTTGATAACATAATTAAATATTTCAAACATGTACAAATAGAGTAAATACAGGGAGACAACACACACACAGGTTTTGCAAGACTTGTCTGTATGAGTGAGAGACTTGTCTGTATGAGTGAGAGACTTGTCTGTATGAGTGAGAGACTTGTCTGTATGAGTAAGAGATTAACTTTTGGGTGATCAGTTATTACAAGCATAGTGTTTTATTTGTATCATATCTTTCCAGGCCAATCAGATTGATGGAGTATGAAAAAGTTCTACAAGACCTTCACATGAAAGACAATGCTCTGCTAGCTCAAGAATATGCGGTAAATTGTTCAACATTGCCTGATCACCATGATAGCCACATTAGACATGCTTGCGTTTCTTTATGAATACTGACCTATTTTTAAACTAGTTTGGAAGTTGACAGAACCATTACTGACTTGCTAGAACTTCTGTAAGAAAACTGATAAGTTCCGAATGTGATGGGACCATTTTCATTGGCTTACATTTCTGAGTAAATGCTGGTCTAGTCAGAACTATTTTGGGAGATGGATTTTCTGCAAGTTGATGTCCCACATTCTTGTCAGAAGCATGGTCATGTCAAATGTAAGACTTTTACACTAGCTCTGAATATCATCGATAGGTGCAGTAAGCAAAAATCAGTAGCCTGGGCAGCCTCTTCAAAGTCCAAGTGACAGAACAGCCAGAATACAAAACAGGTTGAGAGAATCATCACTAGAGCAATTAAATGAACCCCAATAAGTAAAGTGTACAAGCTTACAAAACTTCAACACAAGAATGACAAAAGAAAGTGCCACAACAGGCAGTACAATGAACATCACCAATCACCCAGTAAATGTCAGACTAAAATGATTGATTACACTGGACAACAAATTTTGACTTGTTGTATGTATCTGAGATTAAACCAAGTTACCTTTATGTTGTTTGGGCTGCTGAATATGAAAATGGCCGTTAAAACACCAGATTAGCTCTAATTTTTTAAATATCTATAAAACAAGTTTTACACATTTGTATATACATACCATATGATAATAATGCTCATTGCGGAAATGATTCACAGCGACTCCTTTTTGCCTGTCGCTTGTAATGAGTTTCTGAAGCATCTCTCACAAGGGTCCAATAATTGTTTGCTTGCATTGCTGCATTCCATTTCCCTTGGTACCTTTTTTTGAAGGTAGTAATGTCCTGATGAAATCATTCCCCATGCTCGTCACTGACAGCACCGCAGTTAGCAGGGAAGAAATCCAGATGAGAGTGTAAAAAGTGCAATTTCAAAGACTTGTTGCACCCTAGTCTCTCGTAGCGCTGCAAGAATGTGTCTACAAGCTCCTGGTAATTGTCAGCTATATTGTTTCTAGAAAGTTTGTTGCCACTTGCTGAAAAGCATTCAAAGCTAACTTTTCATCACCTGTGAGGATATCATCAAAATGCTTATCTCGGAAGAGCTGACATATCTGTGGACTGACAAATGCACCTTCCTTGATTTTGGCCTCACCAGGTCTTGGAAATTTATCATGAAGGTATAAAAATCCTGCCTCATTTCGATCCATGGCCTTTACAAAATTCTTCATTAGTTCAAGTTTGATGTGGAGAGGAGGGAGCAATATCTTGTGGTATTCTACAAGTGGTTCGTTAAGTACATTCTTTTTCCCCGGTTCAAGTGATTGTCGTAGGGGACAATCCTTTTTCTTGTAGTAGGAAGTCCTGGCACGGCTGTCCCACAGACAGAGGAAACAGTAAAACTTTGTGTAACCCTGCTGTAGCCCCATCAAGATGGCAATGACCTTCAGGTCACCACAAATCTACCACTTATACTTTTCGTAGTTGATGGTGTGTAACAGTTGTTTCATGTTGTTGTACGTTTCTTTCAAGTGGACTGCATACCCTAGTGGAACAGATGGTAAAACGTTACCATTATGCAGCAGCACAGCTTTTAACACATTAACTACTGAATTGAAAAACACACTGTGGCCGAATTAAATTTTTTTCCCATTGTCATCCTGTAGGTGTTTGCACAAAGTAAGCTGTAGTTTTCGTAATTGTTTACAGATTTTTATGAATTACACGTCATTTTAAAGATAAATGAATGTACTATTACAATAAACACTGGTTGTAACTCTAATAGAGGTTGTTGCTATTTAACGGCCCTCCAATGGCCAAGGACTTGCAATATTTTCACAATTATAACTGCTTGTGCCCCATCTCTATCAAAATCACAATTTCAATCAATGTGCACACCGTTTTCACTCTTGTCCTCGTCGCTAGATCTATCAGTCAATTGTTGAAACATGTTTCTATCCTATTCAGCCATTAGACGAGATGTACATGCATTTTGTGTAGTCCTATCACTAGTGGCCACGGAAAACAGTTTTACATGATTTGGTAACTAACCCAAAACGCTGAAAAATATGAACATAATATCAATTTTCCAATGTTCTACAAGAACCATGCTTTGGGAATTTGTTTTCCGGTGGCAACTTAAAATCTCGAACCAGATCAGAGAGTGTTTCAGTACATTTTTCATTCGTTTTATTACTAAAATTAGATTGGCACTCTGAGCGGCTTGCGGTCCAAATGTGATTATTTTGTGAGCCGCTGACAGCGGCTTGCGGTAGTTAATGTGTTAAGCTCAACTTGGACGAATCAATGAACAGCCTCCAATCGTCGTCTTTGTAGTTGATGTGTAGTGCTGCCATCAGACCCACTATATCAATGCAAGCAATGAGGTTATCTGTCATTTTGAAATATGGAAGCAGGTCTTTTTGCACGAAACACAGACACATGCACATTCTCTTCTAGAAGATTCCATTGCTACAGTCTGGACCCCAACAGCTCTGCTTTATTTTTTGGCAATTCCAGATCTCTCAATAGATCATTCAATTCACTCTGGGTAATTTTATGTGGCTATGCAGACTCTTCACTGGGCACGAAATCAGGATCTCCTGATGCAGATGCTTTCACAGGTGACGGATGTCCACTGGCCTTATTATCTTCTTCATTATCCAGAGTATAAGATTCGTGGGTCCAGAACAGGAAGTCCTTCCCCGTGAGGCACTGGCCGCATAGCAGAGGGAATATTCAGATAGGTCACAGGCCACTTTTTCTTCTTAGAAATACCATGTCCAATTGGAGGAGTCATGCAAAAGTAACAATCATTAAGATGGTTTGTCGGTTCCCTCCACACCATTGGAACTGCAAAACACATCGATCATCCTTTTCGGTTCAACCAGCAGCGCAGATTCGTTGCACAGGATTGACAACATATGTGTGGGGCCCAATACTGGTCCTGGTCACCGATCTCACAACCAAAATAAAGGCTGTAAGCTTTCTTTATCATCGGTGTAATGGGTCGCCTTTGTGATAGCAAAGTTATTTGTCCGCAAATATAGCAAAAATAATCCGCACTGTTCACACATTCACGAGGCGTCTGCACTCACAGAATCCACAACACAAATGATGACAAGGAGGAAATGTGGTTGCAATGACTGCTACATATTGCGGCATCCAGTTGGCGCTCAAGGCTTTCCGTCTCGTGCGAAATCACACGCCAGCGCTATAGAAAAGAGAAGGACTGGGTCATTTGCATCAGGAAGGTGAAACCACCAGCCTACTGATCCCCCCCCGGATCTTGAAAACTAGAGCTAATTCACAATTTTTAAGTTCATATTCGTGATCAGCATGTCCAAATTATTTAAAAATAGCTACTTTTGTCTCGATACATTTTGGCTGTTGTCCAGTGTTACAGAGAAATTCCTCATGAAAGAATATGCCCTTATTGTACCAGACTTAACAGAAACAAAGGCTCAGCCACAAATAGTTAGCAGCACATGTCCACAGGTTTCCAGAACTGCTTGACAGCCATTACCAGACATGAGGCAACTAGACAGCACTTACCAGACATGAGGAAACTAGACAGCAATTACTAGATGTGAGGAAACTATACAGCCATTACCAGATGTGAGGAAACTAAACAGCCATTACCAGATGTGAGGAAACTAAACAGCCATTACCAGATGTGAGGAAACTGTACAGCCATTACCAGATGTGAGAAAACTATACTGAGAAAACTATACAGCCATTACCAGATGTGAGGAAACTATACAGCCATTACTAGATGTGAGGAAACTAGACTGCCATTGCCAGATATGAGGAAACTGTACAGCCATTACCAGATGTGAGGAAACTATACAGCCATTACTACATGTGAGGAAACTATACAGCCATTACCAGACGTGAGGAAACTATACAGCCATTACCAGACATGAGGAAACTAGATGACCATTACCAGATGTGAGGAAACTAGACAGCCATTACCAGATGTGAGGAAACTAGACAGCCATTACCAGATGTGAGGAATCTAGACAACCATTACCAGATGTGAGGAATCTAGACAACCATTACCAGATGTGAGGAATCTAGACAGCCATTACTAGAAGTGAGGAAACTAGATGACCATTACCAGATGTGAGGAAACTAGACAGCCATTACCAGATGTGAGGAATCTAGACAGCCATTACTAGAAGTGAGGAAACTAGACAGCCATTACCAGACGTGAGGAAACTAGACAGCCATTACCAGATGTGAGGAAACTAGACAGCCATTACTAGAAGTGAGGAAACTAGACAGCCATTACCAGACGTGAGGAAACTAGACAGCCATTACCAGATGTGAGGAAACTAGACAGCCATTACTAGATGTGAGGAAACTAGACAGCCATTACTAGAAGTGAGGAAACTAGACAGTCATTACCAGACGTGAGGAAACTAGACAGCCATTACCAGATGTGAGGAAACTAGACAGCCATTACTAGATGTGAGGAAACTAGACAGCCATTACTAGAAGTGAGGAAACTAGACAGCCATTACCAGACGTGAGGAAACTAGACAGCCATTACCAGATGTGAGGAAACTAGACAGCCATTACTAGAAGTGAGGAAACTAGACAGCCATTACCAGAAGTAAGGAAACTAGACAGACATTACCAATCGTGAGGAAATTAGACAGCAAGATAGATGCAGAAAGACCACACAGAGCTATGTAAGACATTAAAAACGTATCCACGCAAAGATAGAGATCATGTACACAGGCATATAAGCAACACAAGCTACAAAAAAATGGATGCATATATACACACGAATAAAGAGTTGGCAAGAAATCCATACTTCAGTGGTCAGCCCTTACAAATTTAAACACTCTGGAAAACGAATTAAACTCAGCAGCAATAATCATCATCAAATACAGAAGTAGTGAAGAAGACAAGGTAATGTTCCTCACAGATTCCCAGCTCTGTCATGACTATGCTAAGAAATCCCAAAAAACACTAATGGAAACTTGTTACAAAGTTAAAGTACAATGGATTCCAGCTGACAACAAGATATTGATATGAGAAGGTAGATAGACTTGCCAAAGAAGGAGGAAACAAAGTTCAAACTGAAGACATGATAACTTATGAGGGGATTCAATCAGTCAATACTCTTTTACAAGAAATTCACATGAAAGACAATCTGTTCTTGCTCAAGAATATGCAGTAAATGTTGCACCATTGTCTGATCCCACCTGTCTACTCAAGGAGCATTGGCCTTCAACAAACACATGCCAAGTCTTCCTGTCCTGTGCCATCCGCTCAAGTTCTTTCCATGTCTTCCTCATCATTTTCACCTCTGTTTCCAGTTCTCTTCTCCATGTGGTTTTCGGTCTACCTCTGCCTCTCTTTCTCTGAGAATTCCAGAACAAGGACTGCCTTGTAATGCTATCAACAGGTTTCCTCAATGTGTGTCCTATCCATCGCCAGCGTCTTCTTCTCATCTCTTGTTCCACTGGTTCTTGTCTGGTTCTTGTCATCAATTCCACGTTGGTAACCTTGTCATACCATTTTAATCCCTCTATTCTACGCAAGCACTCATTTATGAAAGTCTGTAGCTTTTTGGTTGTTGTCTTTGTTGTTCTCCATGTCTCAGAGCCATACAATAGGACTGACTTCACATTTGAGTTGAAGATTCTTATTTTTATGTTGGACTTGATCTCCATATGTTTCCCAATGCAATGAAAGAACCTCTTGCTTTTTGTATTCTTATTTTGGTATAATTGTCTGTCCCTCCAAATTTGTCTATAATGCTGCCAAAGATACTTGTAGGATTCTACATCTTGTAGTGGTGTTTCTTCACGTTTGACGTTGTTATCGTGTCTTGACTTTATTCACGTTATCTTTATCTTTTTTCTGTGTATTTTCAGACATTATTATTGTTGTGACCTATCATCAAGTATTTTCATTTTGTCTTGCATCTGATTACGGTTTTATGAGGGGATTAAAGCAATAATTAAAAAAATGGCTTCAGAGAAAACTTAAATTAGAATGCCCAGAGTCAGATATAAGCACACTACTTCTAACCAAAAAAAAAACAGATCAGCTGATACCACACACGCTGTGAACTGGCCATTGTGGTCTCAAATACCATCTGTTCAGCATATTAAAAATCTGGCAGAGAGATGTGTAGGGAACAATATCAAACAGTGAAGCTGTTGGTTTTATGAGAGAACCAGATTGATAGCATAGTCTTCACCAGCTCACTTGAGGGAGAAACTGTATGGTGATGAGAGAGCCTGAGACTGCCCACTTTTTGAGAGAAATAGATGTGAAAGAAACATGAGACAGACTGTATATGAGAGAAATAGATGTGGGTATGTGAAAGAAACATGAGACAGACTGTATATGAGAGAAATAGTTGTGGTTTGGAGGAGGGGGGGAGGGGGAAGAGAGAACATGACTAAATATTCACAGATGGACAGGAAATACTTCTCCAGAGACATACATCTTGCACAAGTCAGACAGCTCTGGAAGTTAAGCTTTCAACAAAGAGTGGTACCCCAGTGACTGCGTGGACTGTAGGACACTAAAAGATCCAGAAGTAGACCAGATAAAAACTGACATTTTTGATTTGTTGAATATTAATTTGAACCAGATCAGCATGACCTTATGTGTAGAGTTAGTTTTTTGTGTCAGATCACACCCATGTTAAAGTCACATTCTTTGTTTTTAATTATTTGTCTCTCTTTTCCTGATCAAGGACCTGAACCTGCAGTCACCACAGCACTCAGTGGATGTGGGCAGTGACCTGGAGTTTCGTCATGACAACAGATGGACAAACATCCTACCGTGTAAGAAGCCACAACTGGCTTGTAGATTTAAGATGTTTAGACATTTTTATGTTGCTCTGATTCAGTCCGTGCACAAACCTGAGTTGATCTGTAGCACAGAACTTCTTTGTTTGACGAAAACGCTCTTTTGGTTTTCATGTGCCTTATTGAACTGATGTGGGTGGTCATGTATGTCCTCAGCTTCCTGTCTTCCCATAGACCTCGCTTTTATCCATGCCTATAAAGTGGGTTGTATCGTAGTGGTTTCCCCTTGTTGCTTACTGCTGGTTTTTAAACAGACTACACTTAAAAGTCATACCCACAAGATTATAGGGAGATCAGAGGTTATAGAACCCCATTCTCATCAGTAGTCATAACATTCTCATGAGTACTTACAACATTCTCAGCAATAGTCACAACACACTCAGCAATAGTCACAACACACTCAGCAATAGTCACAAAATGGACTGCCAACTTTGCCGTAGCTGTAGCTGATTGAGTTGGCTACAGTTGTCATTGGTTGACAGACGTCAGATGACCATAGCCATAATTATCATTGATTGACAGATGTCAGATGACCATAGCCACAGTTGTCATTGGTTGACAGACATCAGATGACCATAGCCACAGTTGTCATTGGTTGACAGATGTCAGATGATCATAGCCACAGTTGTCATTGGTTGACAAACATCAGATGACCATAGCCACAGTTGTCATTGGTTGACAGACATCAGATGACCATAGCCACAGTTGTCATTGGTTGACAGACATCAGATGACCATAGCAACAGTTGTCATTGGTTGACAAACATCAGATGACCATAGCCACAGTTGTCATTGGTTAACAGACATCAGATGACCATAGCCACAGTTGTCATTGGTTGACAGATGTCAGATGACCATAGCCACAGTATTCATTGGTTGACAGATGTCAATGACCATAGCCACAGTTGTCATTGGTTGACAGATGTCAGATGACCATAGCCACAGTTGTCATTGGTTGACAGACTACAGATGACCATAGCCACAGTTGTCATTGGTTGACAGACATCAGATGACCATAGCCACAGTTGTCATTGGTTGACAGACTACATATGACCATAGCCACAGTTGTCATTGGTTGACAGACTTTTATATACATGTCAGATGACCATAGCCACAGTTGTCATTGGTTGACAGACTTTTATATACATGTCAGATGACTATAGCCACAGTTGTCATTGGTTGACATACTTTTATATACATGTCAGATGACCATAGCCACAGTTGTCGTTGGTTGACAGACTTTTATATGCATGTCAGATGACCATAGCCACAGTTGTCATTGGTTAACAGACTTTTATATACATGTCAGATGACCATAGCCACAGTTGTCTGGTTGACAGATGTCAGATGACCATAGCTACAGTTGGTATTGGTTAACAGACTTTTATATACATGTCAGATGACCATAGCCACAGTTGTCATTGGTTGACAGACTTTTATATACATGTCAGATGACCATAACCACAGTTGTCATTGGTTGACAGACTTTTATATACATGTCAGATGACCATAGCCACAGTTGTCATTGGTTGACAGACTTTTATATACATGTCAGATGACCATAGCCACAGTTGTCATTGGTTGACAGACTTTTATATACATGTCAGATGACTATAGCCACAGTTGTCATTGGTTGACAGACTTTTATATACATGTCAGATGACCATAGCCACAGTTGTCATTGGTTGACAGACTTTTATATACATTTCAGATGACCATAGCTACAATTGTCATTGGTTGACAGACTTTTATATACATTTCAGATGACCATAGCCACAGTTGTCATTGGTTGACAGACTTTTATATACATGTCAGATGACCATAGCCACAGTTGTCATTGGTTGACAGATGTCAGATGACCATAGCCACAGTTGTCATTGGTTGACAGACTTTTATATACATGTCAGATGACCATAGCTACAGTTGTCATTGGTTGACATACTTTTATATACATGTCAGATGACCATAGCTACAGTTGTCATTGGTTGACAGACTTTTATATACATTTCAGATGACCATAGCTACAATTGTCATTGGTTGACAGACTTTTATATACATTTCAGATGACCATAGCTACAGTTGTCATTGGTTAACAGACTTTTATATACGTTCAGATGCCCATAGCTACAGTTGTCATTGGTTGACAGACTTTTATATACATTTCAGATGACCATAGCCACAGTTGTCATTGGTTAACAGACTTTTATATACATTTCAGATGACCATAGCCACAGTTGTCATTGGTTGACAGACTTTTATATACATTTCAGATGACCATAGCTACAGTTGCTATTGGTTGACAGACTTTTATATACATTTCAGATGGCCATAGCCACAGTTGTCATTGGTTGACAGACTTTTATATACATTTCAGATGACCATAGCTACAGTTGTCATTGGTTAACAGACTTTTATATACTTTTCAGATGACCATAGCCACAGTTGTCATTGGTTGACAGACTTTTATATACATGTCAGATGACCATAGCTACAGTTGTCATTGGTTGACAGACTTTTATATACATTTCAGATGACCATAGGCACAGTTGTCATTGGTTAACAGACTTTTATATACATTTCAGATGACCATACTGCCATCAATGGTACCTATACCGTGTAGCGGTATGGCAGCTTGTGTACCCTGACAATCCCCAGAGCTATGCCAGTGGGAGATTTACTCCTGGTAGGTTCAACCAAGCTGGACTGGTCTGCGTGGGTAGGGGTCAGACAAAAGCTGGTACGCTGGTCCTCCAGGATGAGGGTTTTAGCACAGGGCCGACACCCCTGTCTATGTAAAAAATCGCACATGTTACGGAAACAGCAACAGATGAAAAAAACTTTGATGTGGGACGGACATCCGGAGTCTCAGGCTCGTATGACTGACAGTGGTGAAAGCCGAAAGGAAGCCATTGGCATGAAAATGGATGCCCTGACCGCAAAACACGAAACCAAAATTGGTGTTTGGAATGTCAGAACTATGAATGAGGCAGGAAAGCTGAGACAAATCACAGCAGAGATGAGGAACTACAAATTAGAGGCCGACCAAAAACAACTTGGCGGAGAACTGTGGAAGCCGAGATGCAAAGAATGAACCAGAGTTGGGGCACTGTACGAAGGATGGCCGCCGACCAAGCAAGGTGGAATCAATTTGTTGCTGCCCTACAGGACGCCACCAGGCGTGATGGCCGCTGACTGCTTTGACGGTCGGCGGTTATTGATCAAAGAAGAAGAGATGACCATAGCTACAGTTGTCATTGGTTAACAGACTTTTATATACATTTCAGATGACCATAGCCACAGTTGTCATTGGTTGACAGACTTTTATATACATTTCAGATGACCATAGCCACAGTTGTCATTGGTTAACAGACTTTTATATACATTTCAGATGACCATAGCTACAGTTGCTATTGGTTGACAGACTTTTATATACATTTCAGATGACCATAGCCACAGTTCTCATTGGTTGACAGACTTATATATACATTTCAGATGACCATAGCTACAGTTGTCATTGGTTAACAGACTTTTATATACATTTCAGATGACCATAGCCACAGTTGTCATTGGTTGACAGACTGTTATATACATGTCAGATGACCATAGCTACAGTTGTCATTGGTTGACAGACTTTTATATACATTTCAGATGACCATAGGCACAGTTGTCATTGGTTAACAGACTTTTATATACATTTCAGATGACTATACTGCCATCAATGGTACCTATACCGTGTAGCGGTATGGCAGCTTGTGTACCCTGACAATCCCCAGAGCTATGCCAGTGGGAGATTTACTCCTGGTAGGTTCAACCAAGCTGGACTGGTCTGCGTGGGTAGGGGTCAGACAAAAGCTGGTACCCTGGTCCTCCAGGATGAGGGTTTTAGCACAGGGCCGACACCCCTGTCTATGTAAAAAATCGCACATGTTACGGAAACAGCAACAGATGAAAAAAACTTTGATGTGGGATGGACATCCGGAGTCTCAGGCTTGTATGACTGACAGTGGTGAAAGCCGAAAGGAAGCCATTGGCATGAAAACGGATGCCCTGACTGCAAAACACGAAACCAAAATTGGTTTTTGGAATGTCAGAACTATGAATGAGGCAGGAAAGCTGAGACAAATCACAGCAGAGATGAGGAACTACAAATTAGAGGCCGACCAAAAACAACTTGGCGGAGAACTGTGGAAGCCGAGATGCAAAGAATGAACCAGAGTTGGGGCACTGTACGAAGGATGACCGCCGACCAAGCAAGGTGGAATCAATTTGTTGCTGCCCTACAGGATGCCACCAGGCGTGATGGCCGCTGACTGCTTTGACGGTCGGTGGTTATTGATCAAAGAAGAAGAGATGACCATAGCTACAGTTGTCATTGGTTAACAGACTTTTATATACATTTCAGATGACAATAGCCACAGTTGTCATTGGTTAACAGACTTTTATATACATTTCAGATGACCATAGCCACAGTTGTCATTGGTTAACAGACTTTTATATACATTTCAGATGACCATAGCCACAGTTGTCATTGGTTAACAGACTTTTATATACATTTCAGATGACCATAGCCACAGTTGTCATTGGTTAACAGACTTTTATATACATTTCAGATGACCATAGCCACAGTTGTCATTGGTTGACAGACTTTTATATACATTTCAGATGACCATAGCTACAGTTGATTAATAGACTGTTACTGCTTTGTGTTTCAGATGACCACAGTCGTGTTAGGCTGATAACCGTGAGTGGAGATGATTCATGTACCCATGACTACATCAATGCTAACTACATTTCAGTAAGTGGAAGAGGGGGGAGGATTAGCTAGACAATTATTCTTGTAGAGAAAAATTAGGGGACTTGTTGTCTTCACATGTCTACATGTTGTCATCACCTGTCTACATGTTGTCTTCACCTGTCTGCAAGTTGTCATTACCTGTCTACATGTTGTCTTCACCTGTCTGCAAGTTGTCATCACCTGTCTACATGTTGTCTTTAAATATCTGTCCTCACCTGTCTACATGTTGTCCTCACCTGTCTGCATGTTGTCATCAACTGCCTACATGTTGTCCAACTGTCTACATGTTTTCAAATGTCTACGTGTTGCCTTCACCTGTCTACATGTTGTCCTCACCTGTCTGCATGTTGTAATCAACTGTCTAAATGTTATCTTCAACTGTCTACATGTTTTCTTCAACTGTCTGCATATTGTCTTGACTTTCGTAACATGTTTTCTTGAATTGTCCAATGTTCTCTGTAAGTGATTGACCTATGTTTTATTTTCTTGTACTGTTCAATGTTCCCTGTAAGTGATTGACCCATGTTTTATTTTCTTGTACTGTTCAATGTTCCCTGTACACGACTGACCCATGTTTATTTTCTTGTACTGTTCAATGTTCCCTGTGATTGACACCATGTTTTGTTTTCTTGTACTGTCCAATGTTCCCTGTAAGTGATCAATATACCACCAGAATACTTTTATTCCAGGATAGTGTTCTAGATACCCCCAGAATACCTTTATTCCAGGATAGTGTTCTAGATACCCCCAGAATACCTTGGTTCCAGGATAGTGTTCTAGATACCCCCAAAATACCTTGGTTCCAGGATTGTGTTCTAGATACCCCCAAAATACGTTGGTTCCAGGATTGTGTTCTAGATACCCACAGAATACCTTGGTTCCAAGATAGTGTTTTAGATTTTCCCAGAATACCTTGGTTCCAAGATAGTGTTCTTGATACCCACAGAATACCTTGGTTCCAAGATAGTGTTTTAGATTTTCCCAGAATACCTTGGTTCGAAGATAGTGTTCTAGATACCCACAGAATACCTTGGTTCCAAGATAGTGTTCTAGATACCCCCAGAATACCTTGGTTCCAAGATAGTGTTCTAGATACCCACAGAATGCCTTGGTTCCAAGATAGTGTTCTTGATACCCACAGAATACCTTGGTTCCAAGATAGTGTTCTAGATACCCCCAGAATACCTTGGTCCCAGGATAGTGTTTTAGATACCCCCAGAATACCTTGGTTCCAGGGTTGTGTTCTAGATACCCCAAAAATACGTTGGTTCCAGGATAGTGTTCTAGTTTGGTTTGGTTTTAAGGACTATCTTTATTGCACATGGACTACTCCATCAGTGCTCCAATCTCCTCCTTTAGATCACACAAGGAGGATCTAAGCACAGTGCACAAAATCCATCGCACCGGCGAGAATACCAATGTGTGTATATAGGAATCACACATCCTATAAATATTTTTGTTGTGTGTAGGTTTCTAAAAAAATATTTTCCGTAAATTATATTCCCTCAGCTGGGAATCGAACCCGGTACCTCTAGAACTCAAGGCAGATGCCGTACCTCTTAGCCACTTTTACCCCATTCTAGATAACCTCAGAATACCTTGCTTCCAGGATAGTGTTCTAGATACCCCCAGAATTACCCTTGTTCCAGGATAGTGTTCTATATACTGCCAGAATACCTTGCTTCCAGGATAGTGTTCTAGATACCCCCAGAATTATCCTTGTTCCAGGATAGTGTTCTAGATACTGCCAGAATACCTTGCTTCCAGAATAGTGTTCTAGATACCCCCAGAATTACCCTTGTTCCAGGATAGTGTTCTAGATACCCTCAGAATACCTTGTTTCCAAAATAGGTTCTCGATACCCCCAGAATACCTTGGTTCCAGGATAGTGTTCTAGATACCAAACAGAATATCTTGGTTCCAGGATAGTATTCTAGATACTCCGGGTTTGATCATAATTTTAGTGTGATTAGTTATTGAGTTCTTTTAGGATGTATTCTCTATTTGCCATTTTTTCAGTTTTTGTCAAAAACTGTCTCCAACGTTGAACAAGTTTTCTCACCTGCTCATGACATCTTACAGGTACATCTCATAGGTCACCTGCTCCAATTGTTTCTAGTTTACCACTGTCTTTCAAGTTGTGAGCACACTTTTAGCTGTTGACTGTAACACTGTTTTCTGTTATATTCTGTATAACATTCTCCATATCCTGAGTGATTGAAACATTTGGTTTGACTGAAATGTTCCTGTCTGAATAACATTCTTCATATACTGATTAATCATTTGGTTTGGCTGAAATGTCTCTCTTATACCTTTATAACATTCTTCATATATTGAGTCAGTTGTAACATTTTGTTTGAATGAAATGTTCCTGTCTGTATAACATTCTCCATTTATTGATTAATCATAACATTTGGTTTGAATGAAATGTTCCTGTCTGTATAACTTTCTCCATATGTATTGAATCAATTGTAACATTTGGTTTGACTGAAATGTTCCTGTCTGAATAACATTCCCCATATATTGAGTAATCGTGACATTTGGTTTGACTAAAATGTTTCTTCTCTTTCTATTTTAGGGAGTACATTCCAACCATGACTATATAGCAACCCAAGGTCCACTAACCCGAACCGTGCCAGATTTCTGGAGGATGGTTTGGGAACAGAATGTGTCTGTTATCATCATGTTATCAGATTTTGCGGAGCTGGATAAGGTCTTTTTTTTAAATCCAGTGTTTTGTCAGCATACAGTGCTTTATTTTTATAAGTACTTTCTTTCATCCAGTCTTTCATGTATTGAGAACTTCATTCGACTTCATTTATCAATACTTTCATTCGTTAGATTCTTTATTTATTATCACTTTCTTTCTTCTGATGTTTTATATATATAACTTTCTTCTTCTTCTTTGATCCATAACCGCCAACCGTCAAAGCAGTCAGCGGCCATCACGCCTGGTGGCGTCTTGTAGGGCAGCAACAAATTGATTCCACTTTGCTCGGTCGGCGGCCATCCTTCGTACAGTGCCCCAACTGTGGTTCATTCTTTGCATCTCAGCTTCCACAGTTCTCCGCCAAGTTGTTTTTGGTCGGCCTCTCTTTCGCTTTCCCTCTCTTTCGCTTTCCCTCGGGGGTCCATAGCATAGCTGTTCTTGTGATGGTATCAGGGTCCCTTCTGAGGACATGGCTAACCTAACTCCAGCGTCTGCCAGCTATGATGGTGTGCATGTCCTTCTGGTTACTCCGAATAAGTAGCTCTTGGTTGCTGATGGTGTTTGGCCAAAAGATTCGGAGAATTTTCCTTAGGCAGATTGTGTGGAAGGAGGACAGTTTCGACATTTCCTTCTCTGTTACTCTCCAACATTCCGCACCATAGAGAAGCACAGAAAGTACACAGCTCTCATACAGTCTTAGTTTGGTGTTTGTGCTGTATTGGGAAGATTTCCAAATGTTGTTGAGAATAGCAAAGGCTGTTCTTGCTTTATTCATTCTGTTGTTAATGTCCTTGCTTGTTCCGCCGTCAGGTGTTACTATGCTTCCTAGGTAAGTAAATGTGTCTGTCTGTTCTAACTTCTGGTTCCTTACTGTTACTGGCTCAGGATTGCCCACATTTAGTGTCATGACCTCTGTCTTCTTCAAATTGATGTTAAGGCCAACCTGCTGGCCATACTTATTCAGTCTATCGGTTTTGTCTTGAATGTGTTGGTGTGAATGCACGAGTAGTGCAATGTCATCTGCATATTCCAAATCTTCCAGTGTAGAAAACGTTGTCCATCTAATACCTCTTGGACTGCCCTCTGTTGTCTGGCACATCACCCAATCTATGACTGTCAAAAATAATGTTGTTGATAAGGGGCATCCCTGTCTTACTCCTGTTTTCACTTCGAAAGTTACATTACTCGATCCAACACTGCATGTAAAGTTAGAATAGAGGCTTTTTATAATGGAAACAATGCGGCTGGGAATTCCATAAGCCCTCAGAATTTTCCATAGGCGTCCCTGTGTATGCTGTCGAAAGCCTTTTCAAAATCAACAAATATATAACTTTATCCAACTTTATTTATCTATACCTTCTTTCATCTGATCTTTTATATATTGATAACTTTATCCAACTTTATTTTTCTATACCTTCTTTTATCTGAGATTCATCATGAAATTCATCATCCATTAGTACCTTCTATCATCTAATCATTCACAAATTCACAAAATTAATCCAATCCTTTATTTATCAATACCTTCTACCATCTAATCATTCACAAAATTAATCCAATCCTTTATTTATCAGTATTTCATTGATCCACTCCTTTATTCATCAGGACCCTTTATTTGCCAAGGTCTTTCATTTATATATATATTTATATGTTCTTGTCAGGTAGCTCTCTTCAGACGTGTTTTTTAGAGCAGGTTAGACAGTTTTATGATTTAGTCAAGAAACCTTGACATTAACATGTGGTATGGCTCAATGTCTGATGTTAACAAGACGATTAGACTATTTTATATTTTTGTTACATGAGTGCTAAAATTTCTGGCAGATTGTTAAATAATACTGATAAAGTCAGTAGTTTGAGATGCCTAAAAATTACTATGGCAATGTGATAGGGTGGGCGAGAGATGATGATGCTGTTGTGACTTGTGATCACTTTCTTGCACACTCGCACCGATCCAAACAACAATAAAACTCATTATTCTAAGGCAGGGGCAGTATTTATTCACACAACCCTATCAGCGACAACAAGCACATAAAGCAAACGTTATAAAGTAAACCAAACTAAACAAAACACCCAGCCAGTGCTCAATTGCTAACCTGAAACACAAACAAAGCACTGACTAGTTAAAATCATAATAAATAATTAATGAAAAACACCGTGCTCTCACCTGCAAAACAGTCCGTGAGAAATATATATCTTCAAGTGAACCCACGTGCTCTCATAAACCATTCTACACATAACAATAATTAAATAACACTAAAATGAGCATAATACAGTATAAAACAGTACAATGAATATTCTCCTTAACGAGAATGACTACCACCTCACAATTGATCCATATCAATATACTTTCCTACATTGTGAAGCATGTCATATGTGACGACTGGCGCACCTGACAACAAGCGTGTCGTATATGACCACTGATAAGACTGGGAACCTCATCATATTAATCGCATCGTTACAGAAACTAACCATTGCCATAGCATATAAATGTTTCATGCAGGCTTCTGTTGGACCCAGCCGAACTGGTGTCTCCATGCTCCGCAAGGAGCAAACAGAGAAACACTTATGTCTCAAAGTGCCTTACGCACAAAGGAGTAGCATTACGCCCACAAGAAATCTTAATACCTAAAGCTAGATTCATCTTCTCAAAGGGAACTTTAGCACTACAAAATTGTGTACACAACAGCTGTAATTAAACTAATCTCAAAGTGCCACCATACAATTATTCGTTAACTTACTTTGCGTTCCACTATAATAAACTATCTTGGCATGAATGGAGAAAATTATATTAATCTTGTACTTCTAAAATAGCACCTCTTATAATAACCCAATTTTCATCCAACACTAAATAATAAACATGTTTAACCCCCTAAAAATATATAGTAAAATTATAATCAATTATTGTGAAATGTACTAACTAAATTACCTTCACAGTAAAGAATAAACTAAAATAACTCTTGGACTAACAAAGCTAGCAAACATTATAATTGGCCCACTGTGCTCTCAAATAATAAATAGCTTATCGTTGGGCGTATAGCACATGGTAACTAAAAATGTTATTGTCGCTCACATGCGTCATCTTTATGCACATTTAACACGTGGCAAGAAAAGTCTTGCAGAAAGTTTTACAGTTGTTAACGATATTATTATAAAAATGTTGATGAATTTTCTGTGTTGTTTAAAATAGTAAATTCTCATGCAAATTTGGTTCAATGATAAACTATAGATCAATGTTTCTGAGTAAATTCTCAGACAAGTTTGGTTTAATTAAATTCTAGATCAATGTTTCTGAGTAAATTCTCAGACAAATTTGGTTTAACACATTAACTACCGCTAGCCGGTGGTACCGGCTTTTGAAATCCTATCATTTGGACCACGAGCCGCTCAGAGCATCTGTCTATGTTTAGTAATAAAACGAATGAAAAATGTACTGAAACACTTTCTGATCTGGTTCGAGATTTTAAGTTGCCACCGGAAAACAAATTCCCAAAGCATGGTTGTTGTAGAACACTGGAAAATTGATATTATCATATTTTTCAGCGTTTTGGGTTAGTTACCAAATCCTGTAAAACTGTTTAATTTAAAGTAACACAGCAACATCAATACGGTACGATACACTACACAGGTACAACAGCATACACAAATCCAATAAGAATCAATTGCGCAGAATGTCATAGCTCTCCAGTATGATGTAAACCATGTTTACATCACAGTTCTAATGTTACATCAGTAAATCCACCAGAACGACTGCTGACAATCGCAGTACTAATAATTATTTGGCCTCAAAAATACATTACATCTTAGCGCTATTAATCCATCAAGAAGACTGTTGGCAATCGCAGTACTGATAGTTAGAAGATCTCCAAATACATTACATCTTAGCGCTAGTTAATCCATCAAGAAGACTGCTGGCAATCGCAGTACTGATAGTTATAAGGTCTCCAAATACATTACATCTTAGCGCTAGTTAATCCATCAAGAAGACTGCTGGCAATCGCAGTACTGATAGTTATAAGGTCTCCAAATACATTATATCTTAGCGCTCCTATCTTCTCTTATCTGCAGATAATCACCAATAAATAGGCAAATAATAGGCAATGATGCCTGTACCGAAATCCACAGGTACACCTCGAAAATAATCAACATCTTTCCCGAACACTACCCTGGGAACACACACAAGACACAGGGCTGACTATCCAGTCAACGCCCAAACTTAGACTCCTCTCAGACTGCCACGGGATCACACATCTCCCGCTAAAACAGTCACCGGACTCGGCTGTTCACGGACTAGCTGTGAGCTATTCACTACAGCACGAAACCAGTACAGAATAACTAAATGACTAGCGCTCACACGCTTTCTGTACTCTCTGTTTCTAACATATAAATGTTTAAACAACTCACAATTAAACAAGCCAACAAGTGCCACAACCCTGAATTCACACTGTACAATCAGCATAGTATGGATCACTTCCCTTTTGACCTTAACAGACTACCACCCCCTCCGGAGAAAAAAATGATTTATCATTTTTTTGAAAAAACTACATTAACGAAAAATGAGTCAGCTAAGCTCTAATATATGCTTACAACAATAGTTTTATGTTAAGGTCAAAAATAATACCTCGCCAAATAATAATGCAAGTGTACAATAAACAAATTACCCATAATAATCTGCTAAATACACTGAAATAATCATTTACAAACAAAGTTAAGTATGATTACTGTAGACCAAGCAGGATACAATAAATAGAAAGTAAAGTCAATGAAATCGAAATAGGAAGAAAGATCCATAATACCTAATAGTAACAATTAAGCTGATCAATTTCTTGCATAAAATAAATAGAACTGTCACCAATAGTTACATATACTAATCCATATTACAATACAAAGGATGGAAGTGTAAGAAGTAAACATATACAAATAGTATCAAGTAACATCCAGATGAAACATGGAAGCATAACCAAAGTATAGACCGCTTCCAAAGAAATGGAGTGAAACGAAGAATGATCCGAAAAGGAAGAAGGAAATTCAAAAGATGAATGCATAGAAAGACGACAACAATACATCCCAACAACTATCCAACTAAATAACGCATAATAAATAATTTAGCCAAATTACAAAACTTATTCATAACTAAAATGACTTATCACAGGCATCACACAAAAAAGTGCGATATATAAAAATATCACAATCTCAAAAAAAAATATTACTATTTCAAATTCGGAAATATCAACATATATTATTACACCTTATTAAGCGCTTTGGCGCAGAAAAAATATAACAATGTCAACGAAAAATACATTTCCCTAAAAAAATTACAATACAAAAAAGTTTCTTAACTCTTTGACTCCAGACCAACGCTCTGAGCGTTGCAAAATTCAACACGCCATGCCAGAGCAACGCTCACAGCATGGTTTTTAGTTTATCACGAATAAGCCCTAAAAATCGTCCGCTTAATGCAGTTCATATATTAAAACTCGTAGAATGACTTCCGCTACTATTTAAACAACTAATTTGACTTTAGTTAATCAGCACATGTGCGTGTTTTGATGTTATTATCACAATTTTTGTGAAGATTCGCGTGTTTACGTTTTTCGTTGTTTTTGCTAGAGAAATATGTCACGCTTTATATTTACATTTTCTAAGTCTCCTCAGCAAATAATTGTGTCAAACTACTTTGAAACATTGCTGACATTGATGATGATTGTTTGGTAGTCACAGTTTGTTGTCAAAATACGGAATATATGCAGAAAAGCTAGACACACTAGATTTAGTTGATGAGTGGGCGTAGTCATATTCTGGCCGATCAAAAAGCAACAAAACTAGACCTACCGTAACATCTAATCACTAGTTCTTGGTAGAAGATGAAGCTAGGGATACTATTAAAACATTAAACAAGAGTAACAAAGTATTTATATGACGTTATTCTTATTTATTTGTTTGAAAATTACGTAATGCACGATTGCATAATTTATTTTTTTCTTACAAAGAACCACGGAAAAACTGGTGCGAATAACACTAAATGTACTAATTTTGGCCATAAGCATGTTTTTTTTTTTTACTTTGTATATGGATTAACTTGACGTTTGAAGACTAAAAAGAAAGTTTTATTGTCTACGACAGTGATTTGTCTTTGCTAAGTTCAAAATATGTTTTCAAATACAAATACAAAATCATAAATAACACATACAAGTTTAGTTTCAAAATTACATTTCACAACACAACAATTACAGTTGACATTCAAAAATCCGGCCATCGATAATCCGGTTCCTTCAGTTTTCCGGAATGGATTTCGGAGCGCATTTTTTAATTTACCTCGTTGGCGCGCCACTGTTTTCTGGAGCCGTTTATGTTTTGATGCAGCTGTTGGGTCTTGCTTGCATGTGTTAACAGGCATTCCTGCTCATTCCTTCTCATTTTATCATTTATTTGCTGCTGTATAGCCCCATTATGGATTCAGCAAATAAAAGAAGTGGTGTAAAACGTAAACATTTAATTTTCTTTCTTTAAAGGACTGTACAGGTAGTCATTTTCTGTTAAATATATACAGCATATATAACCAAAAAAAATCCGGCATTTTCAACAATCCGGCACTCCTCAGGTCCGGAGGTTGCCGGATTTTTGAATATCAACTGTACTACATATAACCTCTGTATATGGTAATATATTAATTCGACATAACACCAGAATAAAAGAAAAGAAAAAATAAATTTAATGAATAACAAGACTCTCTGAAACAACTAACGCATATTCCTCGCTAATGAGTTTGTACATAGGGCTGGCAATCTCATCAAGTACAAAATTATCCTAAGAACCAACGCTGCCGAAACATATCAATGTTTGATGTATCAACTATCATTGCTTCACACTTCACAACGGAGCACCTATGGTCCAACATAATATGGTCTAAGTGGAATAGTCTTCCGACTAGTGTATGAAAATATCACAAATCCACAATCCCATTACAAAATTGAAGATAAGTCACTACAAAGTGATATGATACAATTTTATTGCAATCATAATACATATAATGTTTATCCACAAAACAATAATGAAAACAATAACATAGAGTTACAACAGTGCATACATATGAACATACACAATACGCACTAAGACATTATATAATGTATGCTACTATGCAATACAATAATTCATTATCCAAAAAATAAATTAAGTGTAAAAAACACTGTAGCAATCTTAACTGATTCCGTACATAATTATTTTCAGCTCTGGACGGAATTATTTTTAAGCCCCAAAAATTTATACATACATAATTTACGTTTACTGACAATGTGTGTCTAATCATGAGTTAAGTATAACATATTATATATCAAATTAAAGTACATTGGATGAACAATATAAATCCATATGCCTTTCTAGCTAATTTTATGTTATGTTTATGTTATAACAGATAACATGTACACGGAAAAAAGATAACTTGAAATTTTGAACAAAAATTTTCAACTTACGTAAGGCTTGTAACATAAATTGTTATCACAATACAGTTTCACTGCTCTCTTTGTGCAGGTAATCCATTTAGAAACACAGAAAAAAGTAAGAAAGTTATGGTTGATCACACAGTTTGTTCACTGTTCACATATTAGTAACATATCCTGTGTGTTTTTCGGCCATTGTGGCGATATGACAAAACACGATTAAAGATGAAGATAAATGTGAAAAAATCCGTTCAAACGCAAATAAAAGACGTTGAAGCTTGTTGAAATTTGCCCAGTTTTGTGTTTACTTCCGTTCGAGATAAATTCCGGGCAGTATAAAATATCAGAATAGAAAGAAACAATGAAATAAATCAGCGTCTTTTAAAAGATCTTACGTCTACAGCGTTCGGCCTTTGCATCTATTATTAGATCTTGCGTACGGAATCAGTTAAACCAACTCCTAAAGAAAAAAAAAATAAATAGGTCACAACTCCGGGGTCCTTGATAGTATTCTGTACACTGCACGGGGTAACATCCTATAACACGAGGTCAACAGGCTGGCTGGGCTGCGTTTGATTAGACACACGGTCGTAAGTTGACCTACATTCCTCTCACAGTGAAAAAATAACTTCGGTGCGATGATTCTTAACGCAAAGCCGAATACTGTGGGAAAATACAAATGAAAATGTCTATTTCAATCAACTTGTGAGATTTATTGAAGTAAAACGGAAAGTTAGTCTTACATTTACCCAAACTTGTGGCAGTGAAAACGTCTGGTTTCTATATGATGCCATCATTTCCTCGTCACATAGCCGATAACACAGAAGGATAGGAACATCCTGACCAAAAATGAAGGTCATCACAGCAGTAGGCTGAAATAAAATCCTACTTTCACACAACGAGATATTCTCTCGAACTCAAAATGCATAACAAGCAGTAGTATTTGAAACAATACTCTTACTGTTACCTTGTCTATAACCATGTTTGTTCTTTTGTTGTGCAACATTATTATGATTAGTATTTCTCCTTTTATAAAAATATCTAACCGATGGATTATGTTGTGTTCTAGAACCATCATTATAAGGCTGATAACCTTTAATGTAGTTATTTCTCTCACCAAAACTGTTTCTATTCTCCTTTGTGACAATATGCTTACCAAATTGCTCAGTACTAGTGATAACAAAATCCTTATGGTTATCAACATTTTGGGCACAAGTATTACTAATAGCTTTGTCCCTTATTATCAGTTTGTCAGAATTTCCATAACCAGAATAATGGTTGGTCTTTTGAACTTTAAATTGACAGTTATCTCCATTTTTTTGTAATCTGCCGAACTGACTGATAACGTAGAATTATCTTTGCTGGCCTGACGCCAAGAGTCAGTAATGTTAGCAGCAGTAGTACGTGGAAAATTGTATTTGCCACGTAAGGATTTACGTCCACCATGCTCGATTTTCGTATCAGCCAAGAGTGTAAAGGGCTGACTCCTTGCTTGTTTTACTTGGTGATAAACAACTTTCTGTCTAGCATTGTCAACATTGACAGTAGACAACCCCTTGATGCCTAAAACAACATCTACTAATGCATCCACTCTTTTTCTTAGATCACTAATCTCAGCATTTCTAAGTGAGATGTCTTCGGTTTGTTTCTTAATTAAGTCATTAGATGTTAAAACCTTACTCTTCTCCTCCATGAGTAATTTCTCAATATCAGTCATTTCCTCTTTCTAAAACGATAACTCCTCTACTCTCTTTTCTACATCCTTTTCTTTACTTTCCCTCCTCTGTCGTGCCAATTTCCTTAATCTTTTCCTTTGCACCTCTGCTATCTGTGGCTGAAGTCGGGCCACCTGGGCTTGAAGACCTTCGACTTGAGCAGCTTGTGCTCTCAACTGTGTTAATTCCAGTTGAAGTGCTTTGATCTTATTATCATAGCTATTTTTAAGCTCATCAATTTCCTCCAGAGATACAATATTCTTCTTTATAGCAACGCTTTGTAAAAAATCCACCTCACTTCTTAAATCCACAATTATTTCTTGATAAGACTTCTTATCTTGCCTGGCCTGAACTTTTAATTTGCGACACATCTCTTTCTTTTCTTCAATTTCTCGAGTGAGATTACATACTTCGCTATTCTTGTGTTCTATCTGAACTTCCAAATCTTTTATTTTACTGCACGCAGAGTCTAATGCTGTTTTTACACCAGCAAGCTCCAAGTTTGATTTATGTAACTCACTTGTGAGCTTAGACACTGTTTCTTGTAATTTATTCTTGTCAGCACTATCCTGCAAAAAATATGCCCTTTCCTGTAGAGCAATCTGTTTGTTTTTCTTCATCCGCTCCTTATTTATTAATTTCTTTTTGTTATCATCCTGCATGTCGTTGCAGATTATACCGTGTAAAACCTCATGCATAAAATTGTGTTTAGCCTCAGTATAATTGCTCACAAACGGCCGCAGGTATTCTAACACATCCGCCAAATCTCTAGCCATGATCAATTGAGGACCTGACCAAAAGTTATCGTTAACAAAACCCGACAAGGCTTCTACCGCATTAAACAAAAAACCATCCAGCATGTATTTCTCAAGTGCTGGGCCTTGTAATCCATCATGATATTTACCTACTTCAAATAAATAATCCAACACAGGCGTCATATTGTCTGGATCCATATCACAATCCATGGTGATTCAATCACTGAGTGTACTAGATTTATAGACCACTGATAATTATAGAAGCGTATGTCCCTTAGAGTTTATACAACTACCTTTTCACCTCAGACAATTAATATCTTTTCAAGATATCTGAAAATATACGCTAATAAAGTAACATACATTCTTGTGCATATACCTTTTTTCAATTCTCAATTATTATGCACTAAATCCTATACTAAACAGTTAATAGAATACATAATGCATGGTATGAGAAGACTTGAAAGCATACATACATAAACACAGTTTCCACAACAACAAAAAACCACTTATCTTGCAAATAGCAAATAGTCCCTTCTTTTCCCGTTACAACCGATGGGCATCAGATGACACACCATAAGCAGACTCCCATGTCAACTCTCACTCCACCTTGACACAGTATGCTATGTTGTCGTACACAGCACTGGAAACTGGAAACAGTATGCTATGTGATCGTACACAGCACAGGAAAGTCGAAACAGTATGCTATGTGATCGTACACAGCACAGGAAACTGGAAACTGGAAACAGTACACGTACTAACTTGTTCCCTCTGTCGTCGCAAAGGTACACTGTCTGTCACTCTTGTTGAAAAGAGTTACTTGATATTTCGAACTTGCATATATAACTGGAACATAATGTAACTCTCATAATCCAGATATCACTGATGATGACGAATCAGGACAGGTCGTCATAACCATGTCAAAGTTTACTTGAAAATTTCACTCCGAAACGTAGAACTGGAAACGCTGCAGGAATGTCATATGGAGGCATGTAAACACAAGACGCATCACTGTGTCACCGATTACAGGTCATGAGCGACACAAAACTGTCTGTGAATAATAGAGGCGTTGCCCCATACTGGCCACCACTGATAAAGTAAAGCTGAGTTAACAATGCTGATAAAGATATCCCAGGGTAATTGGTACTGTTAATGTATACTTGGTAGAGTATATCTCTGTTGAAGAGATTAGACTGTTGTAGTACATGCGCCCACACAGAGCAGACGATAAATGGGTTAGCACTGTACTGTTACTGTGTATAAAGTTTGTAGTGAGTGGTATGGAGGGTACAGTCACTCACCCTGTACTGTCAAGCATAGATCAACGAATCAGACTAGTGTTCATCTCCAATTGACAGCACATAATTTATTCACACAGCAACATCAATACGGTACGATACACTACACAGGTACAACAGCATACACAAATCCAATAAGAATCAATTGCGCAGAATGTCATAGCTCTCCAGTATGATGTAAACCATGTTTACATCACAGTTCTAATGTTACATCAGTAAATCCACCAGAACGACTGCTGACAATCGCAATACTAATAATTATTTGACCTCAAAAATACATTACATCTTAGCGCTATTAATCCATCAAGAAGACTGTTGGCAATCGCAGTACTGATAGTTAGAAGATCTCCAAATACATTACATCTTAGCGCTAGTTAATCCATCAAGAAGACTGCTGGCAATCGCAGTACTGATAGTTATAAGGTCTCCAAATACATTACATCTTAGCGCTAGTTAATCCATCAAGAAGACTGCTGGCAATCGCAGTACTGATAGTTATAAGGTCTCCAAATACATTACATCTTAGCGCTCCTATCTTCTCTTATCTGCAGATAATCACCAATAAATAGGCAAATAATAGGCAATGATGCCTGTACCAAAATCCACAGGTACACCTCGAAAATAATCAACATCTTTCCCGAACACTACCCTGGGAACACACACAAGACACAGGGCTGACTATCCAGTCAACGCCCAAACTTAGACTTCCCTCAGACTGCCACGGTATCACCCATCTCCCGCTAAAACAGTCACCGGACTCGGCTGTTCACGGACTAGCCGTGAGCTATTCACTACAGCACGAAACCAGTACAGAATAACTAAATGACTAGCGCTCACACGCTTTCTGTACTCTCTGTTTCTAACATATAAATGTTTAAACAACTCACAATTAAACAAGCCAACAAGTGCCACAACCCTGAATTCACACTGTACAATCAGCATAGTACGGATCACTTCCCTTTTGACCTTAACACGTGGCAACTAGTAATAGGACCACAACAAATGCTTGTACATCTCATCTAATGGCTGAATAGGCTAGAAACTTGTTTCAACAATTGACTGATAGATCTAGCGACGAGGTGTGCACATTGATTGAAATAGTAATTTTGATAGAGATGGGGCGCAAGCAATTATAATTGTGAAAATATTGCAAGTCCTCGGCCATCGAAGGGCTGTTAAATAGCAACAACCTCTATAAGAGTTACAAATGGTGCTTATTGTAATAGTACATTCATTTATCTTTAAAATGACGTGTAATTCATAAAAATCTGTAAACAATTACGAAAACTACAGCTTACTTTGTGCAAACACCTACAGGATGAAAATGGGAAAAAAATTTAATTCGGCCACAGTGTGTTTTTCAATTCAGTAGTTAATGTGTTAATGATAAACTCTAGATCAATGTTTCTGAGTAAATTCTCAGACAAATTTGGTTTAATAATAAGCTCTAGATCAATGTTTCTGAGTAAATTCTCAGACAAGTTTGGTTTAATGGTAAACTCTAGATCAATGTTTCTGAGTAAATTCTCAGACAAGTTTGGTTTAATGGTAAACTCTAGATCAATGTTTCTGAGTAAATTCTCAGACAAGTTTGGTTTAATGGTAAACTCTAGATCAATGTTTCTGAGTAAATTCTCAGACAAGTTTGGTTTAATGGTAAAGTAAATTCTCTTTGGTTTAATGGTATCAATCAAAGTTTCTGAGTAAATTCTCAGACAAGTTTGGTTTAATGGTAAACTCTAGATCAATGTTTCTGAGTAAATTCTCAGACAAGTTTGGTTTAATGGTAAACTCTAGATCAAAGTTTCTGAGTAAATTTTCAGATAAGTTTGGTTTAATGGTAAACTCTAGATCAAAGTTTCTGAGTAAATTTTCAGATAAGTTTGGTTTAATGGTAAACTCTAGATCAATGTTTCTGAGTAAATTCTCAGACAAGTTTGGTTTAATGGTAAACTCTAGATCAAAGTTTCTACGCAGCAATAGATGATGCAGTCAGCGACCCATAGCTTGACTGCTTGCATCAGGGTCAGCGAACCAGAGCTGACCATGACCCTACTCCACCTCCACGTGGTAGTCCTGGAAACAGGCTGCATCACTGCAGTCTGGCTGAGAGAGTAGGGATCAAAAAGGGAAGGCAAACCCGGTCCCAAACTGCTGCTGAGTCAAAGTTTCTGAGTAAAAAGATATCGCAGCTCAGCTGTTTGGTTTAACGGTCAACGTAAACTCTAGGATGAACGAGGAAGAAGGAAGAAGAAGATCAAAGTTTCTGAGTAAATTCTCAGACAAGTTTGGTTTAATGGTAAACTCTAGATCAAAGTTTCTGAGTAAATTCTCAGACAAGTTTGGTTTAATGGTAAACTCTAGATCAATGTTTCTGAGTAAATTCTCAGACAAGTTTGGTTTAATGGTAAACTCTAGATCAATGTTTCTGAGTAAATTCTCAGACAAGTTTGGTTTAATGGTAAACTCTAGATCAGTGTTTCTGAGTAAATTCTCAGACAAGTTTGGTTTAATGGTAAACTCTAGATCAATGTTTTCGAGTAAATTCTCAGACTTCTTCTTCTTCTTCCTCGTTCGCCTTCAGACTTCCACATTTATGACTAATAAAGGCAGTAGTCAACCCAAGGCTCCAAACAGTTTTTCGTTGACAGAAGTGGGTTGTTGCCATATGCTACTCCGTTCATTACTGTAGGTTGGGCAGTATTGCAGCAGGTGTTCGACTGTCATTGGGCTGGTACCGCAGGTGCAGAGATCTGTTGCACCAATTTTGTATTTGTGGTACAGATGGTATCTCAATCTGTTGTGACCAGTGCGTAGCCGAAAAAATGATGACCTGTTCTTTTCTGGATAGTTGATGATATGCATCATTTTTCAAATGTCCCGGGTGCTCTCTTTCCCATTTGGACTTGAATGTAGCCTTTATAGTAGTCTTTGCCGTTGCGTAAGTTGTCTCTATATCATTTTGTTGTAAGGCACCTCCTTCCTTAGCAAGTCTATCTGCCTCCTCATTTCCTGGTATGTTGCAATGGGCTGGTATCCACTGAATAGTGCACTTCTTGAAGCATTTGGCTAGTCTTTCAAGGGAGATTATCAGATCTTTCAATCCTTTAGTTTGGTGGCTCTTCAGCGCTGATATTATTGAGAGGGCATCTGAAAAGATTACTATCTGTTTTTCTGCCTGTGCTTTGCATTCAATAAGAGTTTCAGCTGCCTGTTTCAGGGCTTCTGCTTTCTGAGTAAATTCTCAGACAAGTTTGGTTTAATGGTAAACTCTAGATCAATGTTTTCGAGTAAATTCTCAGACAAGTTTGGTTTAATGGTAAACTCTAGATCAATGTTTGGTTTAAATGGTAAACTCTAGATCAACGTTTTATTTAATGGTAAACTCTAGATTAATGTTTCTGAGTAAATTCTCAGACAAGTTTGGTTTAATGGTAAACTCTAGATCAATGTTTGGTTTAATGGTAAACTCTAGATCAAAGTTTGGTTTAATGGTAAACTCTAGGTCATACATGCCACACGCTATGGTTTACCCATAATCTGTACGGGGTGTTTGCGTTTTCAGATGTGTACGGCCCGTACAAACGTCTGTACGGGGTTTTTCGCATAATTATTAAACATACATATAAATCGATTGTCTTGTGCCACTACCGTAGCCATAATTTGCGTCATTTTTAATGTTATTTGCAAGAAAGTTAGCTTCCGTTTCTGATCTTTATTTAGTAATGGGAGTATCCACATTTATTTTCTGTGAATTTTTTAAATCGCAATCAATCGGCATCGAACACGCGGCCATTTTCGCTCTAATTTTAATGGATTCTGACTCTGATGCGATGACAAGGAGATCTTTGTCTTTATTAGCGCTAATATCGGTTCTCAGAATATGGGTGATAGGAGAGATGGAAACGAAAGTAGAATGTCATTGCTAGTATGTATAATTTTAGGGGTTAGGATTAGGTTTATCGGAAAGGTTTAGGATTACGGCCGAATGTCAATGCTGACGAGGGCGTTTGTTGCTTTGCTACTGATGATGGGTGTAACGAAAAGATCGTCATTTGATTTGTATTGGTCAAATGACTTTTATTGAGATGCAAAGGAAAAGGACTCTTCGTTTGTTGGTTTTTTTTAAATTAAAAAAAATGTTTTTTTTTATTTTGTTATCGTTTTTTTCATCTTTCCATATCTCTCTTCCTATCACATCTAACATATACACAAACAAATTTTATATCATCGGATTCATCATTCATTTATTTCTATACAGTCCTAAAATTAGAGCAATTGACCAAAAAACTATAGAATTTACAAGTCATCCACTATTAAAAAAAGGGGGTGTTGTGAAAAAGAATGCAGCTGCAGGGCACATTTTCGGGAAAACAATGCAGCGTGCTAAAGGATAAGGTCCTATCAAACACAGGATTTCCTGGTCTGTTAGTGATAATTAAGCACAGAAATAGACTAAATGATGAAACGATCATATCATTTTTACAGTGCAAAATAAACTCAGACAAATATTGTTTGAGTTTTAAAATAAATGAAGACCTGTTTTAAAAGGCAAAGTCCCCATGCCTCTAAGATACAGCTGTAATTGAAATTTTTTTTACACGAATTAACTCTTTTGATACGTTTTTTCTGTCTTTTTTTTGTACAGGTTTTGCTGGTCTTTGTACAGGCTTTTTGAATTTTTTGTACAGGTTTTTCATCTCCGAGGTGTGGCATGTATGCTCTAGGTCAAAGTTTGGTTTAATGGTAAACTCTAGATCAATGTTTCTGAGTAAATTCTCAGACAAATTTGGTTTAATGATAAACTCTCAGACAAGTTTAGTTTAATGGTAAACTCTAGATCAATGTATGGTTTAATGGTAAACTCCAGATTAAAGTTTCTGAATGAGTCACCATTTTCTAATCACCTTTTACTTTCCTTATGGAGCCACAACTGTGACTGGTTCCCGTGCAGGAATCCTGTACCAGACAGCCATTTTGTTTATTGCATCTTGACATTATTTAAGATTAGTTTTAGACATGTAACATTTAGTATTAGACAGCAGAGAGAATGAAACTTTATAAAATATACAAATCTCAGAATCAATTTTGTTAGGCAAAGTAAAGTTTTTGTTTATTTTGCTAACTTTTGCAGTTTTCTCTGAATCAAATCTGTGTTACTGGTTTGAGTCTAACATCCTGATTGTGAAACTTTATGTGTTTACTGTTTCTTCCCATACAACGACCTGATTACTTCACTGGAACCTTTTGTCAGGTCTTGACCTGATTACTTCACTGGAACCTTTTGTCAGGTCTTGACCTGATTACTTCACTGGAACCTTTTGTCAGGTCTTGACCTGATTACTTCACTGGAACCTTTTGTCAGACAAGACAGAGACAGACCATGGATGAATTCAATACAGCAATGCAGAACTAGTTTCCCTGAATGACAGTGACAGTTTGAAAACTGCCAAGGGTGCTATGACAGCATGTTCAGGATGTGCCATATTGAATTCATCATGAGTCCCTGACATACCTGTCAACCTGTACGAATTTTTCGTACAATGTACGTATTTTTTGATACTTTTAGCAGTGTATGGCCGTACAGACTCATTGTACGGATTTTTCCTTACTCCCAAAAAAAAAAAACAAATCTAAAAATATTTTCCAACCCAAGTTTTTTAAAATTTTAAATCAGAAAATATTTCAATATTTTCTAGCCCAGGTTTTTTTTAAACCAATTTTTTTTATTCCGGGAATCTCGGCGTCTGTTTTTAAACTGAAGTCTCTCGCAGCAACCAATCAAATCCTTTTATACCCAACAATTCGGCAAAAACTTTGTATTTGGCCTCAAACACTTTTGGCTTTCAGCGTGACATGACGTATTTTTAAAGTTACCTGTTATCAGCCACACTTGTCAAGACACTTTGACGCCAATTTGTTTAAAACAAGCTAAGTACCTATAACTTGGTTAAATATTGCTGTTGTTTTGCTTTGTTGCAATTTAATCATGGTCTTAATCTTTCCAGTTATATCTTGTACTTCAGTATATTTCCGATAAATTAATGTCATAATATTCTGTGTAGGCCTTGCATAACTAAAAAAAAAAAGTTTGTTTGCTTTGAGTAGGCCTACTTTATTCCGGCGATCGAGATTCACTGCTTTAATTTTCATAAAGCGGCTATTTATCACTGGTCTAGGCTATCATTTTAAATAATAGTTTTGTAAATTTTTGGTAGTAGCCTACATTTTTTCTTCCTAGATTAATATTCTGTTCACAATTTAGTTAATTTTTTTATTTTTTGCTGTTGCTTTGCTTTGCTTCGTTGTATTTTAGTTTTGTCATTCTCTTAATCTTTCCAGTTATATTTTGACCATTTCAATATTTCCAATAAATTAATATCATAAAATTTTGTGTAGGCCCTACAAAAGTAGAAAAATAAAGTTTATTTGCAATGAGTAGGCCTACCTACTTTATTTCAGCGGTCGAGATTCGCTGCTTTATTTGTTTATAAAGTGGCAATCTATTATCACTGGTTTAGGCTACCAACTCTTAAATAATTTTGTAAATTTTTGGTGCTACGTTTTTCTTCCTAGATTTGATATTCTGTTCATAATTTGGTAAATTTTTTGTTTTTGTTGCTGTTAGCTGTTTGCTTTGCTTTGTTGTATGTTTTTTTTTTTGTTTTTTTTTTTGTTCTCTTAATCTTTCCAGTTATATTTTGATCATTTAAATATTTCCAATAAATTAATGTCATAATATTCTGTGTCGGCCCTACATAACTAGAAAAAAAGTTTGTTTGCGTAAACTTAGCTGCTTTATTTTTCAATAAAAAAGTCCACACAGACTGCAGGAGGTCCATGAATGCAGACACACTCACTTCTTTTTTACAGTGTAAGATTAACATTGATACATGCTGTGCAGACTTTAAGCCCACAAATGCAATTCTACAAAGTGCTAAAAGTGCATGTGTTGATTATAATACAAAACACTGTGCATCGAAAGAATAGTACCTCACGATCACTAAGTTTTTTTATATGTAAAGAACAGCATGAGACTATTAGCATGTTTTATATCACACTAATTCAAATGCTATTAGATTTGTATTTGTCATTTCTCATTTTAAACCTGTATTGTGTATAATTTATTAATATATTTTCTGCGTAAGGATTTTTGGGTGTTTGTAAGGATTTTTTTGGTCCGGCGTACAGATTTTTGTCTCAGGAGGTTGACAGGTATGCCCTGAGATCCACAGAGAGGAATCAGTTCCACTTATCAACCTTTAGTCCACGTCTGATCACTAAACAAAAACATTACATATTTTTCCCGCTTGTTCCAGACATTTCACATCTGCTGTAGTCTACATCAGCCCTCATCTAAAACATACGTCTGATGCCACGACTGGTATGTGCTCACAAAGTGAAACAAAGTTTCTTAAAAATCTGGATCATCTTTGAAATCTGAATGAAATGTCCTACTCTCAAAATATTTGAACATGTATGGTAGCCATCCCATCCTTGTCTCACCCATCAAAAAAATTCATATTTACACAGTAAGTAGCCCGACATCAGGACACCAACAATCACAGAATACTAGCTCCAGACTCAGGTGGACATTTGATTAACTGTAATATTTGACATTTTTATTTCCCAACAGCGGACACAGATGATGAGAGAAAAAGTGGCCCACTATTTTCCTAATGATGAAGAATCCAGTTCTTGCCAGTATGGACTTATTCAAGTAACAAGGACAGAAAAAACTGATGGCAAACTTTGGGAAATTCGCACACTAAAATTAACCCACATGAGGGTATGGGAAAATCACTGTTATCATCTCACACATCATTATCAGCACAGTATTTATCATCATTGTTGTCACCAGTTTCACAAAAGACAAAACTGAATTAAGGCCACTCAGAGCAAAAAAAATATGCCATGTGAACACCCAACCTTCTGTATGGACCATCAAAGACAGTTTGCAATAACTTTTATTAGTGCTAAAGATTTACTGTCTAATCAAGTGCCATCTCTGCATCTTCTGTCTCTTGTCTTGATGGTGCAATCTCATCGATGCATTACTGCTCATCTCTTGATGTTATCTTCCCATTTAAAGTGCTGCCTTCCTCTGTTCCTTCCATAACAGAGTTCAGAAAAATGTCATGTCTTTTTATATGACAATTTGATTCTACTCCATCATTAACTATCAATTATTAGATTATACTCAATCATTAACCATCAGTCATTAGATTCTTTTGTGTCAAACAATCAACTACTGCCCCTGTCTATGTAAAAAATTGCACATGTTACGGAAACAACAATAAATGAAAAAACTTTGCTGCTGGACGGACATCTGGAGTCTCAGGCTCATATGACTGACAGTGGTGAAAGCCGAAAGGAAGCCACTGGCATGAAAACGGATGCCCCGACCGCAAAACACGAAACCAGAATTGCTTTTTGGAACGTCAGAACTATGAATGAGGCAGGAAAGCTGAGACAAATCACAGCAGAGATGAGGAACTACAAGATACATATCCTGGGAATAAGCGAGAGCAGATGGACAGGTAAGGGGAGAATAAAAACAGCTACAGGGGAAACAGTACTTTATTCTGGCAGAGAGGATGGTCAGCACAACGAAGGTGTAGCCATTATCCTGAAGAAAGGAATGGAAAGGTCTTTACTGGAATGGAAACCCATCAACAACAGACTGATAAGAGCAAGACTGAGAGGGAGGTTCACCAACACCACAATTATACAATGCTATGCACCAACAAATGACAGTGATGAAGAGATCAAGGACAAGTTCTATCAACAGGTACAAAAAGAAATGGAAACTACACCCAGGTACGATCTCGTTATAGTAATAGGAGACCTAAATACAAAAGTGGGAGCACACAATAATTATAACGAAAGAGTAATGGGGAAATGCAGCAGTGGAACAGCAAATGAGAATGGGGACAAATTAATAAGCTTCTGCAGTATTAACAACCTGGTCATTGGAGGAACACTTTTTCCACACAAGGAAGTGCACAAGTTAACATGGGAATCACCAAACGGACGAGACAGAAACCAGATAGATCACATAATGATCAATGGCAGATGGAGACATGCACTACAAGACGTGAAAGTAAGAAGAGGCGCAGATGTGGGAAGTGATCATCACCTAGTAGTAGCAAGACAGAAAGTGAAACTCAGAGCTGCTGGACCAGTTGCAGTCAAGCAGAAAAGATACAACATCACGAAACTGAAGAATCCCCTTACCAGAAAAGCTTTCGTGGTCGACGTAAAGAGAAGATATGAGATTATCAAAAGCCAGGAAAGAACAGAGACCGATGATGTTGACCAGAGATTCAACACCATCTCAACAATATACAAGGAGAGCAGCAAGTCATGCTTGGGATTCCAGGAAAGAAAGAGCCAAGACTGGATAACACCAGATACGCTAAACACCATAGCAAAGAGAAAGGAAATGAAAAGAAAGAAAACAGAAGCTAAGTCTCCCAGGTTAAAGGCAATATATAGTGAACATTACAGTCAGCTGGACAAGGAAGTTAAACGTCAAACCCGTGCTAACAAAAGGACATTTCTGGATGACCTTGCAAGACAAGCAGAAGAAGCAGCACTGAGAAATGAACAAAGCACAGTATACAAAATAACTAAAATCATCAGTGGAAAACGAGGTGCAAACAATATTACATTAGTAAGAGATAAGCAAGGAAATCTCATCATGACAGTAGAGGGACAGGAAACAAGATGGGCAGAGCATTTCAGAGAAACTCTGAATAAGGAACCACCAGAGACACAATTGAATGTTCCTGAGGCTGAAAATGATCTAGATGTTAATACAGACATCCCAAGAAAAGAAGAAATCATCACAGCAATCAAAGGGTTAAAGAATGGAAAAGCTCCTGGTCATGATAACTTAAATGCAGAGCTATTTAAGACAGACCCAGAGCTAGGAGCAGAACTATTAGAACCACTATTTGCACAAGCCTGGAAAACAGGGACAACACCAACAGAGTGGAGAAAAGGAATAATTGTCAAATTGCCCAAGAAGGGAGATCTTGCAGACTGCAATAATTGAAGAGGAATAACTCTTCTCTCAGTTCCCAGCAAAATTCTAGGCAGGATAATTATACAGAGAATCTCAAAAGCAGTAGACCACAAACTGAGGAAAGAACAAGCAGGATTTAGAAAGAACAGAAGATGTGTAGATCATATATTTACCCTCAGGAACATTATAGAGCAGTGCTCAGCTCAGAATGGCAAAGACAGCTGTACATTAATTTCATTGATTTTGAAAAGGCTTTTGACAGTATACATAGGGATAGTTTATGGAAAATACTGAGGGCTTATGGAATTCCAAGCTGCATAGTGTCAATTATAAAAAGCCTTTATGCCAACTTTACGTGTAGCATTGGGCAGAGCAACCTAACCTTTGAAGTGAAGACAGGAGTATGACAGGGATGCCCCTTATCAACCACTCTATTTTTAACAGTCATAGACTGGGTGATGCGCCAGACAACAGAGGGCAATCCAAGAGGAATAAGATGGACTACATTTTCTACATTGGAAGATCTGGAATATGCAGATAACATTGCACTGCTAGCACATTCACATCAACACATCCAGGAAAAAACGGATAGACTTAATAAGTATAGCCAGCAGGTGGGCTTGAACATCAACCTAAAGAAGACAGAGGTCATGACGCTCAATGTGAGCAACCCTGAGCCCATATCAGTAAGGAATCAGCAACTGGAACAGACAGATGCCTTCACATACCTAGGATGTATAGTAACACCAGATGGCAGAGCAAGCAAAGACATCAACAACAGAATGAACAAAGCAAGAACAGCCTTTTTTAGCCTAAACAACATCTGGAAGTCCTCTCAGTACAGCACAAGCACAAAATTAGGATTATATCAGAGCTGTGTGCTTTCTGTGCTTCTCTATGGCGCGGAGAGCTGGAGAGTTACAGAGAAGGAAATGTCGAAATTGTCCTCTTTTTCACACAACATGCATAAGAAAAATTCTCTGAATCTTTTGGCCGAATACCATCACCAACCAAGATCTGCTTACTCGGAGCAAGCAAGAGGACATATGCACACCATCATAGCTGGCAGACGCTGGAGCTGGGTTGGCCATGTCCTCAGAAGAGACCCTGATGCCATCACAAGAACAGCTATGCTATGGACTCCTGAAGGAAAACGAAAGAGAGGCCGACCAAAAACAGCTTGGCGGAGGACTGTGGAGGCTGAGATGCAAAGAATGAACCAGAGTTGGGGCACTGTACGAAGGATGGCCGCCGACCGAGCAAAGTGGAATCAATTTGTTGTTGCCCTACAAGACGCCATCGGGCGTAATGGCCACTGACTGCTTTGACGGTCGGCGGCTAAGGATCAAAGAAGAAGAAGAATCAACTACTGGAATAGTCTGTTCAAACTACTCTGCTGAAGTACAGGCCTTAAGCATTGCTGCAGGAATAATAAATAACACAATAAGCCAATGTCAGCAGGTTGTATTTCTTACCGACGCAATGTCAGTTCTGCAAGCCCTCAACAGTGATAAACTGCCAGAGTTAAAAAAAGCCCTATGCGAAGTAAATATCAAAAGGGTAGTGCTACAGTGGATACCATCACACTGTGACATACCAGGAAATGAGAGAGCAGATACATTAGCAAAAGAGGGAGCAACACGGGAACAAAAAGAATAAACAATCACCTTCCAGGAAAAGAAGACCCTTATCAAGGCCAACAGGAAAATTGACCAACAAAGAGACAACTATCACTATCTTGATCAAGCAAAACAGGTGATCCTGTTCCGTATTAGAACAGGCCATAACAGACTGAACAGTCACTTATACAGATTGAGATTGGTCCCATCACCCCTATGTATGTGTGGACAGGCAGCGCAGACAGCCGAACATATCCTGCAAGACTGCCACATGCTTAGTCAATTGCGAACTGAACATTGGCTCACAGAGACGCACATCCACACAAAGCTGTTTGGGAGTCTTGACGAACTTTCAACCACAGCAACATACATCCAGAGAACCGGACTTCTTGTGTAGACATTACTAAACAACAGCGAACGAGAAGAAGAAGAAGAAACAATCAACTATAAGTCATTAGATTCTGTTGTGTCAAACAATGAGCCATCAGTCATTAGATTCTGTTGTGTCAAACAATGAGCCATCAGTCATTAGATTCTGTTGTGTCAAACAATGAGCCATCAGTCATTAGATTCTGTTGTGTCAAACAATCAGCCATCAGTCATTAGATTCTGTTGTGTCAAACAATGAGCCATCAGTCATTAGATTCTGTCATGTCAAACAATCAGCCATTAGATTCTGTTGTGTCAAACAATGTGCCATCAGTCATTAGATTCTGTTGTGTCAAACAATGTGCCATCAGTCATTAGATTCTGTTGTGTCAAACAATCAGCCATCAGTCATTAGATTCTGTTGTGTCAAACAATCAGCCATCAGTCATTAGATTATGTCATGTCAAACAATCAGCCATCAGTCATTAGATTCTGTTGTGTCAAGCAATCAGCCATTAGATTCTGTCATGTCAAACAATCAGCCATCAGTCATTAGATTCAGTTGTGTCAAACAAAGAGCCATCAGTCATTAGATTATGTCATGTCAAACAATCAGCCATCAGTCATTAGATTCTGTTGTGTTAAGCAATCAGCCATCAGTCATTAGATTCTGTCATGTCAAACAATCAGCCATCAGTCATTAGATTCAGTTGTGTCAAACAAAGAGCCATCAGTCATTAGATTCTGTTGTGTCAAACAATCAGCCATCAGTTATTAGATTCTGTCATGTCAAACAATCAGCCATCAGTCATTAGATTCTGTTGTGTCAAACAATGAGCCATCAGTCATTAGATTCTGTTGTGTCAAACAATGAGCCATCAGTCATTAGATTCTGATGTGCCAAACAATCAGTCATTAGATTCTGTTGTGTCAAACAATGAGCCATCAGTCATTAGATTCTGTTGTGTCAAAGAATCAACCATCAGTCATTAGATTCTGTTGTGTCAAACAATGAGCCATCAGTCATTAGATTCTGTTGTGTCAAACAATCAGCCATCAGTCATTAGATTCTGATGTGTCAAACAATCAGCCATCAGTCATTAGATTCTGTTGTGTGAAACAATGAGCCATCAGTCATTAGATTCTGTTGTGTCAAAGAATCAACCATCAGTCATTAGATTCTGTTGGGTCAAACAATCAGCCATCATCATTAGATTCTGTTGTGTCAAACAATGAGCCATCAGTCATTAGATTCTGTCACGTCAAACAATCAGCCATCAGTCATTAGATTCTGTTGTGTCAAACAATGTGCCATCAGTCATTAGATTCTGTTGTGTCAAACAATGTGCCATCAGTCATTAGATTCTGTTGTGTCAAACAATCAGCCATCAGTCATTAGATTCTGTTGTGTCAAACAATCAGCCATCAGTCATTAGATTCTGTCATGTCAAACAATCAGCCATCAGTCATTAGATTCTGTCATGTCAAACAATCAGCCATCAGTCATTAGATTCAGTTGTGTCAAACAAAGAGCCATCAGTCATTAGATTCTGTCATGTCAAACAATCAGCCATCAGTCATTAGATTCTGTCATGTCAAACAATCAGCCATCAGTCATTAGATTCTGTTGTGTCAAACAATGAGCCATCAGTCATTAGATTCTGTTGTGTCAAACAATGAGCCATCAGTCATTAGATTCTGATGTGTCAAACAATCAGTCATTAGATTCTGTTGTGTCAAACAATGAGCCATCAGTCATTAGATTCTGTTGTGTCAAAGAATCAACCATCAGTCATTATATTCTGTTGGGTCAAACAATCAGCCATCAGTCATTAGATTATGTCATGTCAAACAATCAGCCATCAGTCATTAGATTCTGTCATGTCAAACAATGTGCCATCAGTCATTAGATTCTGTTGTGTCAAACAATGTGCCATCAGTCATTAGATTCTGTTGTGTCAAACAATCAGCCATCAGTCATTAGATTCTGTTGTGTCAAACAATGAGCCATCAGTCATTAGATTCTGTCATGTCAAACAATCAGCCATCAGTCATTAGATTCTGTCATGTCAAACAATCAGTCATTAGATTCAGTTGTGTCAAACAATGAGCCATCAGTCATTAGATTCTGTCATGTCAAACAATCAGCCATCAGTCATTAGATTCTGTCATGTCAAACAATCAGTCATCAGTCATTAGATTCTGTTGTGTCAAACAATGAGCCATCAGTCATTAGATTCTGTTGTGTCAAACAATCAGTCATTAGATTCTGTCATGTCAAACAATCAGCCATCACTCATTAGATTCTGTTGTGTCAAACAATGTGCCATCAGTCATTAGATTCTGTTGTGTCAAACAATGCGCCATCAGTCATTAGATTCTGTTGTGTCAAACAATGAGCCATCAGTCATTAGATTCTGATGTGTCAAACAATGAGCCATCAGTCATTAGATTCTGTTGTGTCACACAATCAGCCATCAGTCATTAGATTCTGTTGTGTCAAACAATGAGCCATCAGTCATTACATTCTGTCATATCAAACAATCAGCCATCAGTCATTAGATTCTGTTGTGTCAAACAATGAGCCATCAGTTATTAGGTTCTGTTGCATCAAACAATCAGCCATCAGTCTTTAAATTCTGTTGTGTTGAGCAATCAGTCTTCATCACTAGCCTTTAGCCAATCATGATATTCATCATTCTATCATCACCACTGTCACTCAATCTGTTACATCATCATGCATCATTTAGTCATCATCAGTAGTGATTCAGTCATCATCAGTAGCCATTCAATTGTCATCAATAGTGATTCAGTCATCATTAGTCATTCAGTCATCATTAGTCATTCAGTCATCATCAGTAGCCATTCAGTCATCATCAGTAGTCATTCAGTCATGACCAGTAGCCATTCAGTCATCAATAGCTATTCAGTCATGATCAGTAGCCATTCAGTCATGATCAGTAGACATTCAGTCATCAGTAGTCATTCAGTCATCATCAGTAGTCATTCAGTCATTATCAGTAGTCATTCAGTCATCACCAGTAATCATTCAGCTACAGTCATAATCAGCTGTCATTCTGTTATTGTACCATTAATGTCAGTGAGGGTAATAACTTTTATTTCTATCATTTTTTATAAATATTTTTGTTTGTTCAACAGTCAGTCATCATCATCAAGTGTCGCTTAGTCTACTACATCATCATCATCATCAAGTGTCAGCTAGTCTACCACATCATCATCATCAAGTGTCAGTTAGTCTACCACATCATCATCATCATCAAGTGTCAGTTAGTCTACCACATCATCATCAAGTGTCAGTTAGTCTACCACATCACCATCAAGTGTCACTTAGTCTACCACATCATCATCATCATCATGTGTCAGTTAGTCTACCACATCATCATCATCATCATCATCATCAAGTGTCACTTAGTCTACCACATCATCATCATGTGTCAGTTAGTCTACCACATCATCATCATCATCATGTGTCAGTTAGTCTACCACATCATCATCATCATCAAGTGTCAGTTAGTCTACCACATCATCATCATTATCAAGTGTCAGTCTACCACATCATCATCATCATCAAGTGTCATTTAGTCTACCACATCATCATCATCAAGTGTCAGTTAGTCTACCACATCATCATCAAGTGTCAGTCTACCACATCATCATCATCATCAAGTGTCAGTTAGTCTACCACATCATCATCATCATCAAGTGTCAGTCTACCACATCATTATCATCATCATGTGTCAGTTAGTCTACCACATCATCATCATCATCATGTGTCAGTTAGTCTACCACATCATCATCATCATCAAGTGTCAGTTAGTCTACCACATCATCATCATCATCATGTGTCAGTTAGTCTACCACATCATCATCATCATCAAGTGTCAGTTAGTCTACCACATCATCATCATCAAGTGTCAGTTAGTCTACCACATCATCATCATCATCAAGTGTCAGTTAGTCTAATACATCATCATCATCAAGTGTCAGTTAGTCTACCACATCATCATCATCATCAAGTGTCAGTCTACCACATCATCATCATCATCAAGTGTCAGTTAGTTTACCACATCATCATCATCATCAAGTGTCAGTTAGTCTACCACATCATCATCATCAAGTGTCAGTTAGTCTACCACATCATCATTATCATCAATTGTCAGTTAGTCTACCACATCATCATCATCAAGTGTCAGTTAGTGTAATACATCATCATCATCAAGTGTCAGTTAGTCTACCACATCATCATCATCATCAAGTGTCAGTCTACCACATCATCATCATCATCAAGTGTCAGTTAGTCTACCACATCATCATCATCATCATCATGTGTCAGTTAATCTACCACATCATCATCATCATCATGTGTCAGTTAGTCTACCACATTATCATCATCATCAAGTGTCAGTTAGTCTACCACATCATCATCATCATCATGTGTCACTTAGTCTACCACATCATCATCATCATCATGTGAAAGTTAGTCTACCACATCATCATCATCATCAAGTGTCAGTCTACCACATCATTATCATCATCATGTGTCAGTTAGTCTACCACATCATCATCATCATCATGTGTCAGTTAGTCTACCACATCATCATCATCATCAAGTGTCAGTTAGTCTACCACATCATCATCATCATCATCATGTGTCAGTTAGTCTACCACATCATCATCATCATCAAGTGTCAGTTAGTCTACCACATCATCATCATCAAGTGTCAGTTAGTCTACCACATCATCATCATCAAGTGTCAGTTAGTCTAATACATCATCATCATCAAGTGTCAGTTAGTCTACCACATCATCATCATCATCAAGTGTCAGTCTACCACATCATCATCATCATCAAGTGTCAGTTAGTTTACCACATCATCATCATCATCAAGTGTCAGTTAGTCTACCACATCATCATCATCAAGTGTCAGTTAGTCTACCACATCATCATTATCATCAATTGTCAGTTAGTCTACCACATCATCATCATCAAGTGTCAGTTAGTGTAATACATCATCATCATCAAGTGTCAGTTAGTCTACCACATCATCATCATCATCAAGTGTCAGTCTACCACATCATCATCATCATCAAGTGTCAGTTAGTCTACCACATCATCATCATCATCAAGTGTCAGTCTACCACATCATCATCATCATCAAGTGTCAGTTAGTCTACCACATCATCATCATCATCATCATGTGTCAGTTAATCTACCACATCATCATCATCATCATGTGTCAGTTAGTCTACCACATCATCATCATCATCAAGTGTCAGTTAGTCTACCACATCATCATCATCATCAAGTGTCAGTCTACCACATCATCATCATCATCAAGTGTCAGTTAGTTTACCACATCATCATCATCATCAAGTGTCAGATAGTCTACCACATCATCATCATCAAGTGTCAGTTAGTCTACCACATCATCATCATCATCATCAAGTGTCAGTCTACCACATCATCATCATCATCAAGTGTCAGTTAATCTACCACATCATCATCATCATCATGTGTCAGTTAGTCTACCACATCATCATCATCATCAAGTGTCAGTTAGTCTACCACATCATCATCATCATCAAGTGTCTGTTAGTCTACCACATCATCATCATCATCATCATGTGTCAGTTAGTCTACCACATCATCATCATCATCAAGTGTCAGTTAGTCTACCACATCATCATCAAGTGTCAGTTAGTCTACCACATCATCACCTTCATCAAGTGTCAGTTAGTCTACCACATCATCATCATCATCAAGTGTCAGTTAGTCTACCACATTATCATCATCATCATGTGTCATTCTTCCACATCATCATCATCATCAAGTGTCAGTTAGTCTACCACATCATCATCATCATCAAGTGTCAGTTAGTCTACCACATCATCATCATCATCATCATCAAATGTCAGTTAGTCTACCACATTATCATCATCAAGTGTCAGTTAGTCTACCACATCATCATCATCATCATCATGTGTCACTTAGTCTACCACATCATCATCATCATCATCATTAACTAATCAGCCATAACTATCAGTTAGTTACATTATTAACAATCGCTCAGACATTATCATTTAACTAGCAATAACCTGTCAACATTGACAGGTTATTATTAATTATAGTGTGTTTGTTGAGAGTAGATCTTATGGAGGGGAAGTAATCCTGAAAATGTTTGTTGGACAGAGTGAATTTTGGGTTGCGGCGCTTGAATGCTTGATTAGCTATGATGCTTGTTTAAATATATGATAGGAATATCTTCTCGTATGTTCGAGAATAGAGCATGTGATCGCTACTCACAGCGTTGAGTCCCTGCCTGTGAGGACTTTATTCTGAGTTGTGTTGAGCTGTGATTAGCTCTCGCGGCTAAGCTGCATGTATTATTGTTGGAGCTGTGTTCTAAACAGCGGATTCTCGTGACTGTTTGAGCGGGAGGTGTGTGATCTGGGCAGTCTGTTCTGGGCATTTGTCCAAGGTGGTCGAGCCCTGAGGGTTTTTTCTGTGTGTGTCCCTAAGAGTGGATGGAGAAAATGTCGATTAGTGGTTTTTTTGCTGTGTGTGCAGATGAGTATATTGTAACTGCAATGAAGGCAGTCATTTTTGGATATTAAGATATTTAAGTGGCCATGTTCAGGTTTGTGGAGGATATTATTGTAGTTGCCGTGTGAGCAGTCTTTTTGAGAAGTGGAGTACTTTATAGGCCATGATTATTGATTATTGTAGCTGCCGTGTGAGCAGTCTTTTGAGAAGTGGAGTACTTTATAGGCCATGATTATTGATTATTGTAGCTGCCATGTGAGCAGTCATTTTGAGAAGTGGAGTACTTTATAGGCCATGATTATTGATTATTGTAGCTGCCGTGTGAGCAGTCGTTTTGAGAAGTGGAGTACTTTATAGGCCATGATTATTGATTATTGTAGCTGCCGTGTGAGCAGTCTTTTGAGAAGTGGAGTACTTTATAGGCCATGATTATTGATTATTGTAGCTGCCGTGTGAGCAGTCGTTTTGAGAAGTGGAGTACTTTATAGGCCATGATTATTGATTATTGTAGCTGCCGTGTGAGCAGTCGTTTTGAGAAGTGGAGTACTTTATAGGCCATGATTATTGATTATTGTAGCTGCCGTGTGAGCAGTCGTTTTGAGAAGTGGAGTACTTTATAGGCCATGATTATTGATTATTGTAGCTGCCGTGTGAGCAGTCATTTTGAGAAGTGGAGTACTTTATAGGCCATGATTATTGATTATTGTAGCTGCCGTGTGAGCAGTCGTTTTGAGAAGTGGAGTACTTTATAGGCCATGATTATTGATTATTGTAGCTGCCGTGTGAGCAGTCGTTCTGAGAAGTGGAGTACGTTATTGCTGGGAACTGTAATTTGACTATGTATTCGATGTATTTGTAGTGAAAATTATATGGATGTATTAAATATGAAGACATGAGTAACCCAACCTAAATGACATGTAGAGCAGTGATAATGATCTAATCGACTGTAAATTTACTAAATAACTAACATTTCTTTTATGACAACATGCCTCATAATTGTTCGTGCATCTTTTAAAATCTTGCCCTGGTCGACTTACTGCCTCTGAGGAGCCATGGTTGACTTACTGCCTCTGAGAACGTTTGAAGTTTGACGAAACTCCAGTTCATGTACTGTTTATCAGTCGTGTTGTTGGCTTCTTTCCATAATCAAACTGTTCATGCACACCTGCTGTGGTTGAAAGTTAATGTACTCTCTCGAAAATAGAAAAAGTGTACAAATGACAGTGTGCAAAATGTGACTCACCGACTGACCGAAGTACTTACGGCGGGAATTATCTTTCAGTCTTAATCACATATCCAATTGTGATGTGCGTAATCACTAGGTGATATCTAAACTTGATGTGTTTTAATAAACTAGGTCACGTCTATACTTAATGTGTTTTAAATAAACTAGGTCATGTCTATATTTGATGTGTTTAATAAACCAGGTACCACCTAAACTTGATGTGTTTTAATAAACTAGGTCACATCTAAACTTGATGTGTTTTAATAAATTAGATCACATCTAAACTTGATGTAATAAACTAGGCCATGTCTAAACTTGATGTGTTTTAATAAATTAAACTTGATTTGTTTTAATAAACTAGGTCATGTTTAAATTTGATGTGTTTTAATAAACTAGGTCATGTTTAAATTTGATGTGTTTTAATAATCTAGGTCAGAAAGGTGCGGGTCCTGAAACACTTTTTCTTCAAGCGCTGGAGTGATCATGAAGCTGATATTGATCCCAGGGATCTGATAGACTTTATTGAGGTCATGAGAGCAGAGACCAGCTCTCTCCCACAGGCCCCCCTGGTCATTCACTGTAGGTGAGTTCTTGTAGGTGACCTTTGTGAAGATTGTGCTGTAAAAATCTGGACATGGGTTTTATACATTTCGTTATTTAAATCTGACTTGACTTTGATCCACTGTTACTGAGTTTCAGCTCTTTGTGACCTTGATGCCATTAAATGGTATTGCACAGTTCGTATAAGCTGTTTTGGGCTGCCATAAAGTATATTGTCTATGGATGGGTCGTGTGACAGGAGGAGTTTTGTCATTCCCTGGAGTGCAGGGCACTGTAATAGATGGTGTTCTGCTGTCCCTAATGGGTTTGGGCAGTGTCTACATTTTGCTATGTTTTGTGAACACATTCTGTTTCTGTGGCCCTTTAGTGTAGCGTGACATGTTCTCAATCTGAAAATTTTGGTTTGATATTTTCTTTGAATATGGTTAATAGCATCTTCCTTATTTGGGGCTGTTAGGTGTCTGAAGAGTCTTCTTCCTGTTTTAGCTTGTGTCCACGTGTTCAGCCAATTTTCTTTACAATTGTATTTGTATTATTTGTTTTATTGTTAGCATACTCAATGGTTGGTCAATTTGTAGCATTTACGCTCCCTTCTTTGCGTGTTTATCAGCTGCTTCATTTAATGTGATGTCTATGTGGCCAGGTATACATTGCATGTAGATTTCTGTTCCATACACGTTTATAATTTTGTGACATACTTCTTGAACCTCCTGGAAAGTATTGATTGAGTTAGTTTTCCAGTTTTCTATTGCCGAGAGGGCAGCCTGTGAGTGTGAGAAGACTACAACATCATTTGGTTCTATTTCATTTGATTCAAAGAGTTCAAAGATTCTAGTTAAAGTTATCTGGATGGCGACTACTTAAGCTTCGTAGTTTCTGCACCAGGTACTACAGGGGCCTGCAATTTTGATGGGTCGTTCTATACTGGGTGGGATGATTATGGCCCCATATCCAGCATTTATGGCTATAAATTTGTCTTTTGTCTGATCTCAGTTTCTGTTTTTTTTTCTGTATTTCTTATCTTATCTCTATCTGTTGTTTTCTGTATTTCTTGTCTTATCTCTATATCTTGTTTTCTGTATTTCTTGTCTTATATATCTCTTGTTATCTGAATTTCTTGTCTTATCTTTATCTCTTGCTTTATATATTTCTTGTCTTATCTCTTGTCTGTTGTTGTCTATGTCTCTTGTCTTTTATACCTCTTGCCCTCACATATCATCTTTATCTCATTGTCTACTCATCTCTTATTTTCTGTGTGTTTTGGGAGCCGTAGTTTTATTATTTATGTGTCTCATTGAAGACCCAAGAGAATCATACAAGGGCACACAACAAGGCAGTTTAAAATAATAAACCTGAGCTAAAACAGGAAGCAGGTTAGTCTAATTAGGTCATAGGAAATAACAGCCCATAATACAACAATGTCCTGTGTATTTAACAAGTAATCTCATCTCATCTCACGTGTTATCTAGCTCATTTTTGTCAGTATATATATGCATGGAGGCATATCTGGAGTCATCCTTATATGACCACCAGCTATTCACAATACTATAATATATGTACGTGGAAGTGAACCTATGTCTGTGAGGCTAATGACTTTTGAAATCATCCAAACACTTCCAGGGATTCCCCCTGTGGTGAAACTTGTTGAGAACCCAGCATTGCATACTAAGCTTGGAGAAATCACTTGAGCATCATGCAAAATTATTTGGCTTTGACTTGGTTGACTGCATGCAGAAGGATCTCACTATGGACACAGTGATAGGCATGGGAAGCTGAGAAGTGGCTGTGTGTAGGACGTGACAATTCCTTGGGAGAGCCCAGAACCAGAGTACAGTATTTTAGTTCTGCATAGTTGAGTGGCGGGGTATGCACAGTATGCCACGAACTTCTTACTCCTAGCTTGGGACCCCAGTGTGACGATCCTTTAAATGCAAGCCAAGCTGGAGAAACTGGAGCTCATGACTTCTACTCAACACGTTTCGGAATGTCAGAAAAGCCACAGGAAAAGCCTAGATCTACAGTGTAGAAAACACCAAGGAGCCTTCAACTTGGTATTGGCTGCTAAAGAGTGAGAAGCTCAGCAGTCAAACAACAACAAATAATATCATTGTATGTAAGGTGATGTGCATGTCAGTGTGTACACATGTTGATGTACATGCCAGTGTGTACATGTTCACAGAGAATGGGGCATCACTTCACCAACATGTCTGTGTGTACATACATTGTGTATATATAGATCTGCCTGTGTGTACATACATTGTATCTGTGTGTACAAGTATGTTTACAGGTGTTTCATTGTGTATATGTGAGCACATGTGTAATAACATTCATGCAAGGGTGTATGTGAATGTGCATGTCAGTTTAATATGTCTGCATGTATGTGTGTGCATGTATGTTGTGTGTTCATGTGCACAACATCCAGTTACTTATTCATTCATGTTTGACATATAATTGTGTACATAATTGTACACATGTGTCTCTGACACAGTCATATTTAATGTTGTATTTGTCAGTTTGGTAATTCTAGGTAAGGAGATGCACATATCAGCATGCATGTTTCTTGTCTTCTTCTCCACCTCTTTACTCCCCATGGAGTCACTACTATACAGTTGTCTCATTTCAGCAGCGCTTCTTAACCAGCATGCACCCCCTGGTTGTACGAGACACACCTTCTGGGGTGTGAGACATGCCAGATATTTTAGAATGCAAATCATCATAAACAATATATAATACACAGAACTCAAATGTATGTGTACAAATAGAACATTGACAACTTGAATTAGATACTGAACCTTAGTCGCATTCTATAAATAGCATTTTCTCAAAATAAACATTTATCTCTTTTTAGCATTTCTGGTATGTTTTGCGAACTAGAAGATAAAGGGCTGTGAGGTTTCTTAAGACGTGTTAAAGGGGTGCAAGGCTTCTTAACTCATTCCCCCCCAGGCTGTTTTTGGGTTTTACCCAGGCCCGAAAATGGATGCAATTTTTTCAGACAGGTGAGGTTTTAAAAACAGACAGTGGACAAATACATAAGTTCAGTAGGTAGTTGTGTTATACATTTAAATGTGTGAAATTGACTGGAGAATCTTATGAATTGCTTCATATAATTAATTAATATGAATAGGTGTGTGTTATGTCTTGTGAAGTGTAGACTTGATTAAAAAAGTGTTAAAATTTTTTTTTTTTAATTGTATACTTAAACTTAAATATTTCAGCTCCCAATTAATGTATGGCAATAAAATGTTCAGAATGTCAGTGCACATTTAGTTTGAAACATATCTAGAAACTTTTATCACTATCACTTCATAGATGTAATTTTTATGATTTTTTTTTCTCAAAGCCACATATGTTTGTAAAAACAACCGCTCAAAATGTGTGCAATTTTTCTCTTCAGGTTATATTTTAAAAGCAGGCAGTAGATACACATTTTATTTAACTAGGTGTTAATGTTATACATTTAAATGTGTGAAATTGACTGGAGAATCTTATGAATTGATTCATATAATTAATTGATATGAATAGGTGTGTGTTATGTCTTGTGAAGTGTAGACTTGATTTTAAAAATGTTTAAAAAATAAAATAAAATTGTATACTTAAATTTAAATATTTCAGCTCCCAATTAATGTATGGCAATAAAATATTAAGAATATCAGTGCACATTTAGTTTGAAACATATCTGGAAACTTTTATCACTATCACTTCATAGATGTAATTTTTATGATTTTTTTTTCTCAAAACCACATATGTTTGTAAACACAACCGCTCAAAATGTGTGCAATTTTTCTCTTCAGGTTATATTTAAAAAACTGCAGTAGACACACATTTTATTTAACTAGGTGTTAATGTTATACATTTAAATGTGTGAAATTGACTGGAGAATCTTATGAATTGATTCATATAATTAATTGATATGAATAGATGTGTGTTATGTCTTGTGAAGTGTAGACTTGATTTTAAAAATGTTTAAAAAATAAAATAAAATTGTATACTTAAATTTAAATATTTCAGCTCCCAATAAATGTATGGCAATAAAATATTAAGAATATCAGTGCACATTTAGTTTGAAACATATCTAGAAACTTTTATCACTATCACTTCATAGATGTAATTTTTATGATTTTTTTTCTCAGAACCACATATGTTTGTAAAAACAACCGCTCAAAATGTGTGCAATTTTTCTCTTCAGGTTATATTAAAAAAAACAGGCAGTAGATACACATATTATTTAACTAGGTGTTTATGTTATACATTTAAATGTGTGAAATTGACTGGAGAATCTTATGAATTGATTCATATAATTAATTGATATGAATAGGTGTGTTATGTCTTGTGAAGTGTAGACTTGATTTTAAAAATGTTTAAAAAATAAAATAAAATTGCATACTTAAACTTAAATATTTCAGCTCCCAATTAATATATGGCAATAAAATATTAAGAATATCAGTGCACATTTAGTTTGAAACATATCTAGAAACTTTTATCACTATCACTTCATAGATGTAATTTTTTTTATTTTTGTTCTCAAAACCACATATTGTTTGTAAAAACAACCGCTCAAAATATGTGCAATTTTTCTCTTCAGGTTATATTTTAAAAACAGGCAGTAGATACACATTTTATTTAACTAGGTGTTGATGTTATACATCAACATGTGGGAAATTGACTGAAGAATCTTGTGAAATGCTGTAGATAATTATTTGATGTAGGGAAAAGAGTCTGTCATGTTATGTGAAGTGTAGACCTAATCAAAAATAACTGGAAAAAAGATAAATAAACTGTACTCACATATATGTCAGCTCCAGTTTAATCCATAGCAGAAAAATCTCAGAATATCAGTGCACATCCATTTTGAAACACAACACATTTTACCACAATCACTTCAAATATATAATTTATATGATTTTTTTCCTACACCACAAATTTCTGTAAATACCAAACAACTATGACTAATATTATTTACACCAACTATATTCTATCATTTTTGGTTTGACAATGTGCTTCCACTTTGGCCTGAGAAGATACAAGGAAAACCTTGGATTATACTGCTTATATTGCCATCTGCCTTTATACCCTATTACCACTTCATTCAAACTGAGATTTTGGAATGGATAAAAGGCACTCTGAAATTTTTGCAACAACATGTTCATAAAATCTTTTCTTTTCCTTGTGAATTTTCATCAGAGGCATGAAGCATTGTATGATATAATGCTTCAAATCTACTTCTTGAAAACATTTGAAGAAACCAAGGAGTATAAAATTCTGCAGATGTAGACCAGTAGTTGCGAATGCATGGTCTTTTCTGAATCCCAATATTTATTAGGACAGCAATAAACTTATCAAGTTCATGGCGTGTGACTTTGGTCCACCGAGAATACAATGAATATTGTTTCGCAGGGTTATTTTGAATAGATTTGAGTCTGGTATAATCATTGATGCACTGGAACATGAAATCTTGAACCTCATCTGTAAACAAAACACTGAAACATTTCAATGGGGTTGACAGGTCAAACCCCTCAGTCACACCTGGTGTTCTCTTTGGACAAAATCGAAATGCATTTTGTGTCATCCCCTCAGCAATTTCTAACCACTCTGGGACATCTTGTGAGGATGCACCTGCCTCTAGACTTGTGGCAGTTCTCATAGCTTTACTTTTGGTCACAATGGTGTTTTTGCCTCTTTATCCTTCTCCTTTAGTGACTGAAAGTTTTGCTCTTTTTATACCAGCCCTACCTGATGCATGTTCAATCAGCTGATCGACATCGCCCTCAGAATGATCACTTTCATGAATATTCTGACACAAAGTCTTTACAATGTCTTCATTGGAATTACTAAACCTAACTTCTAAAAATCCGTGTCGCTCGAGTTATCTTCTGTCCACTGAGAAATTAGCGTCGTGCTTGCTCAGCCGAAAGCAGGTGTTTAGAAGAAGATTCTCGATCCATTTTGTATGTAAACAAAGAAATAGAAATGGATATAAAACACACAATTTTAGCTTCACAAATTTGTTTTTCGCTCACAAACGTCCATAAACATGTCCTAGATGTAATGAAATGATTTAAAAACCAGCTAGTTGCTAGGTATTTATAACTTTTCGTTCAAACTCGACATATGTCATTGGTCTGAAGATTCTCGATCCATTTTGTATGTAAACAAAGGAATAGAAATGGATATAAAACACACAATTTTAGCTTCACAAATTTGTTTTTCGCTCACAAACGTCCATAAACATGTCCTAGATGTAATGAAATGATTTAAAAACCAGCTAGTTGCTAGGTATTTATAACTTTAACAAACACTGCCTTACAGGGGTGTGTGACCTCTAAAAGGTTAACAAACACTGCCTTACAGGGGTGTGTGACCTCTAAAAGGTTAACAAACACTGCCTTACAGGGGTGTGTGACCTCTAAAAGGTTAACAGACACTGCCTTACAGGGGTGTGTGACCTCTAAAAGGTTACCAGACACTGCCTTACAGGGGTGTGTGACCTCTAAAAGGTTAACAGACACTGCCTTACAGGGGTGTGTGACCTCTAAAAGGTTAACAGACGCTGCCTTACAGGGGTGTGTGACCTCTAAAAGGTTAACAAACGCTGCCTTACAGGAGTGTGTGACCTCTAAAAGGTTAACAAACACTGCCTTACAGGAAGCTCACACCGAAGCATACATGTGATCTTACAGCAATGGCTTCTGTAGCAATATGTTTGACATAATGAGGTCGCCAGTCCTCATGCACAACCTCACGTTATCCACCACGTACGACATTGTCTGAGGGAGAATTAGCCTTGGTCTGTCCTTGTCTTATCCGTGACCCCAGGAGCTGCCTGAGGGAGAATTAGCCTTGGTCTGTCCTTGTCTTATCCGTGACCCCAGGAGCTGCCTGAGGGAGAATTAGCCTTGGTCTGTCCTTGTCTTATTCGTGACCTCAGGAGCTGCCTGAGGGAGAATTAGCCTTGGTCTGTCCTTGTCTTATCCGTGACCCCAGGAGCTGCCTGAGGGAGAATTAGCCTTGGTCTGTCCTTGTCTTATCCGTGACCCCAGGAGCTGCCTGAGGGAGAATTAGCCTTGGTCTGTCCTTGTCTTATCCGTGACCCCAGGAGCTGCCTGAGGGAGAATTAGCCTTGGTCTGTCTTTGTCTTATTCGTGACCCCAGGAGCTGCCTGAGGGAGAATTAGCCTTGGTCTGTCCTTGTCTTATTCGTGACCTCAGGAGCTGCCTGAGGGAGAATTAGCCTTGGTCTGTCCTTGTCTTATTCGTGACCTCAGGAGCTGCCTGAGGGAGAATTAGCCTTGGTCTGTCCTTGTCTTATCTGTGACCTCAGGAGCTACACAGTGTCATGTGTCTTCTAGTGCCTATTTATGTATATGTGAGCACAGATATAACATGTATATGTTTTATGTTTTTAGTGGAAGATGATCAGAACATTTGTGTTTTATGTTTTCAGTGGAAGATAATCAGAAAACATGTGTTTTATGTTTTCAGTGGAAGATAATCAGAAAATATGTATTCTATGTTTACAGTGGAAGATGATCAGAAAATATGTATTCTATGTTTTCAGTGGAAGATAATCAGAAAATATGTATTTTATGTTTTCAGTGGAAGATGATCAGAAGACATGTTTTCAATGGAAGATAATAAGAACATATATATTTTATGTTTTCAGTGGAACATGATCAGAAAACATATGTTTTATGGTTTCAGTGGAAGATAATCAGAAAATATATATTTTATGTTTTCAGTGGAAGATGATCAGAAAATATGTATTCGATGTTTTCAGCGAAAGATAATCAGAAAATATATGTTTTATGTTTCAGTGGAAAATGATCAGAAAACATGTGTTTTATGATTTCAGTGGAAGATAATCAGAAAACGTGTGTTTTTTGGTTTCAGAGGAAGATATAAAAGAACGTTCATTTTATGATTTCAGTGGAAAATGTAAGAAAACATGTGTTTTATGTTTCCAGTGCAGGTGTGGGTAGGACAGGTACATTCATCGCTGTAGATTATTTCTGCAAGCTACTGACTGGCATGAGGCAAATCTCAGATAAAACTGGACGGGCTGCTAAAGTCAACTGGACGGTGGACATCTTTGGTTATGTCCTCAAAATGAGGGACAGTCGACGATTCATGGTTCAAACAATGGTACTCTTCTATGTTTTTGGTTGTGTTTTTTTGGGTGTGTGTCTGTATTTGTAAATGAAACTATGTGTTAGCGAGTCCGTGCATGTGTGTGAGTGAATCTGTGCATATGTTAATAAGTGTAAAACTGCATTTTTGTGTGAATGAATCTGTACATGTTTGTATGGGAGTTAAAATGTGCATAAGTATAGGTGAATTTGTGCATTTATGTATGAGTGACTGAATGTGTGTGCAAGGAAATAAAAGTGGTAGTGACTGTGCATGTACCTGTGAGTGAATGTATTTTGTGCATGTGTGTGTGAGTGAATCTGTGCATTTATGTGTGAGTGACTGTGATGCGTGTCGTTTTATTTAAATTTCTGGAGAAGGTCTCCATGGCCAAAGTATGCACTAGGGGATAGTTCAACAACACGAATCAGCATAACTGCAGTGAGCTGACAAACACCTCCTTCACAGTTCACAAATACGCAGTTTATTATACTTGACACAAAGCTCCATGAAAATAGAATATAGGCCCAATGGCAAATGCAGTACTGGGTAGTCGTCCAGTCTGTTCACTCTCAAATGCTGGTCAATGGCAATCATACAAACTTTATTTTTAAGAGTCCACTGGACGTCTTCATGAATAGGCATACATTTCCTCTATGCATAAAAAACCAGGGACACCTCAACTAAGTATATTGATGTCCTGGTGATGGAATGATGCAGGAAAAACACAGTACACTGCAGGAGCTCAATACATATACGTCCGCTCACATTCAAACACAGGCCGCAACTCTCTTGCAGATGATCACCTCACTTCTGCTTCAAAATGTTCACGTCTGCCTTTCCACCATATTGGCATGACGTCACTTCCTTTATTAATATGTAAGTCCGTATAAAATTATCAGAAAAGGAGCCCTGTTGAGCTACCTATTATACCGACATAATCGTTATGAATTTTAATCATAACAGACTGCATGTGGGTGCAATGAAATATATGTGTGAGTGACTGCGTGTATGTCTGAGTGAATATGTGAAGAAAGTTATCAGACAGTTATGACAGCGTGATGATGGCCAAGAATCGTTCGACATATCATGAGAAGAGAAAGATTTAAATAGAAGAAAAGAAAGATTTGAGAATATTTTGATAATTGGGAAGCTCAGCTCACTTGAGACACCAGAAACCCAAAGCAATGGAGAAACATGCTAACTAAAGCCAGTGCCATGGCAGTGAGTTACTAAGTACAGTCAAAACCCAAGTTAGCATGAATCTGGATGTAAAGTGATTGTCATTTGGCAACCCAAAACCCCCAATGTGTTTTATTTTTCGCTGCAAGTCATTCTGAAAATCAAAAGCTTTGACAGTAATCACTGCAATCAATTTTGTTACCTGTCTTCCATGAGTACAACTCTACTTTACTCATGTCTAGAACTGATGATGACATGCCAACCATTGATTTCTTTACAGATTTCTTGCTTTACCCTGTGAAAACACAATCATGCATTACCGCAATGTAATGCAATCCTTCATTACCCCATGATAATGTAATCATGCATCACCCCATTATAGCATAATCCTTCATGATCCTATGATAATGCAATTGTGCATCACCCCATGATAATGCAATAAACCATTACCCCATAATAGCAAAATGATGTATTAAGCACAGTTCAATTTTCTTTTTATCCTCGATTATCATGTTATAGTGGGCTTTACCATATACTGCGCAGTCCACTTAACCTGAACTCACTTAACAGGAACTCACTTAACCTGAACTCACTTAACCTGAACTCACTTACCCTGAAAACCTGACCTAACTTAACCTGAACTCACTTAACCTGACCTCACTTAACCTGACCTCACTTAACCTGAACTCACTTAACCTGAACTCACTTAACCTGAACTCACTTAGCCTGAAAACCTGAACTCACTTAACTTGACCTCACTTAACCTGAACTCACTTAACCTGACCTCACTTAACCTGAACTCACTTAACCTGACCTCACTTAACCTGACCTCACTTAACCTGACCTCACTTAACCTGACCTCACTTAGCCTGAACTCACTGAGCCTGAACTAACTTAACCTGACCTCACTTAGCCTGACCTCACTTAACCTGAACTCACTTAGCCTGACCTCACTTAACCTGACCTCACTTAGCCTGACCTCACTTAACCTGAACTCACTTAACCTGACCTCACTTAACCTGAACTCACTTAACCTGACCTCACTTAACCTGACCTCACTTAACCTGACCTCAACTAACCTGACCTCACTTAATCTGACCTCACTTAGCCTGAACTCACTGAGCCTGAACTAACTTAACCTGACCTCACTTAGCCTGACCTCACTTAACCTGAACTCACTTAGCCTGACCTCACTTAACCTGACCTCACTTAACCTGACCTCACTTAGCCTGAACTCACTGAGCCCGAACTCACTTAACCTGACCTCACTGAGCCTGAACTCACTGAGCCTGAACTCACTTAATCTGAACTCACTTAACCTGACCTCACTTAGCCTGACCTCACTTAGTCTGAACTCACTGAGCCTGAACTTACTTAACCTGACCTCACTTAACCTGACCTCACTTAACCTGACCTCACTTAACCTGACCTCACTTAACCTGACCTCACTGAGCCTGAACTCACTTAACCTGACCTCACTTAACCTGACCTCACTGAGCCTGAACTCACTTAACCTGACCTCACTTAGTCTGAACTAACTGAGCCTGAACTCACTTAACCTGAACTCACTTAACCTGAACTCACTGAGCTATATTTGGCTTAACTAGAAGCAGTTCTGGAGGCTCCTGCCAATTGTCATCTTTGGCTTTACTAAAAAAAGCTTTAGCTTATGTCGACTTCTGATAACTAGAATTTTCTGATAAATCGATGTCATTTTTCTGTCCCAATTCAAATTTGCACTTGCATAAGTAGAAATTCTGCCCTCATTGCCTAAGTTACAGTATTACGTAGCCTTACGTAATTTTTAGGTTAACAGGTGATAACAGATTGACGCCTAGTGAAATATATTCAAAGGGGAAGAGTGGAGTAAGTCAGGTGAGAGTTTGAAGACCTACCAACAGGTCATCATCAGCTTTGGCAGAGAGTGCAGAGCTTGGAGCAGTGGGAGGGCAGAGCTTGGAGCAGTGGGAGGGCAGAGCTTGGAGTAGTGGGAGGGCAGAGCTGGAAATGGATCAACTGATAAATGATAATGCCAGTGATGATGCCATTGTGTACACGATGGGTCTGTAGTCTGTGGTGAGAAATCAGGATGGGTTTTCTCCGCTAGAGTTAAGGGCAGGATTGTTGCTGAACATAGCGGGGCTTACATGACAACAACCTCCAGCATGAGAATGGAGGTAGATGTAGCTACTGCAACTTTAAGGTGGTTGTCTGAAATTTCATTAACAAGGACAGCTATTGTGTCAGACTCTTAGTCCATGCTTTGGAAGATTCAAACGAGATGGCTACGGCAAGAATGGAAAACCTCCATAGAAGTCAACCAGCCTACCAGGGTAACAAATACATCATCCACAACAATTGACCACATCTACGTCACCTGTGCAGAAAACATTATAGAATGCTCTGTTCCTACTGTCGCGATGAGTGACCACTATCCTATATGTTGCACGTGATCAAAGAATAAATATAAAGCTCTAAGAAATAAACATATCAGTATTAAATTGAGAAGTTTTGAAAATTTCAACCGTGCACTTTTTACACGATTTGCGAACTGCACCTCTCGCCAGTGTTTACCAGCTTTCTGATCCCGATGATGCCATTGCCCATTGGACACGTATCTTTCTTTGTGTGTTTGATAACCACACACCAACTAAAGAAGTTCGTGTGAAAAGACAGATCAAATCTCCTTGGATCACACAAGCAGTGCTAGACGCCTTGCGGCAGAGAGATCAAGCTCACAAAAACAAGGACTTTAACATATACAGAGCACAGAGGAACAACATGCAATATTTAATTCGTAGAGGAAAAAAAAATTACTTTAAAAGTTTGGTTCAGAACAAAACAAACAGTAAAGATATATGGAAAGCAATCAACACTTTAGCGAACAAGTGAAATCTGTCAGTCTTGTCAACCCCTAATACTTCATTTACTTGCACAGACTTCAGCAGTTACCTTCAGGCAGAAATAAACAGTTTTAAATCTACAATACCAAATTCACCTTGTGACTTAGGCAGGCTGTCAGTATTTTGTGAGAACAAATGTACCAACACAATCCCATCCAACATTCCATTTATGACAGTTAATGAAGTGTATAACTATCTTCTAGGCCTTAAAGATAATAACTCATCAGGACTTGACGGAGTCAGTAATCGAATACTGCGTTATGCGGCTCCAGCTATTAGTGATTCACTTACACACATATACAATCAATGTATCATACGGAGTTACTTTCCATGGCACTTTAAAGTTGCTAAGGTATATCCTCTCTTAAAACCTGGCTCTTCCGACAATAATAACCTTGGTAACTATAGGCCAATCTCCTTAATATCATTGCTATCCAAACCACTAGAAAAGCACATACATAAAATAACACTACAACACCTAGTTAACAACAGCTTGCTAAATGATAGTCAGTCGGGGTTTAGACCTAAACATTCATGTCACACAGCTCTAACTAAGATGATTGACAACTGGCACTTAAATATTAATAACGATAACATATGTGGGGCAGTTTTTGTAGACTTTAAAAAAGCATTTGAAATGATAGATCACGTTATTTTAATTAGAAAACTAGAAACATCAAAAGTAAACCTTCAACTAGTGACGATAATTAAATCATTCCTGTCAGACAGAAAACATGTAGTTTCTTACAATAACACTTGCTCAAACCCAACCGTAATAAATACCGGTGTTCCTCAGGGCTCTATTCTTGGGCCTCTGCTTTTTGCCATATACATTAATGACCTTCCACTACACGTCGAGCACGCATCCTGTGACCTATTTGCTGATGACTGTACTGTCTACACGAGTGATACAAGTTGCAACACACTCGAACTATCGTTACAAAAAGATACAGACAATCTGATTAAGTGGAGCATCGGAAATCGCATGCTAATTAATATAATTAAAACAAAGTGCATGTTAATATCAATTAGACAAAAATTACAAAATTCAGAGAAAACAACACTTCAGATCTATATTGGTACCTCACCAATTGAAAACGTTAATTAACATAAAACTCTAGGAATAGTCATTGACCAGCATCTAAATTGGAACTCACATGTTCATGCACTGACCAAGCAAACGGCACAGAAAGTTTACCAGTTAGCTAAAATCAAACATTTCCTAGATGAAGATGCACGAAAATTGTTCTATATATCTCACATACAAACAAACCTTGACTATTGCTCCACAATCTGGGATGGTTGTTCTATGTCTAACACAAAAAGACTCCATTCACTACAAAAGCGTACAGTGGGTCTAGTTTCTGACAACTGCCAAACACAGTGTGTAGATCTATATAAAGATCTCAAAATACTGCCTCTAAGAAAGCACTTTCTGTTCAACAAAGCTAAATTTGTTCACAAAATCTTGTCACAGAATGCTCCAGCATGTCTGTGGCCAATGTTCAAATACAATGAAAGACGCAGTCAACGCCTTAACAAAATACAAGTGCCCAAGCCTAGGCTTGAATTATTCAAAAAAAAGCTTAGCTTACTCTGCTGCTCATCTTTGGAACTATCTTCCACATTATCTAAAACATAACGACCTCAGTCCCTGTTCATACAATCGTAGACTTTTCGAATACTTTATGAGTTCTGATTATCTGCCCCCCTAATGTGATTATTTTTCCGAACAAATGATATAATATCGAATGTAGGGTTAATGATGATGTTTGTACTTTTCAACATATTTTATTTCATGTTTATGATTAGATACGGTGGATGTGAGTATGCTATTATTTTACCTTTACAACGTTGAATTACTTTACATTGATGGGTAAAATGCATGTGAGAATAAATGAAATCAGTTTAAAAGACGAGAGAAAGGAAGGGCAGAATGTCAGATGGGCCTGCGTGCCCAATTCTCAACCCTTTGAAAATAAAGTTCGTTCGTTCTCAAATCTTCAAGAAGTGGTGTGGATCTACTGTCCTGGTCATGCAGGGGTATACAGCAATGAAAGAGGTGGTAGACTAGCTTCAAGAGCACCTATAGTAGGTACATTGTATATGGACAAGGGAGAGATACTGAGGACAATTAATGATCGCCTGTTGGAGAATGACACTGCAATTGATGAATCATCACGGATAAGATTGCTGGAGTTTAGCATTAGCCATAAGACTAGTAGTGATTAACATATGAGAGGATGCATCCGGCTTTTATACAACCAGCGTGCAACAGGAACAGTTAGCATTCATACCCTTTGATGTTTGCAGAGGGAGACTGAGTGCACCTATAGGTTTGCCCAGAGTGCAGTTATGCCAGTTCTGAACAACAGTAACAGATTAATAAATGTTTGAGCATCTGGCAGTACATTACAGTGCTAACATTCACTACATGCAATCGTTGGGCCAACTCAACAAACAATAGGTCATCTTGGTTTTCGGGAAAAGGGCTTCGGTTAATAATTGACAGCAGCGAGACTATTTGTTTGAGATCTAAAGATAAACCGTGAGTGAAACCCCGAAGCCTGTGAATAGTAAATAATAAACAAAAACTAATATGTAACAGACATTCGTAAGAAAGAAAGACAGGAAACACTAGATAACTGAAAAATAACAGAAAAGTCCTTGCGTTAGGGACAGGTGACTCTTATAACGGCTTACCTTTCTGTTGGTAGTTAACACTGCAACAATCCAGGTAGGAACCACTGAGTACACTCAAGTACTAAGCCAAAACGTGAAGCTTAAGGCCTAGAGTCACCATCTACATACAATTCCTGAAGTTTTAAAAATTCTGGACTTCATTTCTCATGTGACATTGTTATAGATAACTGGATGTATAATATCTCTTGTGATGCTGATTGTCTAGTAATCATGTTATACTCAAAATTAATAGGCCTACATAGTTTATTAGTAGTTAGGACTTAATCATGTTATACTCAGAATTAGTAAGCCTACATAGTTTATTAGTAGTGAGGACTTAATCATGTTATACTCAGAATTAGTAGGCCTACATAGTTTATTAGTAGTTAGGACTTAATCTTGCTATACTCAGAATTAGTAGGCCTACATAGTTTATTAGTAGTTAGGACATAATCATGTTATACTCAGAATTAGTAGGCCTACATAGTTTATTAGTAGTTAGGACTTAATCTTGCTATACTCAGAATTAGTAGGCCTACATAGTTTATTAGTAGTTAGGACATAATCATGTTATACTCAGAATTAGTAGGCCTACATAGTTTATTAGTAGTTAGGACTTAATCTTGCTATACTCAGAATTAGTAGGCCTACATAGTTTATTAGTAGTTAGGACATAATCATGTTATACTCAGAATTAGTAGGCCTACATAGTTTATTAGTAGGCCTAGTTAGGACATAGACTTTTGAACGTTTTGACACTTGCAGGTATGGTACTAGCAAATAACCTGACACAACATTTTAAGCTTTGTTAAATTACTTTTAAAAACTTTAAAAAATGCAGAAATGAAAATTAAAAACTGAAATACTTGTATCTGAGTTGAAAATGACTTGATAGTTTACTTCTTATTCTGACCATTAATTTTCATCTTTGGACAAACTTCTGATGAGCAGAAATTCTGATAAGTAGTTTAGATGGTCCCTGTTACTTCCACTTATCTGGTCTGCCCTATATATAAATATATATAAGCTGGTAGTGTAAAAGCTTTAGTGTAACTGGCTGTAAATTTGAGTACTCTTGACTTAGGAAAAGCAAAGGTAGTGAGGAAGGGTTCATAAAGCTGGACCTAGTGAGTTCTCTAACACTTTACTCTCTTACAGCATTATCTTACATTTCTTTACATGTTAGAATATGTTCTTGTTCTATACCTCAATTATTTTTTTCGAAACCCAGTAGACTTTTACTTTCTTGCTGAATAGCTCACTCAGTTTTTAATTTATTGTCATGTAACTCATTACTAATTTGTTACTAATTTGTTATCCTATTATTCTACCCCACATTGATGTTTATCTCATGTTTGTTAAAACTATCAATTTGTTCTGAATTGTTCAGACCCAGTATATTTTCATCTATGACGCTGTCCGAGAAATAATTCGCAGAGTTTTTGGCCTAGAGAAGTTCAGAAACTACAACAACAGCGGCTATGGCAGCCAGGAAGTCACCTCACTGCCTGACATCATATCCTGTCCTGGAGCAGTAGAAGATGCTGTGTACGATGATGTTGGTATGTACATCTGCATGCAGTGAGAATCATGACACCACACGTACATAAAACTTCTGGATGACATTAAAGCCCAATTATATGTAGCCTACAGAATAAGTCTCAGTCTCACAGTAAAATATGTACAGAATACATATCAACTTGACAGTAAAATATGTAGAGAACATGTATCAACTTGACAGTAAAATATGTACAGAATACATATCAACTTTGCAGTAAAATATGTAGAGAATGTGTATCAACTTGACAGTAAAACATGTAGAAAACATGTATCATCTTCACAATGATAAAATATACCCAGGCGATATAAAAGCAAAAGGTGATACTCCACATTCTTCACAGACAGCAAGTATATTGTCACAACGCTATTTTGTGGCTGCTCGCTTGTTAGTGGCAAGTCGGTCGGAAGCCGACGACAATAGCCGAACGACCGGGTCATGTGACAATAGGAAATTCGGGCGCCAAGGATTTGAGCGCGAAAGATTCATGATACCTCTACACCTCACGGTAGAAGGGGAACACTAAGTAAGTAAGTAAGATTCATGAGTGATCGGACCGCCGTACTGTGAGGACGAGATTCTATGCCCGCTTGATGCTGCCCATATTTCATTGAATATCATGATACAGTGCCCGCCAGATCAGTCTTATGTTGGTGATATTTATTCTAGGGAAGTGATTTTTTGCTCAGTGATGATTTTTGTGTAAGCTGATAATTGGTTGTACATAATTTTGATAGTCGTTAGTGCTATGTTGGTTCGCTGCTATATGGAGCAGTGTTCACCGTAGGAGCTAGGTGGCCATATTGCCTGTTCTTGCGTACTGATATTACATGTTCATTCCCTGTGGCAGCAGTTATTTATGTATTGACATTTCATTAGGCCGTGTGTGGCCAAGTTGTGTTCTTGCTAATAAAAGGGATATTAGCTGTTCAGAAGCGTTAGTTCCTTGTGTCACCCATTGTTGTATAGTCATACCCTAGTGGACACGAGCCAGTTTATGTGTCATAGTTAAATCTGTACAACAGTGGTAATGCCCTATTGGTGAGGGGTAGCCAGCTAGCACCTTCCCCCCACCATAGTTAAATAGTGGCAGGTGATATATATAAAACACCACTGATACTCCATGTGTAAAAAAAAATTTGGTGTATAAAAGAACCAAAACAACTGAAGGAATATGCCTTGACACGAGGTCAGATGGCCGATTGTTTAACCTTGCGGGGCTGAAGACAAAAACGAAAGTCAGAAGAGTCACTATAAGATACTTGTTGATCGCCGTTGATGCAATCATCACTCAAAGTCAACAGGAGCTCCAGAGCTAGATGAGTCGTTTCTCTGTAGTGTGCAAGGACTTTGATAAGTCTAAAGAAAACAAATGTGCTGGGTCAAGATGTGGATGTTGCACCAGTAATTACTATTGTTAGCTGTGAATTGGTCGTAGTGCACCACTTCATATATCTAGGGTCTACCATCAATGACAATCTCTTTCTGAACACTGAAATTGACAGTCGCATCGGCAAAGTTGCATGTTTGGGGAAACCAGAAACTCACAGTGAAGACCACAGCTGTGGTATATGACGCATCACAAGCGCTCTTCTGTGTGGCAGAGAGACATGGACAGCCTATGCCAAGCAAGAAAAAAATCATAAAATGGTAGGATTCGTTACAGGCAGTCTTGATGTAGAGATGGTCCTTGATCTGACCTGGTGTCAAGATACTTAAATGACACTATGATTGGTCCACTAAGAACAGGGCAAAGTGAGACTTAATCAGGAAACAAATAAATATTTATTCTTTTTTTTTTGTTTAATATAAAAATAAGTTCCAAAATAAATGTAATTTTTAGAATAAAATAAAAACTGAGAAAACGAATAAACCAAATACACAAAACTAAAAACAAGGAACACCTAGAATGATCCTAATAAGTCAAACACAAGCAAGAAAGAAACAAACATTCACAAATATATGAATCAAAAGCATGACAAAAAACTACACTGTAAGTAAACAGGAAATAAAAACACAAACAACTAATTCTGATGTAAATAGCTCTGTTTATTGTATATAATCTACTTCACAATCTGTTTCATTAAAGCCACATCTATTTCTCTCATCGTTGGTGGTCTGTCTCAGGATTTCTCTCATTGTCATAGGTTCTCCCTCTAGGGAATTGGTGGTTTGTCTCAGGATTTCTCATTGTCATGTAGTTTCTCCCTCCAAGGGGTTGGTGGACTGTATCAGGATTTCTCTCATTGCCATGTAGTTTCTCCCTCCAAGGGGTTGATGGTCTGTCTCAGGATTTCTCTCATTGCCATAGTCTCTACCACCAAGGGGTTGGTGGTCTGTCTCAGGCTTTCTCTCATTGCTAAAGTTTCCCTCCAAGGTTTTGACAAAGACCATGTTGTCAGATTGCTCCTCTCATGAAGCCAACAGTCTGTAAGGACATGTTCTACTGTCTGCTCATCTTCCCCACATGGACACATGTTCTACTGTCTGCTCGTCTTCCCCACATGGACACATGTTCTACTGTCTGCTCGTCTTCCCAACATGGACACTTGTTCTACTGTCTGCTCGTCTTCCCCACATGGACACATGTTCTACTGTCTGCTCATCTTCCCCACATGGACACTTGTTCTACTGTCTGCTCATCTTCCCAACATAGACACATGTTCTACTGTCTGCTCGTCTTCCCCACATGGACACATGTTCTACTGTCTGCTCATCTTCCCCACATGGACACTTGTTCTACTGTCTGCTCGTCTTCCCCACATGGACACATGTTCTACTGTCTGCTCATCTTCCCCACATGGACACATGTTCTACTGTCTGCTCATCTTCCCCACATGGACACTTGTTCTACTGTCTGCTCATCTTTCCCACATGGACACATGTTCTACTGTCTGCTCATCTTCCCTACATGGACACATGTTCTACTGTCTGCTCGTCTTCCCCACATGGACACATGTTCTACTGTCTGTAGTCTTCCCCACATGGACACATGTTCTACTGTCTGCTCATCTTCCCCACATGGACACATGTTCAACTGTCTGCTCATCTTCCCCACATGGACACATAATCAACTGTCTGCTCGTCTTCCCCACATGGACACATGTTCCACTGTCTGCTCATCTTATCCACATGGACACATGTTCTACTGTCTGCTCATCTTCCCCACATGGACACATGTTCCACTGTCTGCTCATCTTCCCCACATGGACACATGTTCTACTGTCTGCTCATCTTCCCCATATGGTCACATGTTCTACTGTCTGCTCATCTTCCCCACATGGACACATGTTCTACTGTCTGCTCATCTTCCCCACATGGACACTTGTTCTACTGTCTGCTCATCTTCCCCACATGGACACATGTTCTACTGTCTGCTCATCTTCCCCACATGGACACTTGTTCTACTGTCTGCTCGTCTTCCCCACATGAACACTTGTTCTACTGTCTGCTCATCTTCCCCACATGGACACATGTTCTACTGTCTGCTCATCTTCCCCACATGGACACATGTTCTACTGTCTGCTCATCTTCCCCACATGGACACATGTTCTACTGTCTGCTCATCTTCCCCACATGGACATATGTTCTACTGTCTGCTTGTGTTCCCCACATGGACACATGTTCTACTGTCTGCTTGTGTTCCCCACATAGACACTTGTTCTACTGTCTGCTCATCTTCCCCACATGGGCACATGTTCTACTGTGTGCTCGTCTTCCCCACATAGACACATGTTCTACTGTCTGCTCATCTTCCCCACATAGACACATGTTCTACTGTCTGCTCATCTTCCCCAACTAGACACATGTTCTACTGTCTGCTCATCTTCCCCACATAGACACATGTTCTACTGTCTGCTTGTCTTCCCCACATAGACACATGTTTTACTGTCTGCTCATCTTCCCCACATAGACACATGTTCTACTGTCTGCTCATCTTCCCCACATGGACACATGTTCTACTGTCTGCTCATCTTCCCCACATAGACACATGTTCTACTGTCTGCTCGTCTTCCCCACATAGACACATGTTCTACTGTCTGCTCATCTTCCCCACATGGACACATGTTCTACTGTCTGCTCATTTTACCCACATGGACACATGTTCTACTGTCTGCTCATCTTCCCCACATGGACACATGTTCTACTGTCTTCTCGTATTCCCCACATAGACACATGTTCTACTGTCTGCTCATCTTCCCCACATAGACACATGTTCTACTGTCTGCTCATCTTCCCCACATAGACACATGTTCTACTGTCTGCTCGTGTTCCCCACATGGACACATGTTCTACTGTCTGCTCGTGTTCCCACATAGACACTTGTTCTACTGTCTGCTCATCTTCCCCACATGGACACATGTTCTACTGTCTGCTTGTGTTCCCCACATGGACACATGTTCTACTGTCTGCTTGTCTTCCCCACATGGACACATGTTCTACTGTCTGCTCATCTTTCCCACATGGACACATGTTCTACTGTCTGCTCATTTTACCCACATGGACACATGTTCTACTGTCTGCTTGTCTTCACCACATGGACACATGTTCTACTGTCTGCTCGTCTTCCCCACATGGACACATGTTCTACTGTCTGCTTGTCTTCCCCACATGGACACATGTTCTACTGTCTGCTTGTCTTTCCCACATGGACACATGTTCAACTGTCTGCTCGTCTTCCCCACATGGACACATGTTCTACTGTCTGCTCATCTTCCCCACATGGACACATGTTCTACTGTCTGCTCATCTTCCCCACATGGACACATGTTCTACTGTCTGCTCATCTTCCCCACATGGACACATGTTCTACTGTCTGCTTGTCTTCCCCACATGGACACATGTTCAACTGTCTGCTCGTCTTCCCCACATGGACACATGTTCTACTGTCTGCTCATCTTCCCCACATGGACACATGTTCTACTGTCTACTCATCTTCCACACATGGACACATGTTCTACTGTCTGCTCATCTTCCCCACATGGACACATGTTCTACTGTCTGCTCATCTTCCCCACATGGACACATGTTCTACTGTCTGCTCGTGTTCCCCACATGGACACATGTTCTACTGTCTGCTCGTGTTCCTTACATGGACACTTGTTCTACTGTCTGCTCGTCTTCCCCACATGGACACATGTTCTACTGTCTGCTCGTCTTCCCCACATGGACACATGTTCTACTGTCTGCTCATCTTCCCCACATGAACACTTGTTCTACTGTCTGCTTATCTTCCCCACATGGACACATGTTCTACTGTCTGCTCATCTTCCCCACATGGACACATGTTCTACTGTCTGCTCATCTTCCCCACATAGACACATGTTCTACTGTCTGCTTATCTTCCACACATGGACACATGTTCTACTGTCTGCTCATCTTCCCCACATGGACACATGTTCTACTGTCTGCTTATCTTCCCCACATGGACACATGTCTGTCTGTCCTATTTTTAGTCTGTTGAGTCAATCAGTACCCTTTAGCTCCCCAAGGAGCATAGGCCTTCAACAAACACATGCTAAGTCCTCCTGTCCTGTGCCATCCGCTCAAATTCTTTCCATGTTTTCCTCTTAATTTTCACCTCTGTTTCCAGTTCTCTTCTCCATGTGTTTTTTGGTCTACCTCTGCCTCTCTTTCCCTCTGGATTCCAGAACAAGGACTGCCTTGTAATGCTATCAACAGGTTTCCTCAATGTGTGTCCTATCCATCGCCAGCGTCTTCTTCTCAACTCTTGTTTCACTGGCACTAGTCTGGTTCTTGTCATCAATTCCACATTTGTGACTTTGTCATACCATTTCAGTCCTTCTATTCTACGCAAGCACCCGTTTATAAAAGTCTGTAGCTTTTTGGTTGTTGTTTTTGTTGTTCTCCATGTCTCAGAGCCATACAATAGGACTGACTTGACATTTGAGTTGAAGATTCTTATTTTCGTGTTGGACTTGATTTCTCTTGTTCTCCATATGTTTCCCAAAGCAATGAAAGTTCCTCTTGCTTTTTGTATTCTTATTTTGATTTCATTGTCTGTCCCTCCATCTATATTACTGCCAAAATATGTGTACGATTCTACATCCTTTAGTGATGTTTCTTAAACTTTGTTATCATTTCTTGCATTTATTCTCATAATCTTTGTCTTTTCCCTGTGTATTTTCAGGCCCACTTGTGAACTCTAATAAAAAATTTTCATTTTCTCTTGCATCTGATTATGGTTATGGGACAGAAAAGCCAAGTCATCTGCAAAATCCAGATCATCAAGCTGTTTAGTCAGATTCCACTGGATTCCATTTCTGTTGTGTGATGTCGATGTTTTCATAACCCAATCTATTGCTGATAAAAGAAATGGAAACAAGAGGCATCCCTGTCTCACTCCCGTTCTAATCCTAAATGGTTCTGTAAGTTGTCCTTCATGAAGAACTCTGCATGTCATGTCTTCATAGGTCTTCCTTATTAAGTTAATGACCTTCATGGGAACTCCATAATGCCTCATCAATTTCCAAAGTGATTCTCTGTCTACACTGTCAAATGCCTTTTCATAGTCCACAAATCCGATGTATAGTGGTGAATTCCATTCCAGACTTTGTTCAACCATTATTCTCAATGTGGCTATCTTGTATGTACAGGATCTGTTTTGTTGAAAACCTGCTTGTTCATCTCTCAGGTGCTTGTCTATGGACTCTTTTAATCTCTCAAGCATGATTCTGTTGAGTAGGTTATATTTAAGTCTGCTGCGGCCAGTTCTCAGTTTGAAAATGTCCCCGGATCTTGTCTTGTTCAGGAGTAATGGACTTCAGTTTAATATCTGACTCTGTTTTTCTAGTGTCATTTTTCTTTTCAATTATTTTTGATTATTACTTTGATATCTTGTTATAAAGTTTATTTCCTCCTTTGATAAGTATATCTACCTTCTTATGTCCATGTTTCTCGTAGCGATCAGACATCCATCGTACTTTCACTGAACACAATTTATAGCTGGTTTCTGTTAATGCTTGTAGTGTAATTTCTTGTTGTTAGTGTTCCTTATGTCAGCTATAACAGTCATAGAGTCTGTCAGCAAGATTATCTTGGCTTTAGAGTTACCCCTGTTTTCCATGATTATTGTAGTGGAGTGCTTCCACCTCAGCTTTATAGTTGTTTGACAATTTTTCATTGGCCACCGAGGTATGGATTTCCTGTTCATTCTTTAATTGTGTGTATATATCTCTACCTCCATTTTTATAGCTCTTAATGCTGATCCATCTGTACGTACAAGTAGCTCTTCATGCTGATCCATCTGTACGTACAAGTATCTCTTCATGCTGATCCATCTGTACGTACAAGTATCTGTACGTACAAGTGTCTGTACATACAAGTATATGGGTCCATCTGTACGTACAAGTATATGGGTCCATTCTGTAGTTTGATAAGTATTTTTATTGTATTATATCTCTACATTTATCCTCTCTATATGTGTTGGTTACCTTTTTTTGCTTTTGGCATGTTGTCAATCAACAGTGGGAAACTTGTTTTCTGCCATGGTGGGAATGTACTGCTTATTGTATGGGCTTCTATTTTTGTCTGTGTAAGATCTGTGTTTATGGGGGTGAGTTCTTTTGCTGTTTTGTGCATTATTCAGTGATCTTGCAAGTTTCCATTGTTTTGTTCCATATTTATCTAGGTTTAGGTCTTCACTTTTTTCACACCCAGTTCTTGCTGCTTGGATCATCCTCTTTCTGTCCTGTGTTGTGGATTTTTTTTTAGTTGGATATTGCTTTCCAAAGTAGTTTGTGGTTTTTTTTTTTACCCTTGAGGAATCGATTCCTTAGATGCTTTTAGAATTGCTCAGTTTTTTACATTATGTGTGCAGATATCTGTGCATTTCTTCTCTTCTTGCTGTCGATACTATTTCCAGTTAGCCTTTTTATAGTTCCATCATGGTTAGCGTTAGGGTGTAGTTAAGATTAAACATAAATTTTGCTGGTCTGTGATCACTTTCTCCCAATTGTTATTGTACTGCTCACATGTTTTGTTTGATAGGTCTTTGGTAACAATGGCTAGGTCTGGAATGATTATTGTTTTCCACTCTTTTAATAAACTGTTGGTAGATCTTTGATCTGGCTGATTATCTGTTTTCTGTTTCCCAGTCTTTCACTTTCAATCCTGTGGCATCTGCATTTCTGTGGCTCAACTTTTCTGAGTCATTGTTAAAATCACTAGCTGTAGTACAGGTATTTTGGTTGCTGTTGGTCACATGAGTTTCCCTGGTGGGCAGTACATGCTGCATAATCTTGTCCTGACCTATCACAAAGTCCCTCTCCTGCTACCACAGCATCTCATTTTATTTGGGTTTGCATTTTGTTTTTGGTTGGGAGTTGTCTGTCAAAATAAGAATGCCCCTTTGTGTCAGCCTCCAACTACCATCATGGTTTGGTAGCTTCAAATTTGGAGTCCAAATCTGGTTTAAGTACGTTTTCTTGGTGCAAGTCACATCAATATTTACAGCATGGAGTCTATTCATAAATGCGAGACAAGTGCTGGAAAGAAGACTCCATGCTGGAAATATCACAATTTTGTCTTATTTATTACTCCTACCCACACCCACTGGAGAATGTTGAAGGTTTCTGTTTTGTTGATGTGTTGGTCAGTAGTATTTTCCCCTGGTGGCTATCAGTTGACCTGGGTGGCTATCAGTTGACCTGGGTGGCTATCAGTTGACCTGGGTGGCTATCAGTTGACCTGGGTAGACCTCTTTGAGGTTTGGAACCTGATATTTCTTCTTCCTGGGATTACTCCTCAGACCAGACATCATCTCCGTGCTTTTAATATGTGATGTTTATTTTAGCATAGTGAATACATTGTACCATAGATTACATCTGGGCTATTGGTAAATTGTACTTTTCAGGGCCAGAACATTCAATTTCAGCAAGCATTTTTAATCATGAGAATTTACTTTCCTGCTCCTAACCTAGCTACAAGGCAGCTGGTGACCTGAAGTAAGTTTTGCTTCTCCTAGATGAGTTGTCACTCACCGCTTGCAGCCTTGTTTACCTAGAGCAGGAGTCGGCAATAGGTCGATCTTGGTCTACTGGTAGATCTATGGAATCATTTGATAGATCTCTAGGGAACAGAAGCATAGATCTCTAGGGAACAGAGGCATAGATCTCTAGGGAACAGAGGCATAGATCTCTAGGGAACAGAAGCATAGATCTTTAGGGAACAGAAGCATAGATCTCTAGGGAACAGAGGCATAGATCTCTAGGGAACAGAGGCATAGATCTCTAGGTAACAGAAGCATAGATCTCTAGGTAACAGAAGCATAGATCTCTAGGGAACAGAAGCATAGATCTCTAGGGAACAGAAGCATAGATCTCTAGGGAACAAGCATAGATCTCTAGGGAACAGAAGCATAGATCTCTAGGGAACAGAAGCATAGATCTCTAGGGAACAGAAGCATAGATCTCTAGGGAACAGAGGCATAGATCTCTAGGTAACAGAGGCAGAAATAAATATGTTTCACCTAAGTAAATTCCGTACTAGCTCTTTCCTTCCGGCACTTAAAAGTACGATGTCCCCAGGTTTAAATTTACTTTCACAACATTCCCAGTGAAAACCTGCAAGCTAACTTATTGAGATTCACTTTATTTGTGAACTGTTTAAGACAGAAAGTGACCTTTTGTTTGAAGTGAAGTTAATGTTCTGTAAAATATTTAGTTTAAACTTCCCCCGCTCTGTCAATGAAATTGCAGGAAGCAGATCTTCCACTTTCCCCCACTCTGTCAAATTGCAGGAAGCAGATCTCTCACTTTCCCCCACTCTGTCAAATTGCAGGAAGCAGATCTTCCACTTTCCCCCACTCTGTCAAATTGCAGGAAGCAGATGTCCAACTTTCCCCCACTCTGTCAAATTGCAGGAAGCAGATCTCCAACTTTCCCCCACTCTGTCAAATTGCAGGAAGCAGATCTCCCACTTTCCCCCACTCTGTCAAATTGCAGGAAGCAGATCTCCAACTTTCCCCCACTCTGTCAAATTGCAGGAAGCAGATCTCCCACTTTCCCCCACTCTGTCAAATTGCAGGAAGCAGATCTCCAACTTTCCCCTGCTCTGTCAATGAAATTGCAGGAAGCAGATCTTCCACTTTCCCCCACTCTGTCAAATTGCAGGAAGCAGATCTCTCACTTTCCCCCACTCTGTCAAATTGCAGGAAGCAGATCTCTCACTTTCCCCCACTCTGTCAAATTGCAGGAAGCAGATCTTCCACTTTCCCCCACTCTGTCAAATTGCAGGAAGCAGATCTCTCACTTTCCCCCCACTCTGTCAAATTGCAGGAAGCAGATCTCCAACTTTCCCCCACTCTGTCAAATTGCAGGAAGCAGATCTCCTACTTTCCCCCACTCTGTCAAATTGCAGGAAGCAGATCTCCCACTTTCCCCCACTCTGTCAAATTGCAGGAAGCAGATGTCCAACTTTCCCCTGCTCTGTCAATGAAACTGCAGAAAGCAGATCTCCAGCTGAGATAAAAATTACAATATGGCTGCACTCTGTCCCTAGTTATAAATACTCTGGAGGTTGAAAACAGGCATGATTTTATCAAAGTAGATCCCTGCTATTTGATATGCATACCTCCCAACAAGAACAGCATTTGACATACTTTATTATTCTGACTTTCTTCCTTATTTTATTATTCAACTTTTTTTTCTTTACATCACCTTTTTACAAAAAATATTTCATTTATTACTTCTTGTATAATTATACTTCATATAATTATTACTTTATTTCTTTCATTCTATCTGTCCTTGAACTTTTTACTGTTCTTAATAATATATTTCTTCTTATAGAACTACTTAAAGGTCAAGTGAGTGCAGACAGAGATTCTAAGACATCAACAGCATAGCTACATCAACAGCAGGACTAGATTAACAGCAGAGCTACATCAACAGCAGAGCTACATCTACCGTAGAGCTACATCAACAGCAGAGCTACATCAACAGCAGAGCTACATCAACAGCAGAGCTACATCTACAGCAGAGCTACATCAACAGCAGAGCTACATCAACAGCAGAGCTACATCTACAGTAGAACTACATCTACAGCAGAGCTACATCAACAGCAGAGCTACATCAACAGCAGAGCTACATCTACAGTAGAACTACATCAACAGCAGAGCTACATCTACAGTAGAACTACATCAACAGCAGAGCTACATCTACAGTATGGCTACATCTACAGTATAATTACATGTACAGTATCCTCAAGATGCAGCTGACATCAGAGATTGTAATTTACACATTTTTCCCCCCACCCGTTGCTGTCAGTCATTTGTGTCCTTTATGTTCTGTTATCTGTTACTTTCAACAGCTGTCATTAGTCACCTATTGTTGCAGTTATTTGTGTCCTTCATGTTCTGTTATCTGTTACTTTCAACAGCTGTCATTAGTCACCTATTGTTGCAGTTATTTGTGTCCTTCATGTTCTGTTATCTGTTACTTTCAACAGCTGTCATTAGTCACCTATTGTTGCAGTTATTTGTGTCCTTCATGTTCTGTTATCTGTTACTTTCAACAGCTGTCATTAGTCACCTATTGTTGCAGTTATTTGTGTCCTTCATGTTCTGTTATCTGTTACTTTCAACAGCTGTCATTAGTCACCTATTGTTGCAGTTATTTGTGTCCTTTATGTTCTGTTATCTGTTACTTTCAACAGCTGTCATTAGTCACCTATTGTTGCAGTTATTTGTTACTTTCTACTGCTATCATGTATTACCTAAAGTTATATTTTTACATTCTACTGCTGTCATGTATTACCAAACGTTATATTTTTACCTTCTCCTACTGTCATGTATTACCTAATGTTGTTATATTTTTACCTTCTACTACTGTCAAGTATTACCTAACATTGTTATATTTTTACCTTCTACTACTGTCATGTATTACCTAACATTTTCAATTTTACCATCTGCTGTCGTTTATTACCTAACGTTGTTATATTTTTACCTTCTACTGCTGTTATTTTTCTTCTACAGTTTCCGTTATTTCTACTTCTGTCATTTTATAACTTCTAATGAAGTAACTCAAGCCAGGGCAAAAATTGACACGTTACTAGTTAATGACAGCCTGATGGTGGACTTTATTTCACTGTCTATGTTACTAGTTAATGACACCCTGATGGTGGACTTTGTTTGACTGTCTATGTTACTAGTTAATGACAGCCTGATGGTGGATTTTATTTGACTGTCTATGTTACTAGTTAATGACAGCCTAATAGTGGACTTTATTTGACTGTCTATGTTACTAGTTAATGACAGCCTAATGGTGGACTTTACTTGACTGTCCATGTTATTAGTTAATGACAGCCTCAAGCTGGACTTTATTTGACTGTCTATGTTACTAGTTAATGACAGCCTAATGGTGGACTTTATTTGACTGTCCATGTTACTAGTTAATTACAGCCTGATGGTGGACTTTATTTGTCTGTCCATGTTACTAGTTAATTACAGCCTGATGGACTTTATTTGTCTGTCCATGTTACTAGTTAATGACAGCTTGATGGTGGACTTTATTTGACCGTCCATGTTTGACATGTTTTGTCTCCAGTTGTTTTAGTCTGACTGTACCCGTCTTACCATGGGGATTCCAGAATAAGGACTGCCCTGTAAGGCTATCCACAGGTTTCCTTGTCCTAGCCATCACCGGGGTCTCTGCTGCTGCACTGGCACTTGTCAGTTCTACATTAATGATCTTGTCATACCACTTCAGTCCTCCTATTTGATGCAAGAACCAATTTATAAGTGTTTGCTTTTTGACTTGTTTATTTTTGTTCTCCATGTTTCACAGCCATACAATAGAACTGACTTGAAATTGAATTGGAGATTCTGATTTCTGTGTTGGGCGTGATTTCTTAATATCATATATATTTGCTAATGCAGTGAAAGCTCTAGCCTTTTGTATTGTTTATTCTGATACCATTTTCTGTCCCTCCAGCTGTGTCTATATAGCTGCTGAGGATGGGATAGCCCAGTTCCCATGTTCAACCCCCCAGCTGTGTCTATATAGCTACCAAAGATGGCATAGCCCAGTTCCCATGTTCAACCCCCCAGCTGTGTCTATATAGCTACCAAAGATGGCATAGCCCAGTTCACATGGTCAACCCTCCAGCTGTATCTATATAGCTGCCAAAGATGGCATAGCCCAGTTCCCATGTTCAACCCCCCAGCTGTGTCTATATAGCTACCAAAGATGGCATAGCCCAGTTCCCATGTTCAACCCCCCCAGCTGTGTCTATATAGCTACCAAAGATGGCATAGCAATAAATTCAAGGATATCATAAAGACGGCTGCTGCAGAAGCATGCGGTGAAGTCCGACTTGGGAACCAGAGAAAGAGGACACCTTGGTGGACAGAGGAAGTCAAAGAGAAAATAAGAGAGAAGAAAATGGCATGGAAACAATACTTAGGAGCTAAAAACACAACAGGACAAATGGAAAAATATAGAGAATATGTGATACTCAGAACAGAAGCATAGAACAAAGTGCTAGCAGCAAAACAGAAGTCCTGGGAAGAATTTGGAGAAAAGCTAGAAAAAGATGCACAAGAAAACCAGAAATTGTTCTATAAGACCCTAAAGAACATGAGGAAGGAAAAACAATGCCCTCTCAAATTTATAAAGGACAAGCAAGGCAAATTGCTTACTGCCCCGAAGGAAGTAATGGAAAGATGGAAAGAATATTTCTCAGAACTCCTGGATGGTGAGCATGGTGAAGCAACAGAAATGATAACCACTAGCACAGAAGAGAAAACCAATGATGGTGAAGATGACATAAAGATGGAAGAACTGAGGGCAGCACTAGAGAAAATCAAGATGGGCAAAGCAGCAGGGCATGATGGTATAACACCAGAAATGGTTAAGTACATGGGAGCATCAGGCGACCTATTACTCTTAAAAGTCCTACAGGCAGCATGGTGCAACAAGACCATACCAAAGGATTGGGAGATTGCCATCATAACACCAGTTTTCAAAAAGGGTGACAATCGACAATGTGGAAACCATAGAGGCATATCCCTTCTCAGTGTCCCTGGTAAAATCTACTCTAGAATCCTAGAGCAGAGACTCCGACGCCTAGCTGAGCCACAATTGGATGAGGTCCAGTGCGGATTCCGAGCTAACCGAAGTACTCAAGACCTAATCTTCACACTCAGACAGCTGAGTGAAAAGGCCCTTGAGTATAAGAGTGAGATCCATCTTTGTTTCATAGATCTGGAAAAGGCGTTTGACAGAGTCCCCTGGAGCAAACTTTGGGACTGTTTGGCAAGGAAGAATATTCCAGCACCTCTGATTCATGCTATACAGAGCTTCTACAAGTCTTGCAGAAATTATGTGAGGACAGCAAACCATAAGTCAGAAGAGTTCAGGACCACCACTGGTGTAAGACAAGGTGATATCCTGTCACCTTATCTTTTCATACTCCTCATGGACGATGTCATCAAGGCATGTAAGGAGAGAACAAGAAAGTATTCAGTGGGGTACTGGAAGATGAGACAGGTCTATATTTCGGAGCTGGCATTTGCTGATGATGTTGCCCTGATTGCTAAATCAGAGGCACATCTCCAATCCAACCTGCAAGTCTGGAAGGAAGAGCTGGAGAAGAGAGGGATGGTCATAAGCAGCTCTAAAACAAAATCCATGGTGATATCACGAGAAGAAAGAAAACATCAGATTAAGTTGGGAGAACAGGTCCTGGAGCAGGTCGACCACTTTAAATATCTCGGAGCTATTATAGACCGAAAGGGAGGCATCAAAGAAGAGTTGGCCACTCGAAAAGCAGCGGCTGGGAGACTTTTTCAGGCCATAAATCGTGGATTCCTCAGCAAGAAAGAGGTTGGTAAGAAAACGAAGATGGCTGTATACCGCTCCACCTATGTCCCAGTTTTGACATATGGATGCGAGTCGTGGGCAATGACTACAACCCACAAAAGCCAGATCCAAACCTCAGAAATGAGGTATCTGAGGAAAGTGGTTGAAGTAACAAGAAGAGACATGGTCCGCAACCAGACGATCCGTCAAGGCCTGAAATCCCATCCGCTGCAGACCCAAATAGAACAGTCCCAACTAAGATGGTTTGGCCATGTCTGCAGAATGAGAGAAGATCGGCTACCACGACAAGCATGGGAAACAAAGAGCCAGGGATCCAGACCTCCAGGACGACCCAGAGTTCGCTGGGAGGACAACATTAGACAATCTTTGAAGGACCGAGGACTAGAATGGAACCAGGCCAGGAAGAAGACAGCTGATAGAATGGTCTGGCGCTCTCTCTTCCAAACCTCTACACCTCACGGTAGAAGGGGAACGACTAAGTAAGTAAGTAAGATGGCATAGCCCAGTTCACATGGTCAACCCTCCAGCTGTATCTATATAGCTGCCAAAGATGGCATAGCCCAGTTCACATGGTCAACCCCCCAACTGTATCTATATAGCTACCAAAGATGGCATAGCCCAGTTACCATGGTCAACCCTCCAGCTGTATCTATATAGCTACCAAAGATGGCATAACCCAGTTACCATGGTCAACCCCCCAGCTGTATCTATATAGCTACCAAAGATGGCATAGCCCAGTTATCATGGTCAACCCTCCAGCTGTATATAGCTACCAAAGATGGCATAGCCCAGTTACCATGGTCAACCCTCCAGCTGTGTCTGTATAGCTACCAAAGATGGCATAGCCCAGTTTCAATAGTCAACCCTCCTTAGTTGTCTCTTATGACATGCAGGTTAGGTTACAGTATTACTGCTCTCTGCTCCTGATGTGGTCCCAGTAACACACAGCTGTTGTGATGCACAGTAACAACAAAATCCATGTTGTATCAGGGATGGGGGGAGGGAGGTGGAAGAGGAGAAAGAGTGTTGTCAGTCAGACCATGTGTACTGAAAGATGAAGTGACACACAAATGAAACCAACAGATGTGTACTGAAAGATGAAGTGACACACAAATGAAACCAACAGATGTGTACTAAAAGATGAAGTGACACACAAATGAAACCAACAGATGTGTACTGAAAGATGAAGTGACACACAAATGAAACCAACAGATGTGTACTGAAAGATGAAGTGACACACAAATGAAACCAACAGATGTGTACTGAAAGATGAAGTGACACACAAATGAAACCAACAGATGTGTACTGACAGATGAAGTGACACACAAATGAAACCAACAGATGTGTACTGACAGATGAAGTGACACACAAATAAAACCAACAGATGTGTACTGAAAGATGAAGTGACACACAAATGAAACCAACAGATGTGTACTGAAAGATGAAGTGACACACAAATGAAACCAACAGATGTGTACTGAAAGATGAAGTGACACACAAATGAAACCAACAGATGTGTACTGAAAGATGAAGTGACACACAAATGAAACCAACAGATGTGTACTGAAAGATGAAGTGACACACAAATGAAACCAACAGATGTGTACTGAAAGATGAAGTGACACACAAATGAAACCAACAGATGTGTACTGAAAGATGAAGTGACACACAAATGAAACCAACAGATGTGTACTGAAAGATGAAGTGACACACAAATGAAACCAACAGATGTGTACTGAAAGATGAAGTGACACACAAATGAAACCAACAGATGTGTACTGAAAGATGAAGTGACACACAAATGAAACCAACAGATGTGTACTGAAAGATGAAGTGACACACAAATGAAACCAACAGATGTGTACTGAAAGATGAAGTGACACACAAATGAAACCAACAGATGTGTACTGAAAGATGAAGTGACACACAAATGAAACCAACAGATGTGTACTGAAAGATGAAGTAACACACAAATGAAACCAACAGATGTGTACTGACAGATGAAGTGACACACAAATGAAACCAACAGATGTGTACTGACAGATGAAGTGACACAAATGAAACCAACAGATGTGTACTGAAAGATGAAGTGACACACAAATGAAACCAACAGATGTGTACTGAAAGATGAAGTGACACACAAATGAAACCAACAGATGTGTACTGAAAGATGAAGTGACACACAAATGAAACCAACAGATGTGTACTGACAGATGAAGTGACACACAAATGAACAAGTTTGGTATTTGTTAAAAAGCACAAATGTATTGACATTTTGTTGCTGACCTTGCCAGACTGCTCAGTGAGTTGGATTATTTACTACACAATAGTTACCATATCAATATCATTATCTGGTCTACATCAATAAGCCACCTGCATATAACTGAAGATGACAACTTTCTGTGATGGTTCATTAATTTCTGCTGTATACATAACAATCACAAGAGGCAAATTTGTGTGTGTGTTATAAATATTCACTAGCTGTATCAGCTACAAGAATGTTTTTTATAGTGTAGCAAGTATTCAGGACATTTCAATGACAATGTGCACAGACCTCATTAACTTTAGCAAGCGAAAAGTACACCTCTACATTGTACCTCTCTGAATATCTACAGATATGTATAGCACTAGCTTATCTGACATTTCTCACATTTTGTAGCAATGATATAAAACACATTTCATAAGTGCCTCAGATGTAAGATAGACTTTAACCATGTCTCAGTTACATGTAAAATAAACCTTATCCAAACTTTAGTTACATGTCAGACAGACTTTGTCGAAGCCTCAGCTCTGACCGTTGTACAGTCATATAACTATATCAGAACATACTTCTTACTGAGCAGACTGTCATGTTTTCTCCAGACCAGTGATAACTTTCAGAAGGTCATTAATGTAAGAGTTAATTCTCTAGTATGTGGGGGTAATATTCCCCACTGCCAGTCACCACACATTGGACATGGACCTAAAATTTTGACAAATTTTCAGTTTCCATAATTTGTTTTTAATGACATTGATATTGAATTGAATATTTTGCTGACATGACAACTAAATGTATATTGTGCTATTGTAATGCAGTGAACAGCAGTTATAGTATAAAATAAAATAGCAAACATTTGAAGACTGAATGTGCACATGACATAGGTTTTCAGAAAATAAAAAAAATGATTAATACACTGCTATATATGGTACTATTATTACTTTGATATCTGTTCCAAGTAGTTGCTGGATTACAACTCAGTGAAGCTTCTTTATTATTTAGTTTTCTAATACAGCAAAGGTTTATAGAACTTTCTGTGTAACTGAACTTTGTTTCTTATAGAACTGCTTGTGGCCAGGACACAAGCAGGTTGCTCAGCAAAACTTTAGCTTGACGATATAATGCATTATAAAATGTAAAACTAAAGAGAAAGCACAACCTGACAGCACTTGGTAATAACACAATCTATCTGAGTTCCACACAAAAAAGTTACCCTCAGAATTGTTGGTACAAATGTGTTTCGGCTGTACAATACAGACATGAGATTATAATGTTAGCACCCAGCATTGCACAAGGGACAGGTTTTAAAATGTACATCAGAAAACAAACCACAGTGTGGGTTGTCATTATTAGACAATATTACATCATATTAACCCTCCTAGATCTTTCTCTTCATAAGAAAATACAGACCAAACAGTCTTGTATGTATTCTCCAAACAAAAACAATAATACAAGGATCTAGTACTGCAGTGTTGATAGTTTTATCACAAGTACAACGTTCTATTTCTTCACAACCAGAATTAAACACTTGGTTTCTAATCCACGTTGATGTTGTTTTCTCAACGACACACATTACCCCAGCCAAAACACAGACAGGCTAAACAACCTCTCCTCTTTCCCCATCAAATGAAATAACTGTTCTCATTAAAAAATACACAAGAAACTAGCCACACAACTCACTTTGACACATTTATGATGAGGAAAGAATTACTTAACACATTAACTACCGAATTGAAAAACACACTGTGGCCGAATAAAATTGTTTTCCCATTTTAATCCTGTAGGTGTTTACATATTTTTATGAATTACACGTCATTTTAAAGATAAATGAATGTACTATTACAATAAGCACCATTTGTAACTCTAATATTGGTTGTTGCTATTTAATGGCTGTCCGATAGCCGAGGACCTGCAATATTTTCACAATTATAACTGCTTGCGCCCCATCTCTATCAAAATCACTATTTCAAACAATGCGCACACCGTTTTCACTCTTGTCCGTCGCTAGATCTATCAGTCAATTGTTGAAACAAGTTTCTAGCCTATTCAGCCTTTAGACGAGATGTACTCGCATTTTTTGTGGTCCTATCACTAGTTGCCATGGTAAACAGTTTTACACGATTTGGTAACTAACTCAAAACGCTGAAAAATATGAACATAATATCAATTTTCCAGTGTTCTACAACAACCATGCTTTGGGAATTTGTTTTCCGGTGGCAACTTAAAATCTCGAACCAGATCAGAAAGTGTTTCAGTACATTTTTCATTCGTTTTATTACTAAAATTAGATTGACGCTCTGAACGGCTCGTGGTCCAAATGATAGGATTTCAAAATCCGGTCCCACCGGCTCGCGGTAGTTAATGTGTTAAGCCTCTTCTCAATTAATGTTCGGGGTATTCTAAACAAAAAATCTACAATTAAAAAATTATCCCCACACTGAGGCTCCCAGCTGAATTTCTACAAATGTGGTACAAAATATACATTGTACATCCTCACATTGTGCACTAAAAAAGTGTGCTATATCTGATCTATGTGAGATTACATTCTGGTGCTCTATATATGATTATATTTTGGTGCTGGCAACCTAAGAACTAACTCTAAGAAAAAGCATATAACAAACATATAAACTAGCAAATAGATTTCTGTACATGTTTCCATTCATTTTTCAGTGTTTTCATAATAAACACAAATAAATATACCAGAAAGATGCACAAAAAAAGACAATCAAAATATCCAGGACTGAAAATTCTATCAGCCCTAAAGGAACAGCTTAATGCGGTCAGGCAAACAATGACAAACTTCAGCAAGGCACGTAACATTTGCAGAGTAAGTGTGTGTTTTGTTGATTGTGACATTATATTGTAAGACCCTGAGCTGATGACATGGGAGAGAAAGACTTGACATAAGTTTGTTGAAGGCCTATGTTCCCTGGGGAGATAAGGGTGATGATGATGACATATTGTGCAGCTTTACACTCTTCACTGAACACAACCTAAACTTCTCTCTGATGAAGATCACAACACTTTTCACTGAACACAACATAAACTTCTCTCTGATGAAGCTAACAATGACAAAACACCTTTTGCTGAACACAATCTAAACTTCTCTCTGGTGAAGTCAACAACAACAATATGACACTCTTTACTGAACACAACCTAAACTTCTCTCTGATGATGTCGACAACAACAACACAACAATCTCCACTGAACACAATCTAAACTTCTCTCTGGTGAAGTCAACAACAACAATATGACACTCTTCACTGAACACAATCTAAACTTCTCTCTGATGATGTCAACAATGACAAGCCACCATTTGCTGAACTTCTTACTGGCAAAGGTACCAAGCCTCATGATTACACACGATCACAACTTTTCACAGACCAAGTCAAAAGGCACCCATGTCAACTTCTTACGACCAAGTCACCAATGACATATATTCACCACCATACAATCTTAACTTTCCAGTAATGAGGTCAGCTTGATGATCTTGATTACTGCACTTGGGAGATATGCAAGGTTACACTCTGAGATACATCCCTCTAAGATGTGGACTTGTACACATATCTTGGCTGCAATACAGACAAAGGTATCACAATACAAAAGGCACAAAGGGGTTTCACTGCATTGGCAAATGTATGGAAATCAATAAATCAAGCCCCCAACACGAAAATAAGAATCTTCAAGTCAGTCCTATTATTGTATGGCTCTGAAAAATGGAGAATGGGGGGAGAGAGAGAGAACAACAATGAAAAAGCGAGACTTTTGTAAATAGATGCTTGATTAGAACAAAAGGATTGAACTGGTTATGACAAGATCCAGATTTGACACCAGTGGAACAACATATGACAAGATCCATATTGACACAAGTGGAACAACATATGACAAGATCCATATTGACACAAGTAGAACAACATATGACAAGATCCAGATTTGACACCAGTGGAACAACATATGACAAGATCCAGATTTGACACCAGTGGAACAACATATGACAAGATCCATATTGACACAAGTGGAACAACATATGACAAGATCCAGATTGACACCAGTGGAACAACATATGACAAGATCCAGACTGACACCAGTGGAACAACATATGACAAGATCCAGATTGACACCAGTGGAACAACATATGACAAGATCCAGATTTGACACCAGTGGAACAACATATGACAAGATCCAGATTTGACACCAGTGGAACAACATATGACAAAATCCAGATTGACACAAGTGCAACAAGATATGACAAGATCCAGATTGACACAAGTAGAACAACATATGACAAGATCCAGATTGACACAAGTAGAACAACATATGACAAGATCCAGATTGACACAAGTGGAACAACATATGACAAGATCCAGATTGACACAAGTAGAACAACATATGACAAGATCCAGCTGGCACTGGTTAAGAAATTGAGCAAATTCCTATTATGGAATCCCCAGGGTATGACCAAAAGTTCCCAGAGAAAGAATTGGAGGCAGACGTAAAAGTGACAAAGAAGACATGGACTGGCAGGTTGTTGATGGTGACATATGCTCCATGGGGAACTTAAAAAGGTAATAAAGTCACCATAAACAAGGCATTCACAATCTGAATTTCTCACTGGTAAAGTCAACCTTGCCACGGCACTCATTATCAGACGTACTTTCAACTCACTCAGCAAGAAACCAGCGGCCTGGCACTCAATAACATACAACCTAAACTTTTCACTCAGCAAGACACCAGTGACCTAAACTTCTCACTGGTAAAGTCACTGACATGGCACTCATGACATACACAACCTAAACTTCTCACTGGTAGTCACCGCTGACATGGCACTCACGACATACACAACCTAAACTTCTCAGTGCTAAAGTCACCACTGACCTGATACTCATCATCACATACACTTTCAACTTCTCACTCAGCAAGCAAATACTCACTGACTTGGCACTCATGGTGTAATATAATCTTAACTTCTCACTGACATAGTACTTATCATTATGTACATAATCTGAACTTCTGACTGTGACCAAGTCACCAAGGATGTGACACCACCACACACAATCTAAACTGCTCACGATGTGGCACACATCTCAACAGCTCAGTGAAATCAGTGACATGGCACTGATCACTATACAAAATATAAACTTGTCACTTATCATCAATGACATGGCTCTCACCTTTAGAAAAAGATGGTCTGTTTTAAACAAACAATTAGAAAATGTACAATTATAATTAAATAAATCTAACCTTGTGCTTGTCAGTATATACATATAATAGTTATTACTGTGTACGTTATCAAAGATGGAATTCAAGTACAAAAAATTTCACATAAGACATAGGCAAAACACATTGAATGTAGACATGCTAAATGTTCATAATAACATTGACGGTGATAAAAGTTATGAAGGTTCTGCTGTCAAAACTATGATCATTAAAGTAGGATAACATGGTCTGTAACAAACACACAAACAAAAACATGTACATTCATCAACTGTACAACAAGAAGCTGGTGCTGGGTTCCAATTAATAATAAATAAGCACATTTTAAAAGTGGTAGCATAGTGGTTAGTGCACTGGCTTCCTAACTCAGTGGTCTATGGTTCGATCCCCAGATGATGTGGGATTTTTTTAGGCCGCAAACGGCTCCTGAGTCGACCCAGCCCCAATTGGGTACCAGAGCAACTTCTGGGAAGGTTAAGGCGGCTGGCGTGATGCTGACTACATCACCCCTAGTGTGCCGATGGTCAAGAAAATATGGGCCTAACACCATATTCCCAATATGCCTCAATAGGCATGTAATGGGATCCTTGACCTTTGACATTTTAAAACAAAGTAAACAGTTTTTATATGCATTATTTCTTCTTCTTTGTCATTAGCTTTCACACACACACTATCTCTTTCATAGACTGTCATTATCAGGTTTCTCACACACCGCTTTTTTAAATATATGTATATACACACACACAAGTGTTTTTGTTTCTCAGCAAAATGCTGTTAGAGTAAACTGGGTTATTGAGGAAAGGCACTTGCATTTTCTTTAGCTCAGCGTGGCAGAACAAATATCAAACCCGAACAAACAATGCATTCAAATATGTCTTACACATGTCACATAGAGGGTGAGAAATATTCTTGTCATCTGAGTAAATTTTGTTGTTTCTCAAACGCCAAGAATTACCTTCCTCACTGTCTTCCCCAACGTTTACCGGTATTGTATAAATAAGTGAGGAAACCTTATAAGAAGCATATTTGCAAATTATAAACTTTGAACAAGGTTTGAAGGAGGGAGGAGGGATGGCAGACGAAGGTTACAAATAACAAAAGGCAATTCAGAGTAACACATATTTGTGCATATTTTACCAGTCATATCTGTTATTGTCAGCCATTTTTTTCGTATGCATTTGCATTTTTAAATTTCAATATTTTATTTGACAGACTAAACAGTTTGTGTTTTATCAGCTGATCCTCAGAAACTTTCTTCTCATATTTATTAGTTTTTTCTTTTGTTTCCTTCATCTTTCTGCATTCACTTGGGGATCATTTTAAATATATAAAAGTTATGGTGTCACCTGTCACATTACTTGTTACCCATCACTAACCACTTCATGCGTCACCTGTTATGTCACCAACCACTTAATATGTCACTTGTCACCCATGACTTCATGCAGCACTAACCACTTTATGTGTCACCTGTCATGCATCACTAACCACTTCATGTCACCTGTCATGCATCACTAACCACTTCATGTCACCTGTCACAACACTTGTCACCCATCACTAACCATTTCATGTGTCACCTGTCACATCACTAACCACTTCATGTGTCACCTGTCATGTCACGTGTCACCCAACACTGCATGCATCACTAACCACTTCATGTGTCACCTGTCACCCATCACCAACCACTTCATGTGTCACCTGTCACCCATCACTTCATGCATCACTAACCACTTCATCTTTTAATAGTGAACATTTGTGGGCAAACAAAAACACTGCTGCTATTTAAAAAAAAATAAAGAAATAAAGAATGACCAAATGGGAATAAGACAGGACACAGATGGAGAGATGGTGTGGTTCAGAACTAAAACACAGGACACAGATGGAGAGATGGTGTGGTTCAGAACTAAAACACAGGACACAGATGGAGAGATGGTGTGGTTCAGAACTAAAACACAGGACACAGATGGAGAGATGGTGTGGTTCAGAACTAAAACACAGGACACAGATGGAGAGATGGTGTGGTTCAGAACTAAAACACAGGACACAGATGGAGAGATGGTGTGGTTCAGAACTAAAACACAGGACACAGATGGAGAGATGGTGTGGTTCAGAACTAAAACACAGGACACAGATGGAGAGATGGTGTGGTTCAGAACTAAAACACAGGACACAGATGGAGAGATGGTGTGGTTCAGAACTAAAACACAGGACACAGATGGAGAGATGGTGTGGTTCAGAACTAAAACACAGGACACAGATGGAGAGATGGTGAGGTTCAGAACTAAAACACAGGACACAGATGGAGAGATGGTGTGGTTCAGAACTAAAACACAGGACACAGATGGAGAGATGGTGTGGTTCAGAACTAAAACACAGGACACAGATGGAGAGATGGTGTGGTTCAGAACTAAAACACAGGACACAGATGGAGAGATGGTGTGGTTCAGAACTAAAACACAGGACACAGATGGAGAGATGGTGGGGGGCAGAACTAAAACACAGGACACAGATGGAGAGATGGTGAGGTTCAGAACTAAAACACAGGACACAGATGGAGAGATGGTGTGGTTCAGAACTAAAACACAGGACACAGATGGAGAGATGGTGTGGTTCAGAACTAAAACACAGGACACAGATGGAGAGATGGTGTGGTTCAGAACTAAAACACAGGACACAGATGAAGAGATGGTGAGGTTCAGAACTAAAACACAGGACACAGATGGAGAGATGGTGAGGTTCAGAACTAAAACACAGGACACAGATGGAGAGATGGTGTGGTTCAGAACTAAAACACAGGACACAGATGGAGAGATGGTGTGGTTCAGAACTAAAACACAGGACACAGATGGAGAGATGGTGTGGTTCAGAACTAAAACACAGGACACAGATGGAGAGATGGTGTGGTTCAGAACTAAAACACAGGACACAGATGGAGAGATGGTGAGGTTCAGAACTAAAACACAGGACACAGATGGAGAGATGGTGTGGTTCATAACTAAAACACAGGACACAGATGGAGAGATGGTGTGGTTCATAACTAAAACACAGGACACAGATGGAGAGATGGTGTGGTTCAGAACTAAAACACAGGACACAGATGGAGAGATGGTGTGGTTCAGAACTAAAACACAGGACACAGATGGAGAGATGGTGAGGTTCAGAACTAAAACACAGGACACAGATGGAGAGATGGTGTGGTTCAGAACTAAAACACAGGACACAGATGGAGAGATGGTGTGGTTCAGAACTAAAACACAGGACACAGATGGAGAGATGGTGTGGTTCATAACTAAAACACAGGACACAGATGGAGAGATGGTGTGGTTCAGAACTAAAACACAGGACACAGATGGAGAGATGGTGTGGTTCATAACTAAAACACAGGACACAAATGGAGAGATGGTGTGGTTCAGAACTAAAACACAGGACACAGATGGAGAGATGGTGTGGTTCAGAACTAAAACACAGGACACAGATGGAGAGATGGTGAGGTTCAGAACTAAAACACAGGACACAGATGGAGAGATGGTGTGGTTCATAACTAAAACACAGGACACAGATGGAGAGATGGTGTGGTTCATAACTAAAACACAGGACACAGATGGAGAGATGGTGTGGTTCAGAACTAAAACACAGGACACAGATGGAGAGATGGTGTGGTTCATAACTAAAACACAGGACACAGATGGAGAGATGGTGAGGTTCAGAACTAAAACACAGGACACAGATGGAGAGATGGTGAGGTTCAGAACTAAAACACAGGACACAGATGGAGAGATGGTGTGGTTCAGAACTAAAACACAGGACACAGATGGAGAGATGGTGTGGTTCAGAACTAAAACACAGGACACAGATGGAGAGATGGTGTGGTTCATAACTAAAACACAGGACACAGATGGAGAGATGGTGTGGTTCAGAACTAAAACACAGGACACAGATGGAGAGATGGTGAGGTTCAGAACTAAAACACAGGACACAGATGGAGAGATGGTGAGGTTCAGAACTAAAACACAGGACACAGATGGAGAGATGGTGTGGTTCAGAACTAAAACACAGGACACAGATGGAGAGATGGTGTGGTTCATAACTAAAACACAGGACACAGATGGAGAGATGGTGTGGTTCAGAACTAAAACACAGGACACAGATGGAGAGATGGTGTGGTTCAGAACTAAAACACAGGACACAGATGGAGAGATGGTGAGAGTCAGGACTAAAACACAGGACACAGATGGAGAGATGGTGTGGTTCAGAACTAAAACACAGGACACAGATGGAGAGATGGTGTGGTTCATAACTAAAACACAGGACACAGATGGAGAGATGGTGTGGTTCAGAACTAAAACACAGGACACAGATGGAGAGATGGTGTGGTTCAGAACTAAAACACAGGACACAGATGGAGAGATGGTGTGGTTCATAACTAAAACACAGGACACAGATGGAGAGATGGTGTGGGTTCAGAACTAAAACACAGGACACAGATGGAGAGATGGTGTGGTTCAGAACTAAAACACAGGACACAGATGGAGAGATGGTGAGGTTCAGAACTAAAACACAGGACACAGATGGAGAGATGGTGTGGTTCATAACTAAAACACAGGACACAGATGGAGAGATGGTGTGGTTCAGAACTAAAACACAGGACACAGATGGAGAGATGGTGTGGTTCAGAACTAAAACACAGGACACAGATGGAGAGATGGTGTGGTTCAGAACTAAAACACAGGACACAGATGGAGAGATGGTGTGGTTCAGAACTAAAACACAGGACACAGATGGAGAGATGGTGTGGTTCAGAACTAAAAACACAGGACACAGATGGAGAGATGGTGTGGTTCAGAACTAAAACACAGGACACACAGATGGAGAGATGGTGTGGTTCAGAACTAAAACACAGGACACAGATGGAGAGATGGTGAGGTTCAGAACTAAAACACAGGACACAGATGGAGAGATGGTGTGGTTCAGAACTAAAACACAGGACACAGATGGAGAGATGGTGAGGTTCAGAACTAAAACACAGGACACAGATGGAGAGATGGTGTGGTTCAGAACTAAAACACAGGACACAGATGGAGAGATGGTGTGGTTCAGAACTAAAACACAGGACACAGATGGAGAGATGGTGTGGTTCAGAACTAAAACACAGGACACAGATGGAGAGATGGTGAGGTTCAGAACTAAAACACAGGACACAGATGGAGAGATGGTGAGGTTCAGAACTAAAACACAGGACACAGATGGAGAGATGGTGAGGTTCAGAACTAAAACACAGGACACAGATGGAGAGATGGTGTGGTTCAGAACTAAAACACAGGACACAGATGGAGAGATGGTGTGGTTCAGAACTAAAACACAGGACACAGATGGAGAGATGGTGAGGTTCAGAACTAAAACACAGGACACAGATGGAGAGATGGTATGGTTCATAACTAAAACACAGGACACAGATGGAGAGATTGTGTGGTTCAGAACTAAAACACAGGACACAGATGGAGAGATGGTGTGGTTCAGAACTAAAACACAGGACACAGATGGAGAGATGGTGTGGTTCATAACTAAAACACAGGACACAGATGGAGAGATGGTGTGGTTCAGAACTAAAACACAGGACACAGATGGAGAGATGGTGTGGTTCAGAACTAAAACACAGGACACAGATGGAGAGATGGTGTGGTTCAGAACTAAAACACAGGACACAGATGGAGAGATGGTGAGGTTCAGAACTAAAACACAGGACACAGATGGAGAGATGGTGTGGTTCATAACTAAAACACAGGACACAGATGGAGAGATTGTGTGGTTCAGAACTAAAACACAGGACACAGATGGAGAGATGGTGTGGTTCAGAACTAAAACACAGGACACAGATGGAGAGACTGTGTGGTTCAGAACTAAAACACAGGACACAGATGGAGAGATGGTGTGGTTCATAACTAAAACACAGGACACAGATGGAGAGATGGTGTGGTTCAGAACTAAAACACAGGACACAGATGGAGAGATGGTGTGGTTCAGAACTAAAACACAGGACACAGATGGAGAGATGGTGTGGTTCAGAACTAAAACACAGGACACAGATGGAGAGATGGTGTGGTTCAGAACTAAGACACAGGACACAGATGGAGAGATGGTGAGGTTCAGAACTAAAACACAGGACACAGATGGAGAGACTGTGTGGTTCAGAACTAAAACACAGGACACAGATGGAGAGATTGTGAGGTTCAGAACTAAAACACAGGACACAGATGGAGAGATGGTGTGGTTCAGAACTAAGACACAGATGGAGAGACTGTGTGGTTCAGAACTAAAACACAGGACACAGATGGAGAGATGGTGTGGTTCAGAACTAAAACACAGGACACAGATGGAGAGATTGTGTGGTTCAGAACTAAAACACAGGACAATATGAGATGGTGGGGGTGGGGCATACCAGTCTTAGAGTAGAAGAATGTGTGGTACAGAAGAGTGAGTGAGAGGTTATGGCCAAACGTTTAGTACAGACAAAAAAATAAGAGGCTGTATCTACAAGTTAACACCAGACGAATGAAGAATTATGTGGCAAAAGGTATAACAAAAAAGAGGCTGTATCTACAATTTAACACGGGATGAATGAAGAATTATGTGGCAAAAGGTATAACAAAAAAGAATGACTATGGATGTGGCAAAGAGTATAACAAAGAAAAATTGCCACCTACTCGAACTGGCTGAAAACCAGCTACCAACGAAGTGGCAATGGGTTCAACAAAGAATAACAGAGTGCAGCAAAGGTCAGAACTGATATCCTAAATAATAACATGTTTTACTGCAATGTCATATGTCAAGACATAGTTCATATGGAACATCTTCACTGCAAGACTGGATGTGCTATGCACTCCATTTTTTTAGAGGTACAATTTGCACTATCATTTTTTGAAGAGTACGTAATCCTCATACATAAAAAATGTTCAAGTCTACTGCCCCATAGATTTGTTAACAGTTCTACAGAAATCCAGTTCTAGATTCTCAAAAGTCATCAGTCATATTGACAACATGGGACTAGTGCATTGTGATGAGATACTCTTCAATCAAGTTGACCGGGTCAGTTATCAGAACAATATGTATAAGAGCATTTATTTTTTTGGTAGTAAACAATTAGGTTAGGGGAAACTCCAAACTTACAATGAAGACGAAAGCAGTGGTATATAGTGTCCACATCACCAGCACACTTCCATATGGCAGTGAGACATTGACTATCTATGCTAAGCAAGAAAGAAGGTTCAATACCTTCTATCTACGGTGTCTACCCCACATCCTTGGTATTTCGTGGAAGGACAAAGTGATAAAATGTCTAGGTGTTGTCATGTGCTGGCCTGGAAGGCATGTATACACTTCTTAGGACAGTGCAGATTATGCTGACTTGGCCATGTCTGCAGCATGGACGATGGTTGCATCTCCAAAGATATCTTCTACACAAAACCGGCAGATGGCAAAAGAACAGTCTGTCGACTGCAACTGAAGTTCAAAGATGTGTGCAAGAGAGACACAAATACACTGGACATAAATGCAGCAACCTGGGACGATGAAGCCGTCAATCACATCAAGTAGTGATATTTCCTACGGAGCCATCTCAGACTGGGCGAAAATAAGCTCTTACAAAGTTAGTTGCTTATCCTTTACAGGACGTGGTAATCAACCCCAGCTTTTATTGGCTGTTTGTGATTTTTCTAGGCAATTTTTTCATTCAGTAGTTTGCCATTGCTTTCTGAACGGTACGGCGCTTATACCACTGTTAAAAATCCACACAAAGCGATCTGCTACCAAACCGCCTGCAGCAGGTTTCGAACCTGGTATATCTGGATTATGAAACTGCGTTCATATCCATTAGGCCACAGACGCCGACTTACAACAGGTAGAACATAAGCTCTTACAAGTAGAAGAGAAGAAAACACAACAAAAGGAACACCAGGCGCACAAAACCAACGGGCTGATCACCCGTTTGCCAGTCACTTCGATTACGGAAACAACAGCAAATGGATTGATTTGCTGTTGCCCTAAAGACGCCAACAGGCGTGATGGGAAACAATGGCAAAGAAAACCTATCTGCTGTTGCCCTAAGATGCCACTAGGCGTAATGGCCACTGACTGCTTTGACGGTCGGTGGCTAAGGACGGAAGAAGAAGAAGAAGAAGGCGCACAAAAGCTACAGATGGCTATCACCTGACGGGCAGACGTACTCCTTTAGTCAGTTATGAAAGGAAGCTATTACTAGTACAAAAGTGTACAAGTAAAAATTACTGTTGTGGCAGTACAAAAGTGTACAAGTAAGAGTTACTGTTGTGAAAGTACACATGTGTACAAGTGTGTTACTGTTGTGAAAGTACACATGTGTATAAGTGTCAGTTACTGTTGTGAAAGTACACGTGTATAAGTGTGAGTGACTGTTGTGAAAGTACACGTTTAAGTGTGAGTTACTGTTGCAAAAGTACACGTGTATAAGTGTAAAAGTGTGAGTTACTGTTGTGAAAGTACACACATGTACAAGTGTGAGTGACTTGTGAAAGTACACACATGTACAAGTGTGAGTTACGTGAAAGTACACATGTGTATAAGTGTGAGTGACTGTTGTGCGGCAGATGACAAAACCTAGAATTATTATACTGATAAATAAATGGGTAAGTGCAAGAATTGGTTGTACAATATCTGTGTGACTGTTGGTAGTACAAGATCTGTGTGACTGTTGGTAGTACAAGATCTGTGTGACTGTTGGTAGTACAAGATCTGTGTGACTGTTGGTAGTACAAGATCTGTGTGACTGTTGGTAGTACAAGATCTGTGTGACTGTTGGTAGTACAATATCTGTGTGACTGTTGGTAGTACAATATCTGTGTGACTGTTGGTAGTACAAGATCTGTGTGACTGTTGGTAGTACAAGATCTGTGTGACTGTTGGTAGTACAAGATCTGTGTGACTGTTGGTAGTACAAGATCTGTGTGACTGTTGGTAGTACAATATCTGTGTGACTGTTGGTAGTACAAGATCTGTGTGACTGTTGGTAGTACAAGATCTGTGTGACTGTTGGTAGTACAATATCTGTGTGACTGTTGGTAGATAAGAGTGACTTAATCAACATATGGAGAAAAAGATCAAATAAATGTCAGCTGAATTTAGATTTAAAAATGAAAATATGTACATTACAGAAGACCACCAGCAGCTCTAGAACCTAGATCTCCCACAACTCTTGATGGCACATTTAAATGACACTTACTTCCCCACAGCTTTTGATTGCACAGTTAAATGACATTTGTCTCCTCACAACTCTTGATGGCACAGCTAAACAACATTTATCTCACAACAGCTCTTGATGGCACAGCTAAAGAACATTTATCGCCCCAGAAGATCTTGATGGCACAGTTAAATGACATTTATGTTCCCACAACCAGCACAGCTCAAGGACATTTGACAAAAACAATCAGTAGCTTCCAAAAATTTGTAGAGAAAACTGGTCATAAAACATCACCTGACAAGTATGTCCATGCAGACAGCATGACTTGTCTGCTTTAAATACAAGGGCCTCAGAAACTCTCACAGTTTTCTGTTTTATAAACAAAGATGTAAGTTGTGGGGGGGGGGGGGGGGGGGGGGGGGGAGAAGAGAGAAATATCTTAAAACTTTTTATTCTGATAAAGACGTTAAGTCAGGAACACACCCATGCCTGTATCAACCTAAGCCAGAGAGATAAACAGTAAAGGTGTGCCTTGAAGAGATAATCCTATCTTAACTTTAGCTCCAAGAGAGTTGCTCTTCTTTGCTCATAAACAGTATTATTTTTTTATATCTACAGATCAACATCACATACTTCAATCAACTTATTTTTTATATCCACACATCAACATTGCGTACTTCAATAACTTATTTTTTTATATCCACACATCAACATTGCGTACTTCAATAACTTATTTTTTTATATCCACACATCAACATTGCGTACTTCAATAACTTATTTTTTTATATCCACACATCAACATTGCGTACTTCAATAACTTATTTTTTTTATATCCACACATCAACATTGCGTACTTCAATAACATATTTTTTTATATCCACACATCAACATTGCGTACTTCAATAACTTATTTTTTTATATCCACACATCAACATTGCGTACTTCAATAACTTATTTTTTTATATCCACACATCAACATTGCGTACTTCAATAACTTATTTTTTTATATCCACACATCAACATTGCGTACTTCAATAACTTATTTTTTATATCCACACATCAACATTGCGTACTTCAATAACATATTTTTTTATATCCACACATCAACATTGCGTACTTCAATAACTTATTTATTATATCCACACATCAACATTGCATACTTCAATCAACTTATGCACCAGTTTCTCCCATCCCTATCTTGTAAAGTTAAAAAATAAAATTTATTACAGGAAGCTGGAAATGTTACAGTAGTTATTGTCTGACTGTACATGCTGAAGTGACATTAGATTTATCTGTGACCCACACAGTGATTGTTGGAAGACAAAAAAAAAGAAATCAGTAGAGTATTCTTGCTCTTGTTCAACACTTGTCACGGCTCAATGGGTTGAGTTCAGCACTATGGAGCACCCATCCATAACTTTATGTTGTCTAATATGTTTGGTTTTCAATAATGTCAAAGTGATGGACAGAAGCAAAGCCAGTGAAACAAAAAAGTGAAGAAAAGAAAAAAAAAGTGAAGAAAAGAAATAAAAGTCAGTGGAACAACAAAGTAAAGGAAATAAACAAAAGCCAGTGGAACAAAAAAGTGAAGGAAAGATATCAGTCAATGGAACAAAAAAAATATAAGCCAGTGGAACAAGTGAAGGAAAGAAATCAAAGCCAGTTGAACCAAAAAAAAAAAAAGGAAGGAAAGAAATCAAAGACAATGGAACAAAAAAGTGACAGTTTGACTCGACGATAAATATGTTACAAGCATGTGTGTACAATGTTAGACATTGAGGAAAAAAAACTTAAACAGTCAATCACAGGAAGTTTATAAAACATGAACATTCCAACCACAAAATCTAGAATCAATTCAAGTGCCCAAATCATCAACACTAAAAAGATGTGCACCTATAATCACTAGTTGAAGGCTTTGTTCCACTGTGAGCTTGCAGGCAAAGAAAGGAACAAGTCTGTTCTGGCTTCTTAAGTCCTGGCTACTTGTCATGTGGTTGGCAGACCTGACCTTCACAATCTGTTCTGGTTTCTAAAGTCCTGGCTACTTGTCATGTGGTTGACAGACCTGACCTTTACAATCTGTTCTGGCTTCTAAAGTCCTGGCTACTTGTCATGTGGTTGACAGACCTGACCTTCACAATCTGTTCTGGCTTCTAAAGTCCTGGCTACTTGTCATGTGATTGACAGACCTGACCTTTACAATTTGTTCTAGTATTACAAGATATCAACAACTCACCAAAGCCATCCTGTAAACAATGACACAAGATACAAACTATGATATAAAAGTATAGATACCAATAATTTCCTAAAGCTAGTTTCATAAAACATGATACAAGAAACAAACTTTGATACCAATTATCTCAAAAACTATGACACAAGATATCAGCAATTATACTGTACAATGACACGAAGTGTCAACTACTTTAAAAAATCATGATACAATAAACAAGCAACTCTGACATTTTCAAAAATCACTTACATGATGATACAACATGGCATTAAACAGCAGTCAAAAGTTTGATCACAGGATACAATAAATATAGGGCAAACAGCAGCATCAAGTTGTGACAATCTGGTCAAACAACTCGGAAATTATAAAATTCTAGCTTCCAAAGGACATCTTGATACTGCAACACGAGAGATAGGAAACTCTATACACAGCGACACAACAGGAGGCAATCTGATCATCAGAAAGTTCTCCCCCCCCCCCCAGTTAATCAAGTGTTTTGGCCCCTTCATCACAAGTAACTACTTATCATGGCACCCTCTGGTACTATTTTTCTTCACAATATTATACTATAAATAAAATGAAGAACACTGATATAAAAATATTTTAAACTATAAATAAAAAAGGGGCACTGATATAAATCTATATTAAACTATAAATAAAGTCAAGAGAATTGATATTATAAAATAAATAAAATAAGCAACACTGATATAAAACTACATTAAACTATACGGTACATAACATGAGAAGCCTGTTTCTGTAGAAATATGTTTGACAAGATGAGGCTGCAGCTCAGTGCACAACTCTGACTTTGATTTATGATACAATATTACAGCAGTTCCTAAAAACATGAACCAATCAGACGTCAGCATTATTTGTGTCTGCAGGTCTCTGACAAATGGAGATGCCATGCTCTGACTACCCAATCTGCTGCTAGTTTCCATGACAACAAAACAGACTATGTTGTGGAGGTACAGGTGGAAGCAAGCACACCAGTGGCCAGTTTGCATAAATATGTGTAAAATATCTTATCGCAATATATACAGAACAGAAACAACAATGATCAATAAACCTACAACAGAATAATGGTCAACTATATTATCACAGATGCGAAAAAACCATTTTAGGAGAACATAAATGTCACATTTAAAGTCAACAATATTATCATGTCACATCGAAGGTCAAAAATATAATCATAAATCGCATCTAAGGTCAACAATATTTTTCATAATTTATGCTCAAAAACTACTCCAGCACAACTGTCACCCACAAAAAAAGCACAAAATGGCATCTCCCTGGAATGCTGTAGCAATGAGAATGCTTGTGGTGAATAATAAAAATATCTGAAATATGAAACACTAGACACAGGGATAACTGTGTTCATGAGTGGTGAAGACAGTTTGTGCAACATCATCAACATTTAAATTGTTGACAAGAGTTATGTTTGCCCATTGAAGAGAACTCTGATATTGCTGAAAACAATTTCATTTGAATGCACAACCTGAAAATAAAAAAGAATTCACAAAAATAACACAATATGAATACCAAAATCTGTCAACAGGACAAACACTACATACCAGTTGGTAATATTAAAATGATGTTTCACAAAATTTGTTTCACCTTTGAATATTTCAAGAACATTCTCATCCAAAATTTTAAGTCATTTCAAGAATCTAACATCATCAGTCAAGCATTTCATGACATCATATAATCACCAAGTGAGTCTCAGCACAGTGTTTACTAAGTGCACTAAACTAGCTGTTACATCACAGTTGACATTACACCAGATGACAAAGAAGGCTAAGTCACATATATCTGATGATGGGGGAGGGGGTGCTTGTGTGATGCAATGCCATTAAATCCGGCATATGTCAGCATTTTGTGATAATGAAATCACATTTCACATCTTTGATAAAATTATTAAAATTGTGCCGATGACAATTGGATTTCATTTCCACCATCCCTAAACACTCAATAGTTTTTTTTAAATTTCATTTTTTATAATTTATTCATGACTGCAACAATCTTTGAAAGACCTGTCTACTGAAGCCATTATCTCACAAGGCGTACACATTTACGGATGACTTTATGTTGTCAGAATATTTCACATTCATTACATAAAAGAAACTTGAAACATACACACACGATTTCTTATCGTGGATGTTGCCATGGTGATAGCATAGTGCATCAGAAAATTTGACATAAAACTGCATCCTAGCAGACCTGTGTGGACAGATGTCGTGATAGGTCGAGAACACCAACAACAGCTAGAAGCTTCCAGAACTGTCATGTGACAGCCTTCTCCTAGATTCCAGTTTGTGAATACAGAAATACCACAATTTCATATCACTGTTCACACCAATACTGTCCTGAGAATATAAGAACATTAGACATATGTGACAGGTTTTAAGTTGATACGTTCAAATTACAAACCTTGTGAAAAGTATTTCACTAAACAGCACAAAAAAAAAAAAAAAAAATTGTGTACACATATTCTCAGCCGTCACATCCATACCAAGTTGTGAACACTTGACAGTAAATAAATACCTCTTCATACTGTATTTGGTTTTATTTTTTGGAAGGGAATAACAACTCAAAGTGCATCTAGATGAAAATCTTTGACACCACATTATAATCAGTATGTCATTTACAGGCCATGATGTCAAATGTCAAACTGTATGTCACATTTACAGACCATGACATCAAGATTTTATATCATATTTTCTTCAGACTATGTCAAATGTCAATATTAAATGTAATATTTACAGTGATGTCTAATGTCATGTTTTAACGTCACACCTACAGACCATGATGTCATATGTCAAGATTAAATGTCACATGTACAGACCATGAAGTCTAATGTCAAGGTGTATGTCACATTTACAGACCATGATGTCAAATGTCAACAATTGAAAATTTTTTGTAACAATGAAATTATAGATTGATAACTAATAACGACCCTGAAAATCATTTGTGGTGAATGTCATAATTGCACAACTATTTTGCGTAGAACTGAAGGACTGAAATGGTATAACAAAATCAGCCACGTGGAACTGATGACAAGAACTAGACAAAACATGAGAAGAAATCTCTGGCACTGGATGGCACACACACACTAAGGAAACCTGCTGAAGACAGCATTACAAGGTAGCTCTTGTTCTGGAATCAGCAGGGTAAGAAACCTGCTGAAGACAGCATTACAAGGTAGCCCTTGTTCTGGAATCAGCAGGGTAAGAAACCTGCTGAAGACAGCATTACAAGGTAGCCCTTGTTCTGGAATCAGCAGGGTAAGAAACCTGCTGAAGACAGCATTACAAGGTAGCCCTTGTTCTGGAATCAGCAGGGTAAGAAACCTGCTGAAGACAGCATTACAAGGTAGCCCTTGTTCTGGAATCAGCAGGGTAAGAAACCTGCTGAAGACAGCATTACAAGGTAGCCCTTGTTCTGGAATCAGCAGGGTAAGAAACCTGCTGAAGACAGCATTACAAGGTAGCCCTTGTTCTGGAATCAGCAGGGTAAGAAACCTGCTGAAGACAGCATTACAAGGTAGCCCTTGTTCTGGAATCAGCAGGGTAAGAAACCTGCTGAAGACAGCATTACAAGGTAGCCCTTGTTCTGGAATCAGCAAGGTAAGAAACCTGCTGAAGACAGCATTACAAGGTAGCCCTTGTTCTGGAATCAGCAAGGTAAGAAACCTGCTGAAGACAGCATTACAAGTTAGCCCTTGTTCTGGAATCAGCAGGGTAAGAAACCTGCTGAAGACAGCATTACAAGGTAGCCATTGTTCTGGAATCAGCAGGGTAAGAAACCTGCTGAAGACAGCATTACAAGGTAGCCCTTGTTCTGGAATCAGCAGGTTAAGAAACCCGGAGGGAGATTTAAAGAATAAACAACACATGGGAACTGGAGACAGACATAAGCCAGATTAAAAAGACCTTGAACAAACAGCAACAAGGGGCAAGTAATCTTCATGTGAATCTATTTGAAGGCCTGAGATCTTCGGGGGGCCTGACGACAATGTGAATCTATTAGAAGGCCTGAGATCTTAAGGGGCCTGATGACAATGTGAATCTATTTGAAGGCCTGAGATCTTCAGGGGCCTTACGACAATGTGAATCTATTAGAAGGCCTGAGATCTTCAGGGGCCTTATGACAATGTGAATCTATTAGAAGACCTGAGATCTTCGGGGGCCTTACGACAATGAAAAGGCTGATGACACAGATACCTGAGATTCTCTCCCCCTGTCTGTTGTTCTGTCAAACTCTGACATCTACATCACCGTGGACAGCTTTCAGAGCACAGGATCATATAGGAGACAACTGTATGTTAACATTCCACAACACAAGGTCAAACAGGAGACAACTGTATGTTAACATTCCACAACACAAGGTCAAACAGGAGACAACTGTTTGTTAACAATCCACAACACAGAGTCATACATAAGACAACTGTTTGTTAACATTCCACAACACAAGGTCAAACAGGAGACAACTATATGTTAACATTCCACAACACAGGGTCAAATAGGAGACAACTGTTTGTTAGCAATCTGTGAAGGCTTGGAGGGTGAGAATGGACAGATCACTTACATGTCATATTGAATATAATCAAATATACAAGACTGAGATACAGTAAATAAATTAGGTCAGCCACCTGGTCAGAACCAAGTGCTAACACTGACCTTCAACAGTAAATGTCACTTCAAAGGGAAGTAACCAGAGTTATTGTCAAATCTTTCTGAACAAGTCTCAAGTTGAATTGAGTCACTAATTAAAAATCTCGAGTTGAGTCACTGTGCTGACTTAAGTCCCACTTGGGTTGTGTGGATGGACTCAAGTTGAGTCACTGTGCTGACTTAAGTCCCACTTGGGTTGTATGGATGGACTCAAGTTGAGTCACTGTGCTGACTTAAGTCCCACTTGGGTTGTGTGGATGGACTTGAGTTGAGTCACTGTGCTGACTTAAGTCCCACTTGGGTTGTGTGGATGGACTCGAGTTGACAACACTGGAAATAGTCACACAGGTAGATGGTCAGTTTGTTACAGCAGCGCTGAAACACCACATGATACTGACAAAAATAACAAGCCTGACATAAGAGTGACAACTTCTCTTCCTCACACAACAACTAGCAAACACGGACGACAAGAGACAAGTCTGTCAACTAAAACAAAAAGTTCTGCCGCAGGTCAGAGAACAGACTACAAATAGGTCACCAGTGGTAGTCTACAGAGTCTGGCCTAATATTTTTTTCCCCAGCTGATAACTTAACCTTCTCTCCTCATAGCTTACCTACTCCCTTCCTCAGAACTTACCTCCTAACTCCCTTATAACTGATGAGAAAAAATCTGCATAGATATGCAGGAAATCAAGTTATGATTTTCCCCTGAATGTTCTAACTTTCAGGAAACTTTCTTACAGATGTAATGTCATCAGGCAGACATGAGATCAACGACAGAAGGTAGCAGGGTGAATCTTACTAAGATAAAGGAGACAACAAGATATTTCCTATTTAATCCTGATCTATGTTATCTCGTTCAGCTTAGCTATGCCATTCCTTCACAATAACCTCCCCATTCTGTCAGTCAACCTATATTTCCATGTTACGGAGTGTGACAACATTGGTCATATGTCAACACATGTGTGAACATAGAAACAAACAAAGAAGACCAGGCACAGAACAGTAAATAATAAATATACGTGGTTATGTTGCAGGCACTCGTAATAAAGAAGTCCTATGCTCCACAGTTGTGTGTGATGACCCTTATATATGTGTGTGATGACCCTTATATATGTGTGTGATGACCCTTATATATGTGTGTGATGACCCTTATATATGTGGGTGATGACCCTTATATATGTGTGTGATGACCCTTATATATGTGGGTGATGACCCTTATATATGTGGGTGATGACCCTTATATATGTGTGTGATGACCCTTATATATGAAGCATTATCCTCCTTGTGCTGAATTGGCAGTGTATTTGGTCACTATTGACTCCTGTAGTGAGAATTGGCAGTGTATTTGGTCACTATTCACTCCTGTAGTGAGGTCACTCCTGTAGTGAGGTGATGGCACCATTCTGATAGTCCTAGTGTTCCATTCCCTGGTAGGCCCATCATTCGTGTCAACTTTTCTGTTGTGAATTTGCGATGGCAGTAGTAAGCTTACAGATGAAAAACCTATGGCAAGGCACAAGCAAAGAAACAAAGTTACAACTGATCAGAGCATGTATATTCCCAGTAGCAACATACGGCAGCGAGACTTGGACACTCAATAAAACAGTTGCAAAAAAGATTACATCATTCGAAATGAAATGCTACAGAAGGATGACCCTCAGAAAAAAAGACCAACAGTGAAGTACTGCACTCACTAAACGTGGAACATTGGCTCCTAAATACCATCGCAATAGTGAAATTTTCGGTCATATAAAAAGACATAATCCTGTAAAAAACAGTGATGGTCCCTGGAAAAAGGGGAAGGGGTCGACCAGCACGACGGTGGACCCAGGACATCACTAGTGTTCCTTTCCCTGGTGCAGGCCCATCATCGTGATGCGTTCAGAGCAGCTGTAATGGAGACAACGTTCTGGAAAGAATACGTCACATGATGATGATGAATTTGCTATTTCTGACAAGTGCCTGTGACAAACCCATTTGTGTTTATTATGTGCTAGTCATACATCAGCATGTAGAGAATGACATGAAGAACCTTTAATTTTAATTTTGTTTTGTTTAAACAAAATCAATTTTGAAAAGTGTATTATGAGATGCAACTTTAGCCATTCTGCTGTCAGTGCTGTATTTACATGTGTCAACACATAATGTTCAAATACATTAAGAATACATCTTTAGGAATGACCTTTTCTAAAAGGTTGATTTGTTACATTTGATGTTTTCAGAATTCAGACATGTCAGACTAACAGTCATCACAAATACGCATTATTCTATCACGGAAGGTGGAAAGCAACCTCAACCTGATACAAGCAGAACTTCTAAAGAGGCAAAGAGTGTTACCAGAACCAGATACAGAGACAAATGGCATGTAGAACATCCAGGACACACACAAAATGATGCATACGACCAGCTCAGCAGAAGACAACAAACAATAATCTTCAGACTCTGCACTGGCCACAACAGATTGGGATATCATCTGTTTAACAAGTTAAAAATAGGAACTCCCGTTGAGTACAACTGTGGCACTGATAAAATGACTGCTGAACATCTGCTTCAAACATGCCTAACATATGAGAAACATATAAAGCAATATGGCCGTCACCAGTACCATTTTTTTTAAAAACTCTAAGGAGATGCAAACTGCCCGAAGCTGTCCTCTGCTTTCTTTGAAAATATTCAAGTAGAGTCTGAAACTGTACACAGAAGAAGAAGATTCAACTGGCACTGTCTTCACAAAAACATATTATTCTCATGCGACTGTCTTCAGAAATACGTATAATTCTACTGTGCTGTCTTCAGAAATATGTATAATTCTACTGTGACTGTCTTCAGAAATACGTATAATTCTACTGTGACTGTCTTCAGAAATACGTATAATTCTACAATGTTTTTCTGCTCTACTGATGTTTCACTGCTGCAAAAGTCTTTCAATGACTTGTCTTGTGATATCAATAAACCATCTCTAACTGCCAACATGTTTCCATTTATTACTTCTTCTCACCACAATATAATAGGTTCATTGAGCTATCAAGTATTAAAACATTACAGTGTGCTCACAGAACTATTCAGTATAAAAATGCTACAGTACACTGATCACCTGACCTACATTAAAATGCTACAATACATTATTCACCTGACCTACATTAAAATGCTATAGTACATTATTCACCTGACCTACATTAAAATGCTATAGTAAATTGTTCACCTGACCTACATTAAAATGCTACAGTACATTGTTCACAATATCTATATTAAAATGTTACAGTACATTATTCCCCTAACCTACATAAAGATTTTACAGTAGGTTGTTCACCTGACCTATATTAAAATATTCCAGAAAGCTCACGTATTATTCAATATTAAAATATGTTCCCCATAGTAGATACTACAATGTCATGGAATGTTCTTTCACTATTCCACATTCAAATGTTACAACATATTTATTCTCTGTACAGCTCAAGTGTTACCCAGACCAGTGGTCTCTCCTGACACTAACAAAGATTTGAACCTCTGCTGGTAGCTCATCACACATCTGTCTCATCCATGTCATACTCCACTTGATTACTCTCCTTAACGTGGTATAGCCTGCCTGTGTCACGAATCTGTTTGCTAGCAATCTTCAGAAGACTCTCCTCCTGCTGCTTCACCATTCTCTCAATCTGATCTGCTGTGTCAAAGAAGCTGAAATGGTCTGCACGTTCACGTAATCGGATAGTGTGGTCAATCTCTATGACATTTTTACCTTGCAGAGCCATGATCGGGGCTGAGTTGCGGGCCACAATTTTACCCACCTAGAAAAAAGGCAACAAAATTACAGTATCATTAGATTATTATCACAAACTAACTTTCAAACTTTGCAAACAGTAGCTTGGTCAGGTTATTGGCTTTATCTTCATATTGAGGGTCACGTGGCTAAGAGGTTCGGCATCCACCTCAATTTCTAGAGGCACCGGGTTCAATTCTCAGTAGAGGTAATATAATTTATGGAACTTTTTTTTTCAGAACCAGTGGTCTTAATGATGTCATCCCCCCCCCCCCCCAACAAAAATAGGAGGTCCCGTGTGTAAGTTGCACACGTTAAAAATTCCACGGCAGTTGGAAATCATAAAGAGTAGGCCATATGGCCACTTTCCTGGCAAAATTTAAAAATTAGAAACCTACCCACCACAAAAATATTTATAGAATATAGAAACTGGGATTCTCGCCAGTGCTACAGAGTTTGTGCACTGTGCTGAGATCCTCCTTATGTGATCTAAGGGAGGAGATCGGAGCACTGATGGAGTTGTCCATGTGCAATGAAGATAGTCCTTCAAACCAAAAACTTCAAATTCTCATGGATTTTTTTTCACATTTTCTTGGCTTTATCTTCATATTTTCTTGGCTTTATCTTCATATGCTCTTGGCTTTATCTTCATATGTTCTTGGCTTTATCTTCATATTTTCTAGGCTTTATCTTCATATTTTCTTGGCTTTATCTTCATATTTTCTTGGCTTTATCTTCATATTTTCTTGGCTTTATCTTCATATTTTCTTGGCTTTATCTTCATATTTTCTTGGCTTTATCTTCATATTTTCTTGGCTTTATCTTCATATTTTCTTGGCTTTATCTTCATATTTTCTGAGCACAAACTAACATTTATTTGTAAAAATGTAAACAGATCTTTTATAAACAGCCATCATGTAGACAGTTCTAAACATATATTTTATAAACAGACTAGAAGTAGACAGCCTGTAAACACATATTTTTTAAACAGCCTAGAAGTAGACAGCTTGTAAACATATATTTTATAAACAGCCTAGAAGTAGACAGCTTGTAAACAGATATTTTATAAACAGCCTAGAAGTAGAAGCTGTAAACATATTTTATAAACAGCCTAGAAGTAGACAGCTTGTAAACATATATTTTATAAACAGCCTAGAAGTAAACAGCTTGCAAACAGATATTTTATAAACAGCCTAGAAGTAGCCAGTTGTAAACACATATTTTATAAACTGCCTAGAAGTAGACAGCTTGTAAACATATATTTTTATAAACATTTAGAAGTAGCCAGCTGTAAACATATATTTTATAAGCAACTTAGAAGTAGACAGGTGTAAACATATATTTTATAAACAACTTAGAAGTAGACAGCTGTAAACATATATTTTATAAACAACTTAGAAGTAGACAGCTGTAAACATATATTTTTATAAACACTTAGAAGTAGACAGCTGTAAACATATATTTTATAAACACTTAGAAGTAGACAGCTGTAAACATATATTTTATAAACACTCAGAAGTAGACAGCTGTAAACATATATTTTATAAACAACTTAGAAGTAGACAGCTGTAAACATATATTTTATAAACAACTTAGAAGTAGACAGCTGTAAACATATATTTTATAAACACTTAGAAGTAGACAGCTGTAAACATATATTTTATAAACAACTTAGAAGTAGACAGGTGTAAACATATATTTTATAAACACTTAGAAGTAGACAGCTGTAAACATATATTTTATAAACAACTTAGAAGTAGACAGGTGTAAACATATATTTTATAAACAACTTAGAAGTAGACAGCTGTAAACATATATTTTATAAACAACTTAGAAGTAGACAGGTGTAAACATATATTTTATAAACACTTAGAAGTAGACAGCTGTAAACATATATTTTATAAACAACTTAGAAGTAGACAGGTGTAAACATATATTTTATAAACAACTTAGAAGTAGACAGCTGTAAACATATATTTTATAAACAACTTAGAAGTAGACAGGTGTAAACATATATTTTATAAACACTTAGAAGTAGACAGCTGTAAACATATATTTTATAAACAACTTAGAAGTAGACAGGTGTAAACATATATTTTATAAACACTTAGAAGTAGACAGCTGTAAACATATATTTTATAAACAACTTAGAAGTAGACAGCTGTAAACATATATTTTATAAACAACTTAGAAGTAGACAGCTGTAAACATATATTTTATAAACACTTAGAAGTAGACAGCTGTAAACATATATTTTATAAACAACTTAGAAGTAGACAGGTGTAAACATATATTTTATAAACAACTTAGAAGTAGACAGCTGTAAACACATATTTTATAAACTGCCTAGAAGTAGACAGCTTGTAAACATATATTTTTATAAACATTTAGAAGTAGCCAGCTGTAAACATATATTTTATAAGCAACTTAGAATTAGACAGGTGTAAACATATATTTTATAAACTGCCTAGAAGTAGACAGCTTGTAAACATATAAATTTTAAAAACAACTTAGAAGTAGACAGCTGTAAACATATATTTTATAAAACAACTTAGAAGTAGACAGCTGTAAACATATATTTTATAAACAACTTAGAAGTAGAACAGCTTGTAAACATATATTTTATAAACACTTAGAAGTAGACAGCTGTAAACATATATTTTATAAACAACTTAGAAGTAGACAGGTGTAAACATATATTTTATAAACACTTAGAAGTAGACAGCTGTAAACATATATTTTATAAACAACTTAGAAGTAGACAGGTGTAAACATATATTTTATAAACAACTTAGAAGTAGACAGCTGTAAACATATATTTTATAAACACTTAGAAGTAGACAGCTGTAAACATATATTTTATAAACAACTTAGAAGTAGACAGGTGTAAACATATATTTTATAAACAACTTAGAAGTAGACAGCTGTAAACATATATTTTATAAACAACTTAGAAGTAGACAGGTGTAAACATATATTTTATAAACACTTAGAAGTAGACAGCTGTAAACATATATTTTATAAACTGCCTAGAAGTAGACAGCTTGTAAACATATATTTTTATAAACATTTAGAAGTAGCCAGCTGTAAACATATATTTTATAAACAACTTAGAAGTAGACAGGTGTAAACATATATTTTATAAACACTTAGAAGTAGACAGCTGTAAACATATATTTTATAAACAACTTAGAAGTAGACAGCTGTAAACATATATTTTATAAACACTTAGAAGTAGACAGCTGTAAACATATATTTTATAAACACTTAGAAGTAGACAGCTGTAAACATATATTTTATAAACAACTTAGAAGTAGACAGGTGTAAACATATATTTTATAAACAACTTAGAAGTAGACAGCTGTAAACATATATTTTATAAACAACTTAGAAGTAGACAGCTGTAAACATATATGTATAAAGCTGGGGTTCCCAACCTTTTCTATGCCCCACACCCCTAGGAAATGTTTGATTAATGTTCGCACCCCTGTTACGAGAGTAATATGACATTTGAAGATGAATAAGTCAAACTGAGACTCTTGACCTTTGGCTTCTTTGTCACAACCCCTGGGGGTGCGGGCACCCGAGGTTGGGAACCCCTGGTATTAAGTGACAAACTGTGGCAATTGTGACTAGAAATGTGTACAATAGTCTTATGCAGAAAAATGTCAAGCCAGCAGAATAGTATGATGGGAATAAATAAAATAACACAAAGGATGTAAACTGATCAAGAAGAATTATGAAATGTCAACTGTAAAATGATTTGAGAATCAGACAGTAAGATAGACTGAACACTGTTGCCAGGATGTCTCCCATTTCATCTAACTCTATGACCTAAAAATATACACAATTCTCCAGTCAAGCATGGAAACTAAAAGCTAAACTCCGTTCCCAGAGCTTTCATAAAATAACACGACAGGAAAGCAGGTCAGAGAGTGCAGCTATTATTCAGGGCCAGTGCAGCCATTGAGCCTGGCCAGGATCTGGCATGTCCCGCTTGAGCAGGTGACACAGCATTTGAGCTAGGTCTCATTATAAACGATTTCCAGTCACGTGAACTCAAGCCTACATCTAAGACCAGAAGATGTGTCACTTGTGCAGTAACTACTTTCATGGAGATCTCACGTTAGCTGTGAGAACACATGAGATTTGGATTGTTGTTACCAGTGTTGCTGCTAGCATTAGAAATGTTGGCACATTCTCTGGTCTAGTAAAACATGTCACATTCTAAATACATGTGTACTCTTACATCACCTTACATACACATGTGTACACATATAATCTTACATATTACATACTCAAATTACAGTAAGCAAGTATACACATATATAATTATACAGAATATACCCATACGACAATCAGTATATGCATAATTAAACAATACATAATGCATTATCAAAATGACAGTAAATAAGCAGACACAAACACGTACAAATTATCAGGTCAGACACTTAACTAACAGTACAACACAAACATACAGTATACATACTTAAAATACCGTAACTGATAATACACACACATATAAACAAACAAAATATACAAGCTATTCAAAGAAGTTAATATACAAACACAAACCATATAAACATACAGAGTACAAACTGAAATAAAAGTAAGTCAGGAATACATACATACAAACATTCAGAATACATAACTCAAATAACAGCAGCTGAGCAAGACATACATATAACCATGCATATGACATACTTAAATGACATGTGTACCAATCAACTATTAAGTGACATACTTAAATGACAGACAGAGATAAACAATCAAGTGACATACTTAATCAACTAGAATGGGTTACCTATATTCTGTAGGTTTTTTTTTTCAAATTTGTACAGCCGTACACACTTTCTGCGCAGGTTTTTCGCATTATTAACCCCTTACAGTTTCATTTGCGCAAAAATGCCAGCGCACAAAGTGTAACGTCTTGTCCAAAGCGTATAAACATAAACACTGTTGTTTGTCGTTACTATATATGTAGCAGTGCTCCTTGCTTGTTTGTAAATAAACGTGTTGAATTTGTCAATTGCTCGATGTTCAAAGTTATTCGATCTGTTTGTTTCTAGCGTTGTGTATTAAATTGTCATTGAATGGCGAGGTACGTGTTTTGATCGTATAGTGGAATCTCTAGAGTTGTGTATTATGCGACAACCCAGCAGGTTCGTTCTTCTGGATGAGAATGCTGCTACCTGTTTGTGGAAGTGATAGACAGAGGCACTAAATGATGTTGACGTGCACAATCACGACTGATTTTCCACACTTATATCACAATAATAAAAACTTGACGAGCACAATCACGACTGATTTTCCACACTTACATCACAATAATAAAAACTTGACGAGCACAGGAGCATTACGAATATTGTCTCCAATAACTAGAACTTGAACAACACGACTTTTAGACATTGCGACAGCAAACATGGATATGGATTCATTTCAAGTCCTTGGATCTTTGATATATTTATTATATGAAGTTTGCTCTGCATCTTATCTTCTCCCTTTGTAACAATTTGGAGTACATCCCAAGATAAAATAATTCCGTACTTCTTCCTATTTCTTTACAAATATAGTTGATGGACATTCATGGTGAGTTATATAGGTGGTATATGGCTGTCGCTACTGTTTCCATTTCTAGTACCAGTTTCATATGCTGTGGTTCTCTCTTATTTGTTGTTGTTGTTGTTGTTTTCTTCTACTATGTTGCTGTGATACCCTGTTCAACCTGAAGTTTGGTTATAATTGGGGTATATAGGGTGTTATCGTCTTCACTGGTATCTCGTTCGTAGTCCTGGAGGTGACTGGTCCTGAAAAGGACCACTTGCTGGCTGTCTGGATTCCTCTTTGTCCGTTTGTGGTGCCGTGTCGCTCTCATGGTGTTTTTTATGTCCTGCCTCAACTATCTGGCTCGTTTAGTTTTGTGTGTTTCTACGCTACTAGTTTCTGTTGCTTTTGTCTTCTTGCTCTCCTGTATCTGTGACAGTGCTTTTTCAATTATCGTTGGTAGTAGCTGTTCTAGCGTTTCTGGCTGCTAATGCTCTGTCTTGATTGAGTAACATTTGCTGTACGATGTCGATTTTCATTTTGTCTTTCGTTTCTTTGTTTTGTTCTCTAGTTTTTGTAAGGATATCCTCAACGATCCTTCTCTCTGATTCAATTCTTTTGAGTATTTGTTCGTTCTCTGCCTTTAGCTCTGTGAGTTTGGCGATGTCAACTTCTATCTCGTGTTTGATGGTTGTTTCAATTCTTTTGAGTATTTGTTCGTTCTCTGCCTTTAGCTCTGTGAGTTTGGCGATGTCAACTTCTATCTCGTGTTTGATGGATTTTGTTTCCTGTAGCATTGCCTGGGCGCTCTGTAACATTTCTCTGGCGCTCTGCATATCTATTATGTCTTGTGATTTTAAGATTTGTGTTTTCAGCTTGAAGGCGTCTGTGGACGTCGCCTTCGGAACATCTTGTATCCACCCCTCTGATGACCAACTTCTTTGTTGTCTTGTACTTTTCCACCACCACTTTTATTTGGTGGGGCAACTGGATTTCCTTTGGACCGGATTCCAGTTCGATCATCAGCGAGGTTGTTTTGTCTGTGTTGTTGAGAGAAAGCACTACTCCCTTTTCGTGCCTCCCTACTTTGGCGATACCTCTCCGTCCAGTTATCACCTCGAGGATGTTGATCACTTTGTTGTCGGGTAGGGCCCTGAGTGAGACCTCACTTCCTGACGTCTGGGTGATCTTAACAATCCTCTCCTGTATCGTTTCTGAGTAGCTTGTATTTTTAGTGTTTGGTCTTTGTTTCCTTCTACAGGCTTGGTTCGAATCTTGTTCTTGGTTATTCGGTGTGATATCTTGCGTCTGAGCCTTTGAGTTGTCAGCTGTTTTTTCCTCAGGATCAGGAATGGTAGCTTGCTTCTCAGTGGTTTCGATGTCCAGCACGTCTGGAGCTACTTCTACTGTTGCTTCTTGAAGAGTGAGCCTAAGGGACTCGTCTCCGTCTTCAAGTCTTCGAAGTGCATCTAAAATGGTCTCTGCGACATCTTCCTCTTGTACCTGTCTGTGTTGAGGATCTGCCTCTATCACTTCCTTCATAGTGCTTGCAGGTGGGTCGGCTGTCATCTCGGCATCGTGCGGCTTCTCTGTCATAGACCGGGTTACTGCTGACGAGTCGGGTGGGTGCAGCCTGGATAGAAGCGCTTGTTTTTTCTCCAGCTGTCGTAACGCTCTACATATTTCTTTATGTTCTGGGTCTTCTTTATCTAGGCAAGGGGTCGGGCCACTCTGACTCTCAGTCGGGTCGACGCATGTCACAGCTAACTCAGTCTTATTTGAAAATGCTGAAGGCTCATAAGTTAAGCAGTCTGTCTAAAGGGACGTAAGCTGACTAATTTCTCGTTCTAGTAGATATGCAATTATTATCCTTCCTCTGACGTTTAGCATCTCTAGTACCAATGACTTTGTAGTCATTTCAAGAAAAACATTTCACTTAAGATAAATGTCTTGTACAGCTTTCTAGTTGAGCAGTTACCACGAATAACGGATAGACATGATTTACCTCTCCAAAAAATGAAATCACGGGCGTCGTTAACAAGGAGCTAGATGTTAAAAGAGTTGCAATCGTGGGAGAGATCTGTGTATTCTTCTGTTCCTAAGTCTAACAAATTTGGCAGTTCTTGTGGTCTAAAAGGTTGTTCTATCTTCTACCTGACCTTCCATCTGCTCTCTTCCGCAGTTGCTCTCCGTCTGGTCTATACAATTAGCTTACTGCTTTTGTTTTCTCATTTTGCTAACTAATCATCACGCGATTCTATAGGTGTTGAAAGATATTTTATTTTATTAAATTCTGATGACTATACTACTTTACGATGTAAGTTCATTGGAAGGGTTCTCAGTCTATTTTCATTAGTAACTTCTAACTTATTGAAGGAGTTTCTATTACATTTACTACATTGTGAGAACCATTGCTGACTTCAGGGGATTTATCTATCTATTTCTAGAATCACTGCTGATGTAATTTGGTACAGTCCAAAGTTCGACCTAATAATTAATTTCTTTTGACAGACTGCCATTTCAATAAACTGCACCGTCCCAACCTCGTCTGTTCTACTTTTAGTTAACTTAGCCACTAATAAATATAGATACTTGTCAGTCTATATCATCTATTTTCTTATTTGTCCTATTATTTATTTTTAACAAAATCGCCTGTGCACCGCACACGGGGACATATAGCAAGGAGGTTTTTTTTTTATTCCATTAAGCAAGACCTAAAAAAGAGGACATGCACGCCATCATAGCTGGCAGACACTGGAGTTGGGTTTGCCATGTCCTCAGAAGAGACCCTGATGCCATCACAAGAACAGCTATGCTATGGACCCCTGAAGGAAAGCGAAAGAGAGGCAGACCAAAACAACTTGACGGAGTGTCACAAAGTGGATTTAATTATAGAGTTATGCCTGAGTGTAAGACAAGACCCTAGTATGAGAAAAGACTGAGAAGATAGATTTTGATTTTAAGTGACAGTGAATGTGGTAAGATAAGCCTATTGGCTCGATTGACTCTCCCTCGCCACTCGTGACTTCAATAATAGCTATAGACTCACCCCCTCTGACTACCTTTAAAACAAAGGAGATAAGGTTTACATAAAGACCACAGACACAACTATACAGACAACATATAGGTACAGTATAGTGTAGGCGCTGATCCAGTTTACAGTTTATATACTTTTATTTACACAATAAAAATAAAGTACACCTCAAAATAAATATCGTGCGTGGTCGCACACCTGAAAAAAGAATAAACGATTAAAAGGACTGATATTATCATCCACCACCTTCACCCTCTCTTGCAACCTGTATGGAAGGAACAAAACTACAAGGTGGGGGTCTCTAGTTTAAGTACCACTTTTCCTAACTAACCAAATATAACTATTAACTTTAACACCACAGTCTGGCTGCAGACGTACTAAGTGTCTACACTCTATAATTTCATTAACTGGTGTCCTACAATGTTAACCACTGCTTCACAAGCACTGATCCACTAAATGACTCTTTTAATTTGCTATCTCAGAGGCTGTCCTAACACACTTTCTATCTGCCTCTAACACCTCACTCTCCTCTCTGTTTCTGCTCAGTGTCTACTCTGACACTGCCATCTTCTGCTGAAGTGGTGTCTTCGTTAAGCACCTCCTCTTGATTTGTGTTCGGGAAAGGAATGTTAACCCTTTCCCCCCCCCCCCCCCCCCCCCGGACTCCTACTGCTGATGACTTCTGAAATAATGACTAAGTACTTGACTTAGGATGTAGAGGATTCACTGCTGATGAAACATATTTCCTCTGCCCGGTTACCCCTAATTGGGTTTAGGGCCATTGGTTTTATTATGACCGACTTTTAAACGACAATACCAGGCCACGTGCCTTTGTTTCGGTGTGTGTATATGAGCTTAGAGCTCAGGATTTTAAGAAATCCGTTCGCTGAATGATGCTTCACTGAAAATGGAACTGATTCTTTTTTCTGTGGCAGCCGTACTTGGCGCCAGTAACCACCTCGTCACCAGTGCTCTTCACCTCTGCCGATATCTCGAGCACTAGGCTCCTGAGACAACTTTCAGTTGTAAATTAGAAGGCCGCTTACCCCCTCCCAATTTTGCCGTGAAACTGAGTGCCAGTTACCAAATATCTCTTGTCAGAGCAAGTCGATAACGACGTCGATTTCATGGCTGTATATTTCTGCAGACAAAGGACCCCGCTAATGAATAGACATGCGTATATATCATAAAACAAACCACGCTGACCTACGCCCTGCGTCATCGCTGGCGTCCCTCTAAGACCAATGAAATCACTACAAAAATTAACAACCGTGACCTCCGCCAATTAGATTTGAAAGCAACTCGTAAGTCAAATATGTTACAGCCCGCGCATCCATATTACTTCAAAGTTAAATAATGTTATACCGACTGCGTGAGCAAATTTAACTTTGATTCGCTCTAACGTAAGTTCGACGTTATCTGGGTAGTGTTTTCCCCCATCCCCCATTTCCACGGGTGGGTGCTTTATAACGTCTGCCAATATACCCTTCCTAAATAATACTCGCGTTTACTACAATAAAAGTTACCGCGATTACTTTTAACAAAGAAAAGCCTACGTGATCGCAATTAATTAATAGAAAGGAAGACTGGTGCAAGTCTTAGAATTTAACCCTACAGTTATCCCTCTTATAAAATGCAATTAATT